>SJYO01037955.1:37420668-37743284 GCA_006410555.1 Capra ibex
TAGGTTTTTAGACGTTCGTTATTTACGACCTCTCCCACACCTCTTTTCCCTTGGGAGGATGTGACAACCACCCTTACGTTTGATCATGTCGGTGATACCTCTTGTCACACCTCTAAGGAATTTTTTAACGTTTATCTTGATGGAATACTGGGTCGTTAGGGTGACGACCCGTATGTGTGGCTCCTTTGGTCTTAACTTTCTCTGTGTACATGGGGTTACAAGTAGCGTCGTGACAAATATTATCGATCCTGTACCTTTGTTGGATCTACAGGTAGTCGTCTACTTACCTATTCTTTCGACACCATGTATATGTGTTACCTCATAATGAGTCGGCAATTTTTCTTAAGTAAACTTAGTCAAGACTACTCTACCTACTTTGACCTCGGCTAATATGTCTCACTTCATTCGGTCTTTCTTTTTGTGGTTATGTCATATGATTGTGTATATATACCTTAAATCCTTCTACCGTTACTGCTGGGACATACGTTCTGTCCCTTTCTCTGTCTACACATATTACCTGAAAACCTGAGTCTCCCTCTCCCTCTCCCACCCTACTAAACCCTCTTACTGTAAGATTGTACATATGATAGTACATTCTTAACTTAGCGGTCAGATACAGACTACGTCCTATGTCGTACGAACCTCGACCACGTACCCCTACTGGGTCTCTCTACAATATCCCTCCCTACACCCTCCCCCCAAGTACAAACCCTTGTGTACATTCTTAATTTCCAAAATTTTAAAATTTTTAAATTTTTTTTTTAAATTTTTTTTAATTTTTTTTAAAATTTTTTTCTGTACTATACGATTTTTGATATTCTGTGACTACTGTGTTTTGTCGTGTTTATTTACCTTTCTATTCGGTACGAGTACCTAACTTTATTAATTATGACAGTTTTACGGGTATAGTTGATTCAGTTGAATGTGAACGTTCTGTTCGAGATAGTTCTATGGTTATCGTAAAAAGTGTCTGACCATTGTTTCTTAAGATTTTAATAATACTTTGGTGTTTTCTTGGGTTTATCTATGTTATTTAAAGTCTTTCTCCTTTTTTGTCCTCCATAGTCAGAGGGACTAAGTTTAATTTTTTATTTGTATATCATTAGTTCTGTCACACTATGACTGTATTTTAGTCTTTGTACCTAGTTACCTTGTCTTGTCTCACGGGTCTTTATTTGAGTGTGCAATACCACTTAATTAGATGTTGTTTCTTCCGTCCTTATATGTTGTTGTTTTTTTCTGGTAGAGAAGTTATTAACCATGACCCTTTTGATCTGTCGATGTACGTTTTCTTACTTAGACATGGTGAAAGAATATGGTATATGTTTATATTTACGTTTTACCACTAACGTCGGTACTTTAATTTTCTGTGACTGAGGAACCTTCCTTTCAATACTGGTTGGATCCATGGTATAACTTTTCGTCTCTGTAATGAAACGGTTGTTTCCAGGCAGATCAGTTCCTATCCAAAAAGGGTCATCAGTACATACCTACACTCTCAATCTGATGTTTCTTTCGACTCGTGACTTCTTAAATACGAAAACTTGACACCACAACCTCTTCTGAGGACTCTCAGGTGACTTGACGTTCCTCTTGGTTGGTCAGGTAGGATTTCCTCTAGTCAGAACCCACAAGTAACCTTCCTGACTACAACTTTGTCAGGACTACCTTATTTGAGGTTTTGAAACCAGTGGTCTACCCTTCTCGACTGAGTAAACTTTTGTAGGACTACGACCCTTTCTAACTTCCGTCCTCCTCTTCCCATGTTGTCTTCTACTCTACCAACCTACCGTTATGGTTGAGTTACCTGCACTCAAACCAATTTGAGGTCCTCAACCACTATCTGTCCCTCCGGACCTCACGACGTCAGGTACCCGAACGTTTCTCAGCCTGTGTAGACTCACTGACTTGACTTGATTTAGTAAAGTATTACAAACCCCCGGAGGGTCCACCACATTACAATTTCTTAGACGGATGGTTACTTCCTCAAAGTTTTCTACACCCAAACTAGGGACTCAGTCCTACCGTGGAACCACCTCCTTTACCGTTGGGTAAGGTCATAAGAACGGACCTTTTAGGGTACCTGTCTAACTGGACCGTCCGAATATTACGTATATGTCTACTTTTATAGTATACATGTGGACTTTACTTGTATCGTGACACATGCTTAATGTGAAGCTGAATTGCTCTGCCTTCAGTTTTTGTGTCAAAATATTCGTGACGTAAAACAACTATTTCAATAAATAGTGTTTACATATCCTTATCATGGTGAGATGAACACATCACTTTAACTTGTCAATTTATCTACTGTCGGTTCTAGATAGTGACCGACCGTGTCGTCAAGTATTTATTCTCCTCCTCCTGACTTTCTAAGGATAACAGTATCTTATTTTGACTCTGTAATCAAACATATACAAGAATCGAATTAATTCTGAACGGAGAACTCTTTAGGCATACGTCCAGTCCTTCGTTGTCAATCTTGTCCTGTACCTTGTTGTCTGACGAAGGTTTATCCTTTTCCTCACGCAGTTCCGACATATAACCGTGGGACGAATAAATTGAAGATACGTCTCATGTAGTACTCTTTTAGACCCGACCTTCTTTGTGTTCGACCTTAGTTCTAACGGCCCTCTTTATAGTTATTGGAGTCTATACGTCTACTGTGTTGGGAATACCGTCTTTCACTTCTCCTTGATTTTTCAGTGAACTACTTTCACTTTCTCCTCTCACTTTTTCAACCGAATTTCGAGTTGTAAGTCTTTTGCTTCTAGTACCGTAGGCCAGGGTAGTGAACTACCCTTTATCTACCCCTTTGTCATCTTTGTCACCTTTGTCACAGTCTGAAATAAAAAACCCCGAGGTTTTAGTAACGTCTACCACTAACGTAGGTACTTTAATTTTCTGCAAATGAGGAACCTTCTTTTCAATACTCGTCGAATCTATCGTATAAGTTTTCGTCTGTAATGAAACGGCTGATTCCAGGTAGATCAGTTCCGATACCAAAAAGGATACCAGTACATACCTACACTCTCAACCTGACACTTCTTCCGACTCGTGGTTTCTTAACTACGAAAACTTGACACTACAAACTCTTCTGAGAACTCTCAGGGAACCTGACGTTTCTCTAGGTTGGTCAGGTAAGACTTCCTCTAGTCGGGACCCTAAAGAAACCTTCCTTACTACGATTTCGACTTTGAGGTCATGAAACCGGTGGAGTACGCTTCTCAACTGAGTAACTTTTTCTGAGACTACGACCCTCCCTAACCCCCGTCCTCTTCTTCCCCTGTTGTCTCCTACTCTACCGACCTACCGTAGTCACTGAGTTACCTGCGCTCAGACCCACTTGAGGTCCTCGACCACTACCTGTCCCTCCGGACCGTACGACGCTAAGTACCCCAGCGTTTCTCAGCCTGTGCTGACTCACTGACTTGACTTGACTTGACATCTTCACAACACTTTCCGTACATATATGTATTCGATTACATGTGTGTGTAAAGGAACGAAACGGTTGAATCTCACAAATTTTCTTTCTTGTAAGGTCATCGTTATTCGTGTAAATTGTGGTTCTAGAACCAAAGATTTTGATAAGAGGTTATTTTCCTTGTGCCTAGAAGATTCTTTACCGACTCCGTCCTTTATGAGTACTGTTCGGACTCTTAGACCGTGTTCGTAACGAACATTATGAACACTCGTTGTTGTCTATCGTTGTTTCACGATTGTTTGTGTCTTTAGGTCTTGTTTATAGTTTTACTTAATTACTTATATGTAGGTACCCCACGTCGTCCTGGGTTGATTTTCTCGTGGATTACCGGTTTCGACCTTTTAAACTCATCGTTGTAATTATTTCTCCTTGACTTAATCTGTCGGGTTTCCGATTTTATTTAAAGATAATCAAGTATAACTATATTTATTAACGTATTCATTTACACACACCTCTTGTCTATTTAGAGAGTAGGTCTTCTTAAGATTTCTTAAATACATCTAGAGGACGGGAGTTCCTCTCTCTTATATTTGAGGGAAAGATATCGACACTCGACGTGGTACAAGAGCGGAAGGTTTCTGATGTTTTACCTTTTCTTCTTTTCATTGAAATCTCTTTAGACTGTTTGTCTTTGAGTCCATCCACTAATTATATTTGACACTATTTAACACACTGGTCATTTATGAGAACTGTAGTACTACTTCATTTGAAAATGGAGACACCAGAAGATGGATTTTGTTAAGTATCTTAAGGTCACATTAGTCTTCTTTTTACAGTATCTTTAATGTTAGCTCATCATAAGATATTTTTATGGACTGGTCAGTTCCCGTAGTTTTTGTTACTTTAAGACTCTATACCAACATAGGATTTCTTTCGGGTTATTAATGGATTTCTTTTGTACGTTTATTTACATTACACCATAGGACACATTCTAATACTTTGTCTTTCTTCCGTAATTTATTAGACTTCCTTCGTACTTAAAAGTGATTATTACACAGTCTTAGTCAGGCAATTAACACTGTTTATGTTATGGTTATACTTTACAATTAAGTCTTTGACACACGTTTCATATACTCTTGCGAGACACGATATAAGAGTAAAAAAGACATTTAGATTTTGACAAGATTTTTGTTTGCATGAATTTTTACAAAGATTAAGAGAGTTAAGGTAGTCAATTATCTTACGACTCTAGAAACCTCCGGAGACTTTGGTGTTTTGTCTTCCTCCGAGTCAGACACTTAGTGGTGTGTCCGTAGGACGTCCTTACGATGGACGTTTGGACATTACCGTGTGACGTGGTATTGTAGTCTTACTTTATTTACGGATAACACAATATGGTACTTTTACACCCCTAAATAAAAAAGGTCGTCGATCTTAGGGGGATACTGTGTGTTAACACAATCCTACGAGTGAAATTATACAGACCGAAGGACATGTATGCGAAAATCTAACGTCTATGATTTTCCATTCTACTTTTAACCCACTTACATCGACCTAGATTTTCCATTATCAATTTTGACCCCTAAATAAACTAGAAAGTCTTTCATTTTTACTCTGTTCAAAATATTCAAACTGTGACACAATCAGTGATTCCAATCTCGATACTTGTCTCTTTCATAGAACCAGAAACGTAATCCTCTCGTTTCAGTAGACCTTTCTTGTACCTTTCCGTCCTTTTCCTTTTCTCCTTCTCCCTCTTTTCTCGACACTATAATCTTTTCTTTCGTTCCCGGTGTCCCCATAGAATAGTACCCGTTGACAACTTTTCTTCTATCTTGATTTTGAATTGAAAAAACGTTCAATGAAGAAGGAGTTTAAACGATACAGATAAAGGTCTACGTCTTCTTTACTATATCACTTAATCTTCTCGAAGATTTGTTGTAGTACTTTACAAATTTATAAATATAAGAATCTTAAAAATCGTGTACAACCCTATCCATATTATAGGTTTTCCTTCTATATACAACTTACAATCACAAACTCCCCCTTTTTCGGGTCTTATAAGGTAGAAATTAAATGTATCCACCTAGAGAGTCTCGTATCCTAACATCATAGACATAAAGTTATCTGTTTATCACTTTACGGATGATCTTTCTTGTACTGGACAAAGAGTTTCGTAGAATTTATTCGTATAAAATTCTTTATTTTCATATTTAGGAAAAATGTGTAAAAAGGAATAATTATCTCTTTATCAATAAAGGAGATTAATCTTACTATAAAGTATAACCCACTTGTACATTTTGTTAAACGGACATTATTAATTAATCATTTCCAAACAAAGTCCTTCACTGAATGGTTGAATTAATGTTTTAGTCTAACACTGGTTTTTTCCAACTTTTTATTTACTAAATCCTCGTTTACAATCACATACTTCTTTTGTAACTCTAAACTATCCTATTAATTAGTAAAACACCCTTTAAGTAAAATTAGGGGAGGGACACATTCGAAAACAAAAAAATACTCTGAAAAGTGATATATCCTTTTCAACGTACAACTATCTCTACTAAAAATAAGTAAGAAGTAAAATGAATTAGAGGATTGTTCAAGGAATTTTTACTCTTGAGTTCAATTTACTTTGACAAGTTCCTGAACAATTTTACTTTGTACTTTTATGATGAATTCAAATCCCAAGAATCCTTGAACAAGATTCTTTCTCTTTTACTCGCTAGAAAAAAAAAAAAAAGAAAGAAATTTAGAGAAGATACTCCGAATTATGTCTGTCACGTAGACTTGTTCAAGCTCATTTAAAAGTTCTTTTTCTCTTCTTACTGGAATGTGTTAGTTCTTTTACTTATTAAAATTTTTAAATATTCGATTTTATACTGTCATTAAAAGCATTCGTCAGTCCGTGTAACGGGAAAATATAATGACCCGAGTTACTTAATACTTACAACCGACTTATTTTTCGGACTCCCACTGTTGCCTCGGTGTAAAACAGTAGACGTGAATGTCTTACAGATGACGGGATCGACCTAAAGATCTAGAATGGTGATACTGACCGACGACTCCTGACCGACGATTCCTTTGTGTCCTCCTCATGAAAGTCCCACCTCTTCTTTATGATTAACGATTGGTGCTATTACTCAGATTTGGTACATCTGTGAACTCAGAAAACTAGATACACTCGTCGGTTCGAGTCGTTTGAGAGTGACGGGGTCAGTTGGACTTGTGTCCTTCGTTTTTTAGATTTACTTTTCCGTTAAAAATTCACGTATGTAGAGTCGACGTCCTTAATACTCACCCTTCTTGTCCACAAGACTCTCTAAGATGTCACGAAGCCAACGATTCCTCTGGTGAAAGTAGTCAAGTCTTTCCGACTATTGGACCTGAAGACGACGGTTTAACCATGTTGTTTCCAACCTTGACTATATTTGTACGTATGTGTTTATTTTTCCTGTACCTATCAAATTTTTTATTAAGTTACTATTCCAACGTAACATGGACCGTTTTATGAAGATATAATTTATTCTTATCAACGTATTATCGATTTAGTGAACTCCATCTAATTGACCTCGTGTATTAAGGTTTTAATTTCATATTTTTGTCTTTTTCAAATAAATACAGGTAATAGAGTAATTTTTGTTACGTTGATTACTGTATATATGAAATCATTAATGTAATTTTTCAAACAATATAAAATTACACTACAATTAATATGTTTTATCTCTTTTCACTCACGACCTATTGAAGTAATCTGTAATTATTTATGATTAATTAATAAAGGACCCGTTCAACTTATACTTTCCGTAAATATTTGTTGCACTATATTCACCATAAAATTCTGCGTTTATGCTAATTGTAACGTGATGGGGTGAGTTTATAAAATTATGTTTATTGACCAAAAATTTTCGTAGTGTTAATAGAGACGACTCGACAATTTGACAAAGAATTTCCTACAACATAGTAAAAAAGAAATATTGTGATTCATTGTATTTCGTACATGGACTGTTTACTCCTTTATCGTTCCTTCATACTCTTTTTTTTTTGAGGGAAGGATCCAAAGTAATCGCGTCCTGATTTTATAAGTTGTAAACTATGTATTCTAGAAAGATACAAAGTGTAGTGTTTTCATTAATTTTATACTAAACTTTTGATTACAAATCATTTTTGACATAGAAAGTCAATCTTATGAAAACACTAAGAAGAAATTTTCAAAGTTTTACTACTTTCCGTGATACCATTTAAATAGAAATTTTATAGTTCCTTATGATAGTTTAGAATTATAAACCTCAGATTATCGTTTCATACTATATAAGATAATATATTGTGTCAGTGAAAAATTTAAATTTAAATTGTAACTTTAAAACGAGTAAAGTAATGTATTTTGTTTAATCTCCATCTCTGTAACGTAAAAAGTGAAACAGTAAAAGTAGTATTTCAATAAACAAAACTTTGTGAATACATAAAAACCGTTTCAAACTGTCTTGACCGTGTAGACGTCTATTACAATGTTAAACTATAAATATTTCATAGTTCAAAAGATATTTATATACAAAGATCAAAGGTACCTTTAACTCATTAGTGATCTCGACTAAAAATAGAAGAAAGTGACTTTAGTTTATTACGATAAATATCCCGACAAAAATTCAGACACTTTTAATTGAAAAACTAATTGCTAAAATATCTTCATTATATAAAAACTGATGAATATTTCAGTTGTGTATATGAAATTCCAGATCACAAAGAAAGAAAAAAGAAGAAGAAGAAGAAAAGGAAACGATTTAAAACCAAACGATCAAACTTTTTAATTTTACAATTACAATTGATAAAATTTTAACAACATTCTTAATTTACTCAATTATCTCCACGTCATAAGTATTTACATGGAACATATAACAGATTCACGATACGTTTATAAAAATGGTGTCACGTTCGAGACATTTCCTTCCCTGAAGACCCTCATTGATCGTATATTATCCGTGAATTATTTTTATACACTTAATTGATTTAAACCTCAAGTGTCTAATAAAAAAATGACCTAAAATCTAATCATTTACACTTTATCCTTGGGATGTAAAATATGGTCACCATGGTATGACGGTGAGAGGTAAATTTGTTTCTGAAAGTTTCCATATGTATCCGTTTCCGTCAGTGTCTTTTACCGTAAAATTTAACAGTTGATGTCTTTCTAAAGGGAGTATCGAGTCAACCTTTCTTAGGTGGACGTTACGTCCTCTGGGGTTAAAATAAGGACCCAACCCTTCGAGGGGACCTCTTACTTATCCGGTGGGTGACCTCATAAGAACCTGAAGGGAACACCGAGTCGACCATTTCTTAGGTGGACGTTACGCCCTCTGGACCCAAACTACGGACCCAACCCTTCTAGGGACCTCTTCCCTTTCCGATGGGGGAGGTCATAAAACCGGACCTCTCATCCTGTGCTGACTCACTGAAAGTGAAAGTGTCTTTCAATTCACGGTTTCTTAACTACAAAAACTTGACGCCACAACCTCTTCTGAGAACTCTCAGGAAACCTGACGTTCCTCTAGTTTGGTCAGTTAGGATTTCCTTTAGTTAGGACTTATAAGTAACCTTCCTAACTATTACTTCGACTTTGAGTTCGAGGTTATGAAACCGGTGGACTACGTTTCTCGACTGAGTGATCTTTTCTGGGACTACGACAATTTCTAACTTCCGTCCTCCTCTTCCCCTACTGTCTCCTACTCTACCAACCTACTGTAGTGACTGAACTACCTGTACTCAAACTCTTTCGAGGTCTTCAACCACTTCTTGTCCCTCCGGACCACACGACGTCAGGTACCCCAGTGTTTCTCAGTCTGTGTTAACTCTCTAACTTGACGGACTCATTGTCGTTTAATGTCTTTTTCTTTTTTTTTTTTCAAACGGAATCTACTTAAAATTGTAAAAGGATAAAGGTAAAGTGTGTTTGTACGAGAAGTACATGGTATCGGAGAACGGAAAAAACAATATTTTGTAGAACTAAGTTACGAGTTTAACAAGATCGACAACAGTGATCCTTTAGGAAGTCCCATTGAGGACCAAAGAAAGGTATAAGAAAGAATAAAAGGAAGAGAGAAAGAAGAGAGGTAAAAGAGGAGAGAGGATGGAGGAACGGTAAAGTGATAGAGGGAGGGGGAAGAGAAAAAGGAGGACAGACAGAGGAGGAAAGATTAATACACGAATGAAGGACCTTGGTCTTATATAAGGTCTGTAGATAATATTACAGAAGGGGTCGAAATGTGAGTTAATGAAGATATTATTCAAGACGAAGGGAAACAACCTGTGACCTTGACTCTTTAGTTACATTTTGTAATTGTAATCTACTTCAGTCAATTCATTATAACAACAACAAGTCATCGAGTCAGCATAAGCTGACTAACACTGGGGTACCTAACGTCATGTGTTCCGAAGGGACAGGTGGTAGAGGGTCTCGAACGAGTTTGAGTACAGGTAACTTAGCCACTACAGTAGGTTGGTAGAGAAGGAGACAGTAGGGGAAGAGGAGGACGGCAGTTCGAAAGGGTCGTAGTCCCAGAAAAGATTACTCAGTCGAGAAGTGTAGCCCACTGGTTTCATGACCTCGAAGTCAAAGTCATAGTCATGAAGATTACTTATGAGTCCCAACTAAAGGAAATCCTAACTGACCAAACTTTAGGAACGTCAGGTTCCCTGAGAGTTCTAAGAAGAGGTTGTACTGTCAAAATTTTCGTAGTTAAGAAGACCAGGAGTCGGAAGAAATACAGGTTGAGAGTGTAGGTATGTACTGATTACCTCTTTTGTATCGAAACTGATCTGTCTAGAAACAACCGCTTCATTACAGAGACGAAAAATTATACGACAGATCCAACAGATAAATGGTGCTTTACTACCCACGGTACTAGGGGTAAAAAACTTACAACTCAAAATTCGGTCGAAAAAGTGAGAGGAGAAAGTTGAAGTAGTTCTACGAAAAATCAAGGAGAAGTGAAACGGTATTCCCACCACAATAGACGTATAGACTCCAATAACTATAAAGAGGACTATTAGAACTAAGGTTCGAACACGGAATAGGTCTGGTCGTAAATCGTACTACATGAGACGTATAGTCAATTTCGTCCCATTGTTATGTGTCGGAACTACACGAGGAAAGGGTTAAACCTTGGTCGGGTAAGAAGGTACAGGTGAAGATTAACAACGAAGATGTATCTCAGAGATTCATAAATGTTGAAGAAATGAAGTTCAGTTACTTAATTCCATTACTAGTTACTTAATTAAGTTAGTTAGAGGTGTTTCTATTCGTACGATAATTTTGGAGTTAATATCACTTGTTTTGACTCCCTGTCTCTCCGTCTTGTCTCGGTTTTAGTACCATCATAAACATTGTCGGTGTCAACACCGTTATTGATTGTCAGTAGGTCAAGAATGGTACACGTAACAAAATTATTTAAGTAAGTCGATAGGTCAGTTTAATTTCACTAATAATACTAGTAAAATGTTCCTTTATTGTCTTCGAGGTAGGATATGTACGAAAATATTCTACAACCGATCCTATACCTAGCTACTAATATACAATGTAGTAGTCGTAAGGATAGGTCTCTTTTATACATAAATAGAAAATTAAATTACTTATAAAGGGTTTGTTGATAACACGTACATTGATAATAACGGGTCCCGAAGACTTGACGAAAATGAAGTAAGATATAAATTTTTTTGATAATTTTCATATAATTTTAAAATATTATCAAATTAATGTAGGTACGGTTAATATGGGTTCAAACGTCAGATGTATAAAATTTACTGAGTATAATCAAAAATAAATAACTATAAGTATAATAATACGTAAAATATCAGGTATACATACACTTCAAATGATATATCGTATTTTAGTATTGATAATTGTAGTTACGAAGCCGAAGAAGTTTTATTTATTCCAAAACTCCCTATATAAAACGAGTAAAGTCAGGAAAGATAAAGTGGTCAGAATATCTTTTAGTAATACCTATAAACATGTTATATAAAATTAATCTAAGGTTAGGTGATTTCATAAAATAAGATCTTTTCTCGTTTTTTCAGTCAACCTAACAGATACAATACACATACAATCTTATAAAAATAACGATCGATTTTATTTTGATTGTTTTTAGTGTGTCAGAGTACTTACAACTGAAGTTTCCTTTAACAGAGTGTAATCGAATTTAAAAGAAATTTCGTTTACAATTTATTCCCGACTTCTTCATTTAAATAAACTCCTCTTTTTCAATCAGTGGTTTCATAAAAACTGTACTTTTACACTATTTTCTTACTGTCTGACTACACTTTTTCTCCCAAATCTGTATGTGTCTTTCATAGAAGGTGGTATACAAATACATTACTTCGGTTTTTAGTGTGTTTAACAAAATCGATATTCCTTTCGTAACATAAATTTTATTCATAAGGAATAAAGTTGACTTTATTAAGTGGTTTGATGAAATCCACAAGTCAAGTCAAGTCAGCGAGTCAGCACAGGCTGAGAAACGCTGGGGTTCTTAGTGTCGTGCGGTCCGGAGCGACAGGTAGTGTTTGAGGACCTCAAGTGAGTCTGAGTGCAGGTAGCTCAGTCACTACGGTAGATCGGTAGAGTAGGAGTCAGCAGGGGAAGAGGAGGACGGGTGTTAGGGANCATAAAAACTGTACTTTTACACTATTTTCTTACTGTCTGACTACACTTTTTCTCCCAAATCTGTATGTGTCTTTCATAGAAGGTGGTATACAAATACATTACTTCGGTTTTCAGTGAGTTTAACAAAATCGATATTCCTTTCGTAACATAAATTTTATTCATAAGGAATAAAGTTGACTTTATTAAGTGGTTTGATGAAATCCACAAGTCAAGTCAAGTCAGTGAGTCAGCACAGGCTGAGAAACGCTGGGGTTCTTAGTGTCGTGCGGTCCGGAGCGACAGGTAGTGGTTGAGGACCTCAAGTGAGTCTGAGTGCAGGTAGCTCAGTCACTACGGTAGATCGGTAGAGTAGGAGCCAGTAGGGGAAGAGGAGGACGGGTGTTAGGGAGGGTCGTCGTCTCAGAAAAGGTTATTCAGTTGAGAAGCGTACTCCACCGGTTTCATGACCTCAAAGGTGAAGTCGTAGTAAGGAAGGTTTCTTTAGGGTCCCGACTAGAGGAAGTCTTACCTGACCAACCTAGAGGGACGTCAGATTCCTTGAGAGTTCTCAGAAGAGGTTGTTGTGTCAAATTTTCGTAGTTAAGAAGTCACGAGTCGGAAGAAGTGTCAGGTTGAGAGTGTAGGTATGTACCGGTGTCCTTTTTGGTATCGGAACTGATTTGCCTGGAATCAACCGTTTCATTACAGAGACGAAAACTTATACTACATTGATAAATAGTTTATGACACTGTCGTTGAACCACATATTTTAATATAGATGAACTTTACAAATTTAGATCTAATTTTTATATTGATATACTTTGTAATACTCTATTAAAGTTATGTATACAAACTTGTTGAATATGGTTACTCAAAATTCTTTCATTTCCCTTATTTTCATCGACTTCCTCCCCATTAAGTAGGTCAAATAACGTAATAGAAAAAACATATTTAAATAAATAAAATTAACCTTCAATTAATGAAATGTTATAACATAACCAAAACGGTATGTAGTTGTGCTTAGGTGGTGTCCACATGTACACAAGGGGTAGGACTTGGGGGGAGGGTGGAGGGAGGGGCATGGTAGGGAGACACGGTAGGANTCATCGACTTCCTCCCCATTAAGTAGGTCAAATAACGTAATAGAAAAAACATATTTAAATAAATAAAATTAACCTTCAATTAATGAAATGTTATAACATAACCAAAACGGTATGTAGTTGTGCTTAGGTGGTGCCCACATGTACACAAGGGGTAGGACTTGGGGGGAGGGTGGAGGGAGGGACATGGTAGGGAGACACAGTAGGACCACGTGGGCGGGGTTCGTAGGTCATAGTACGTAGTTTGGACCTGACCACTAAGTAAAGTACATACTATAATATTGACAAAGATACGGTAAGAGGTTTTAGTAGGGTGGGAGAGGGAGAGGGAGACTCAGGTTTTCTGACAAGATATGTAGACACAGAGAAGACGATAGAGTGTATGTCCCAATAGTAATGGTAGAAAGATTTAAGGTATATATACACAATCATATGACATAACCACAAAAAGAAAGACCAAATGAAGTGAGACATATTAACCGAGGTCAAAGTAGGTGGAGTAATCTTGACTAAGTTTACTTAAGAAAAATTACCGACTCATCATGAGGTAACACATATACATGGTGTCGAAAGAAAAGGTAAGTAGACGACTACCTGTAGATCCAACGAAGATACAGGACCGATAACATTTATCGCGACGTTACTTGTAACCCATGTACACAAAGAAAGTTAAGACCAAAGGAACCACTCATACGGGTCGTCACCCTAACGACCCAGTATTCCGTCAAGATAAAGGTCAAAAAAAACTTCCTTAGAGGTGTAACAAGAGGTATCACCGACATGATCAAACGTAAGGGTGGTTGTCACATTCTCCCAAGGGAAAAGAGGTGTAGGAGAGGTCGTAAATAACGAACATCTAAAAACCTAGCGTCGGTAAGACTGACCGCACTTTACCATGGAGTAACACTAAAACTAAACGAAAAGAGATTATTACTTACTACAATTCGTAGAAAAGTACACAAACAATCGGTAGACATATAGAAGAAACCTCTTTAAAAACAAAACAAGAAACCAGGTAAAAAACTAACCCAGTAAATCAAAAGACCTTAACTCGACTTCCACAACGAACATATAAAAACTCTAATCGAGAAACAGTCAACGAAGTAAACGATACTAAAAGAGGGTAAGGCTTCCGACAGAAAAGTGGAACGAATATCAAAGGAAACAACACGTCTTCGAAAATTAAAATTAATCCAGTGTAAACAAATAAAAACGAAAATATAGGTTATAAGAACCTCCACCCAGTATCTCCTATAACGACACTAAATACAGTCTCTCACAAAACGGATACAAGAGGAGATCCTTAAAATATCAAAGACCAGAATGCAAATCTATAAATTAGGTAAAACTCAAATAAAAACACATACCACAATCTTTCACAAGATCAAGGTAAGAAAATGTTCACCAACTGGTCAAAAGGGTCCTGGTGAACAATTTCTCTAACAGAAAAGAGGTAACATATAAGAACGGAGGAAACAGTTTCTATTCCACAGGTATCCACACACCTGAATAGAGACCCGAAAGATAAAACAAAGTAATTAGATATAAAGACAGAAACACGGTCATGGTATGACAGAACTACTGACACCGAAACATTATCTCGAACTTCAGTCCGTCCTACTAAGGAGGTCAAGGTAAGTAGAAAGAGTTCTAAAGAAACCGATAAGCTCCAAAAAACATGAAGGTATGTTTAACACTTTAATAAACAAGATCGAGACACTTTTTATGGCAACCATCAAACTATCCCTAACGTAACGTAGACATCTAACGAAACCCATCATATGAGTAAAAGTGATACAACTAAGAAGACTAGGTACTTGTACCATATAAAGAGGTAGATAATCACAGGAGAAACTAAATAAAGTAGTCACAAATATCAAAAGATATATATCCAGAAATCAAAGAAATCCATCTATATAAGGATTCATAAAATAAGAAAAACAACGTTACCACTTACCTTAACAAAGGAATTAAAGAAAAAGATGAAAGAGTAATACTCACATATCCTTACGTTCCCTAAAGACACACAACTAAAATATAGGACGTTGAAATGATATAAGTAACTAATCGAGATCATTAAAAGACCACCTCAGAAATCCCAAAAGATACATCTCCTAGTACAGTAGACGTTTGTCACTCTCAAAATGAAGAAGAAAAGGTTAAACCTAAGGAAAATAAAGAAAAAGACGAGACTAACGACACCGGTTTTGAAGGTCTTGATACAACTTATCATCGCCACTTTCACCTGTGGGAACAGAACAAGGACTGAAATCCCCTTTACGAAAGTTAAAAAGTGGTAACTCCTATTACAAACGACACCCAAACAGTATATATCGAAAATAATACAACTCCATACAAGGAAGATAAGGACGAAAGACCTCTCAAAAATAGTATTTACCTACAACTTAAAACAGTTTCCGGAAGAGACGTAGATAACTCTATTAGTATACCAAAAATAAAAAGTTAAACAATTACACCACTTAATGTAACTAACTAAACGCCTATAACTTCTTAGGAACGTAGGGACCCTATTTCGGGTGAACCAGTACCACATACTAGAAAAATTACACAACAACCTAAGACTAACGATCTTAAAACAATTCCTAAAAACGTAGATACAAGTAGTCACTATAACCGGACATCAAAAGAAAAAAACACCGTAGAAACAGTCCAAAACCATAATCCCACTACCACCGAAGGATCTTACTCAAACCTTCAAATAGAAGGAGACATTAAAAGACCTTCTCAAACTCATTCCTATCCACAATCGAGAAGAGCTTTAAAAACCATCTTAAGTCGACACTTCTGTAGACCTGGACCCGAAACCAAACGACCTTCTAAAGACTGATGTCAAAGTTAATGACACAAACACTACCCAGACAATTCCAAAAGACAAAGAAGGATCAAGTCAAAACCTTTCAACATAAAAAGATTCTTAAACAGGTAAAGAAAGTTCAACGGGTAAAATAACCGTATATTAACGACTGTAATCAGAAAATACCCTCTTTCGTTACCGTGGGGTGAGGTCGTGAGAGCGGACCTTTTAGGGTACCTACTTCCTCTGACCATCCGACGTCGGGTACCTCAGCGATTCTCAGCCCGTACTGACTCGCTGAAGTAAAAGTGAAAAGTGAAAGTACGTAACCTCTTGCTTTACCTTTGTGTGAGGTCACAAGAACGGACCTCTTAGGGTCCCTGCCACCTCGGACCCCCCGACGGCAGATACCCCAGTGTGTCTCAGCCTGTGCTGACTTCGCTCAATCGTCGTCGTCAGAGAATACTAGGAAACATAAAGACACAACAGATAACACCAGAGAGGTAAAAGTAAAGATTAAAATAACTAAACTAAAAAGAGGGAAACAAAGAACTACACAGACCGATTACCAAACAGTTAAAGTAAATACGAAAGTTTCTTGTTCTAAAGTCGAAACAACAAAAACGATACCAGTGGAAAAAAAAAAAAACGAAAATAAAGACGGGATTAAAAATTCTAAAGAAAGGAAGATGATTGAGACCCAAAGAAGTAAAGAAGGAAAAGATCAACGAAATCCACATCTCAATCCAATAAATAAACTGAAAAAGGAACAAAGAACTCCATACGGAGATAACGATACTTGGAAGGGGAATCCTGCCGGAAATGTCACAGAGTGTCCAAAACCCAACAACATAAAAGTAAAAGTAATCAAAGATACGTATAAAACTAAAGAAAAAAAAAAATTAAAGAAGACACTAAACAACCAATGAGTCGTCGTACAACAAGTCGGAGGTATACAACCTTACAAATTATCAAAAAGAGGACATTAACTCTAAATTAGAATGACGTAACACCAGTCTTTTATACGAACCTTACTAAAGTTAAAAAAACCTTAAATGGTTCCGATATAAATACCGGGTCCTACACTAGATAGGACCTCTTTAAAGGTATACACGAACTCTTTTTCCACTTTAAGTAACACAAAAACCCACTTTACAGGATATCTATAGTTAATCCAGATTGACCAGATAACATAGTAAACTTCAAACACAAAGGAACAATTAAAAGACAAATCCACTAGATGGGTATCCACACTCACACCATAATTTCAGAGAGTGATAATAACAAAATAACAATTAAAGGGGAAAGTCTGCACAATCGTAAACAGAATGTATAACATCACGAGGATACAACCCACATATATATTGACAATATAGAAGAAGAACCTAACTAGTAAACTAGTAATACATCACGGGAAGAAACAGAGAAAAGTGTCGGAAACAAAATTTCAGATAAAATAGACTATACTCATAACGATGAGGACGAAAGAAAACCAGAGATAAACGTACCTTATAGAAAAAGATCTGGAAGTGAAATTCAGACATACACAGGGAACAAAACTCCACCCATAGAATATCTGTTGTATATATCCCCAGAACAAAAACATTGGTAAGTCTGTCAGAAAAAGAAAACCAACCCCGTAAGTCGGGTAAATACAAAGTCCATTAATAACCATTCATACTAGGACAACGGTAAATGAAATAACAAAACCCGATCTCAAATATGTGGGAAAAACACAAAGGACAGATCTCTTCTAGGAAATCGTAAACAACCTCTCGACCAAACCTTCACAACTTAAGAGAGTCGAAAACAAACAGACATTTCGAAAACTAAAGAGGAAGTATAAACTTACTCTAGGAACGACCCATTTCATTAGACCCGACATCCAATAAAAGGAAGTAGTGAAATTCATACAGAAGGGTAAGGGAGAATCGGACTTCTCAAAGATAACTTTCTAGTCGACAATAGGAATACCCTTAGGGGAACACACAATAAACCGTAAAAAGGGAACGACGAAAATTATAAACAAGAAACACAAACTAGAAACAATTAAACTAATTATACACAGAACCCCTCAAAGTGGAACCCAAATAGGATAAACCCTGAGAGACTCATAGAACCTGAACCCAATAATAAAGGAAGGGGTAAAATCCCTTCAAAAGTTGATAATAGAGAAGTTCATAAAATAGTACCTGAAAGAAAAACAAAAGAAGAAGACCCTGAGGATACTAAACTTGCAACCACGTAAATTGTAACAGGGTCTCCAGAGAACTCTAACATCAGTAAAGAAAATTAATCAAAAAGAAAAAAGGAGAGACTATGTAAATAAAGATGGTAAGATAGAAGATTAAGTGATTAGGATAGAATACGGAGGTAATAAGATGATATACAAGGCAGGTCTCACAAAAACTAGAGTAAATAACGTAATAATTAATATATAACTGATATCAAATAAAGAAGATCGAGGAACAATTTGGAAAGAACGTAGAAGAGTTAGGAACAGAGGTCCGATAAATAGACACTAAGGTAAAACAAAAGTTCTAAAACCTAGTAAAAGTGATAGTAATACGCCTAAGGAAAGAGTCCATCTAAGGGATAGAGAAGGAGAAAACAAACCAAACCACCCGTAAATAGGACAAGGAAATGGACGACCCATAAGGAGACAGAGAAGTAGAACAAATATAACGACACAGACCCCACCGGAAAGACATAAGACCGTCAAACACCTCAAGAGAAATAACACCTCAAAGGAGTGACACCCACCCCAACATGCCCACCGAACAGTTCAAAAGGACCAATCCCTTCGAACGTAGTCACAAGACCACCCACCTCGACCTAAAGAAGAGAGACCTCATGTTACTTCACAGGTCATTACTCAATACTCTACAGTTAGTCAAACCTCACTGAAACCCGTCGGACATATAACTTCGAGTCCCGACACAAGGACACAACGACCTCTTAAACACACCATACAGAACGAGACATTGAATAACCGGGAACTCACCAGGAACCAAAGTCCCATCCATATCTCCGTAAACTACTCGTGGACAGTTAATTACAAGGGACCTCAGTTCTCAAGAGACCACAAGAGTCCTAGACCTGAATTCGAAGGACAAAGACCAAAAGTTAGAATAAAAATTTCATCGGAGTTCTGAAGACGTAGATATGTCGTGGAAACTATTTTGTAGATCCAATTTCTACTTTTCAAAGAGGTATCACTCCTTGTGGGTCTCTCCAAGTGTCTCAATGTACCTCTTCTCTTCTACCTCCACCTTAAATCTGTACTGGGTTTACTCTACTCCACCTTAGTTTTCTCCTCTCTCGTTCGATCTGTCATTAGTGAAGGAATACACGCGAGGTGTCAGACCTGGTAAGTCTCTACAAGTGCCTCAATATGTCTCCTTTATTCTCCCTCCTTCCTCTGTCTCCACCGGACCTCCTATTTCCCTCCTTAGCTTTCCTCTCTCTAGATCGGTCATTAGTCAAGGGATTCACAAGAGGTGGCAGACCTTGTGTGTTTCTCTAAATGTCTCTAACCATCTCTTCTCTTCCCCGTCCCTTCTCTATCTCCACTGGACCACCTTTTTTTCCTCTCAGGTTTCCCCCTCTCTCGTCAGTTCGGTCATTAGAGTGAGGGTTCATTTTTACCCATGACTTCTAACCCAAGAATTTCCATGTTTCAACTATTTATGGTTTTTCGTTACTAATTATTAGATCTTATCTCCAAACTAAAAGTTTTTATGTTATAATTTCTTTTCTTTTTTTTTCTGAGTTTTTAATATTTTATATATATATATATATATATATATACTTCACACGAAATTTTTTATCCCAGAGAAAAAAAAACGTTTCATTATCATCCAATATTTTTACTTTCAATTTCCTCATTATCTCATGTATTTTAATTTTTTTTTTTTTTTAATTCTCACTATCATTTTTATATGGACCCTGAAAGAGACCACAACAACAGTCGTCACACCCCAGTCAAGAAAAAGTCTATCAAGGAACCAGGCCGAATATAAAGAGTTCTAGATATCCGGGGAAGGATACATCAACCATGATTGATATTCCAAAATTAGGTAACGTGGACAGTGAAGGTTCCGCCAAGGGAGACAAAATCGAAGAAGACAAACGACCAGAGAAGTTACAGATTAAAGACGGGACTGTGTTCCCCCGCCATCACCTGTGAGAAAATCCGAGTGAACAAGTCAGCACGACACCCCTCCCTCCCTGCGACGTTTGTTTACTGTGACCGCACACGTACGTCACAGAGCCGGTGCGACCCGGACGGGCACGAGTGCTACACACACGGGAGGGACGGGTGTGACGAGTCCGAGATCCAACGAGACGACCCTTGGTAGGCTCCGGCCGGGACCCGACGTACGTGTAGGGTCCAGATTCGACGAGTCCAAGTCCATGAACCCGTCAGGAGTCTCCGCGTCTGAGCCAACCCGGATACAAAACACGGGAAGGGTCCAGACTCGTAGAGTCCACTGGTCCACAAACCGCTCATGTCAGAGACACTGAATAGTGGACGGGGAAGGGACGGGGACCCAAAAGACCCACATGTTGGTCAAAAGACCCACATGTTGACCGTGTGGAAGAGTCCGTCTACAACTGGTAGGTCTTAGGGTTCTTCAGAATCAATCGTTTATTCGGACGAACGTCAAACCATCAATTACAGAGAGACCCCGGCGTTAACGGGGGAAGGTCGAGAGTGACGGACAGTGGCCTGCCCCTACCAGACGTCGACCGACCGAGACAAGTCGGGAAACGAGACACTCTCCCGGACTACCATAAATCTAATCCCAAAAAACACATCGAGATCAGTCAGGACTCAAGACACTCACCCGGACCGTCACAGAATCCAATCCCGAAAAGCGCACCATTGAAAGGGTGTCAGACCAAACGATCGGGTTCAATCAAGGGAGTCTAACGGGAACCCCGTAAGTCCGACCCAGGAATGAGATTCGTTACGTCGGGCGCGGAGGGACGGGTCGGGGGCGAACGATCACCACCTACGTCCGCTGACGCGACGAAGAGGTGACCCCCTCAATGGCAACCCGTGCATTAGACACCCAAAATTAATGAATAAAAAGGAGGGTCAATACAACGGGAGATACCAAGGTTCCGAACGGTGTCTGAGTCGTCACTCTCACAAAGGACCACAAACCTTTGAAGAGAGAAAAATTCTGAGGGAAGGACCCTGCCTCGAGGCAGGGATAGAGAAAACAGAAAATATAAAAAAGGATGGAGGAAAGTTTCTCTTACCCGACGAAAAGACCCACGACCTACAGGAAACGGCCGTAAGTCTCCAACAAACCACCTTAAATGAGTCGCAAATTTACAAGAAAACTACTTAAACACCCCCTCTTTCACCAGAGGGACAGGATAAAGAGGTGGTAGAATCCTGGTGGGACGTAATAAAAATTATCGATTATGTTCATCTACAAATAGTATACGGTAAGTAAATCTACTTGACAGATATAAGTAAAAGAATAAATTAGGAGTTACACTTTGTAGTATTCTAGTTAATGATGATGACGTTAATAACGATAACATAGTATAGGAATCAAACATTACTCCTCATAAACCTAATCTTTCTAAACTACAGAAAAGGTACACCTGTCACCTCGTCTCTAGTATTTGGCGTCAGTAGATTAGGGCGTAAACCTATTGTGTAATAGGTTTCATACTTAATGTTAATCTCAACTCTTACTTTCTCAACACCTATGATAAACGAGACAACTACTACTACAACTATTAATTATCACACATAGTCAAGTCAATTTAAGTCCGTAAGTCAGCACAGGCTAAGAAACGCTGGGGAACTTAGCGTCGTGCGGGCCGGAGGAACAGGTAGTGGTTGAGGGTCTCAAATGGGTTTGAGTACAGGCAGCTCAGTCACTACGGTAGGTTGGTAGAGTAAGAGACAGTAGGTGAAGAGGAGGACGGGGGTTAGGGAGGGTGGTAGTCCCAGAAAAGGTTACTCAGTTGAGAAGCGTACTCCACCGGTTTCATGACCTCAAAGTCGAAATCGTAGTAAGGAAGGTTTCTTGTGGGTCCTGACTAGAGGAAATCTTAATTGATCAACCCAGAGGAACGTCAGGTTCCCTGAGAGTTCTCAGAAGAGGTTATGGTGTCAAGTTTTCGTAGTTAAGAAGTCACGAGTCGAAAGAAGTGTCAGGTTGAGAGTGTAAATATGTACTGGTGACTTTTTTGGTATCGGAACTGATCTACTTGGAAACAACCGTTTCATTACAGAGACGAAAACTTATAAGATAGATCCAACCAGTATTGAAAGGAAAGTTCCTTATTCACATACCATAATACGTTTACCCACATCCTTTTTTTATCTATTATGTCATTTTATCTTTCAGTGAGGTCCTTACATATTTCTGTATTTAATAACGTCGTACACGTCCTTTCTTTGTATAAAAATTAGAAGGTACTTTCATAACATTCTTCTATTGAAATCGTTCAACGTATCAATCTTTCATTTTGTCCATTAACACGTTATTAGTTTGACCATTCGTCCTTCATCTGGTACTAGACACTCTACGCCGGGGTAAACGACTTACGCATTATTAGTGGATTAGGGGGGTTCGCTAAAAAGTTGAGATGGGGTTTGTTTGGGGATTGTTATGAGGTTTTACCAGTCCCCTGGTCTTTTTAGGGGATGACCGGTTGACCTCCCTGTAAGGAGTGAGACAATGTACCCGTGTAGAATAATATAGTGCAGGAATCTATTGAATGCCACCGGAGTAATTTTGAAGTATTTATAAGATACTTATGTATGTAAATTGTTATTGTCTGACTTAATATCATTCTTGTACGTATCGTCTCGGAGGACAATAAATTGGACGTCTACAGTCAATTCTGACAATTAGTTGTTGGAGGATCTAATACTGTTTTTAGAACGAAATATTTTAGATGTGAGGTCCGGAGACCCCGGTGACGGAAGGAACCGGATCGGGTGGAGAGAGAATTTCACAAGAGAGATAAGAGAGGAAAAGAAGTTATTTGAGAGAAAGTTGTTCTTTTTGGGGTTTAAGAAGAAACATAGGAATAGTTCTTGACTACAAGTGTCCTTCTCCCTAGAGATCTGTGAGATCTATTCTTCTAGTCTCTTCAATGACATATTCCCTATACTTCGAAGTATAAAAGGACTTCTTATAATCCTTTATTGACTTCACGAAATTCCTCCCACCACCTTGTCAGTATAAACAGAATATCGAATAAGAAAGTATACTTTTTGTATGAAATAATTCGAATGACTTTATATTAATTTTTCGTAGACTTATATATATGACCGTATTGATTGATGTAGTGGGGTTTACAAGGGAGTAAGAGAAATCGTTAGTGAGGTATTGTGGTGTCTGTTTTTATATGAGTTTTAGTTAATTTTGGGACTTATTTTCTAGTCTATGATATTCTGAGAATCTCCTTTTTTTCCGTCTTGTGAGACTGTCTTTAGTTTCGTCTTAGAAAAACTGGGTGGAGGACCTCACTACTTTTATTTCTGTTTTTAATTGTTTTCCCTGGATTAATTTGAATGTTCTAAAACGTGTCGTTTCTGTTGGTATTTGTTCTACTTTTCTGTTGGAAGTCGGACACTCTTTTATATACGTTTACTTCACTGGATGTTCCCTAATTAGAGGTTTTATATGTTTGTCGAGTACTTCGAGTTATAGTTTTTGTTTGTTTATTTGTTGGGTTAGTTTTTTACCTGTCTTCTGGGGTTATCTGTAAAGAGAAAAATCGTTAGTTTGAGTGTGTAGAAGACGGGGTATATTGGTTACTAAATGTCATCGGTTTTGAACTTTCGTTGGGTTTGTCGGTAGTTGTTTAACCTATTCGTAGATAAATACGATACCCTAAAAACAAAAAGTATTACTTTTTACTAGTTGGTGTTACGTCCGTCGTTATATCTTTTTAGAGTTCTCATAATTCGTGTTTTCTTCGGTCCGTGTTCTTTTGTGTAAATGCACTATAAGGGTTTGTCGTTTTTATTGATGTCTTTTGTAGCCGGTACGTCCTGACGAACTCCATTCCTCTAACAAAGTTACGAAACTATTCTTTTGGGAATTAATCAAATTATCAAACTAATCCATTACTATCAAAAACGCTATTCGTCTATACCTTCCAGTTTTAGGGTATTGGTATTAAAGTCTATTGAAAAGGGTGACTCAAAATCATTGACACTTTACCGTACTGTGTATAATTGCACAAATAGCTTCATAGACCGAGAATCATTTGATTAAAGTTCCCTCCTCATTCATCTATCATGAAGTCATGACAATAGGATAATAAAAAAAAAAAGAATGGTAAAAGTTTTCGACTCCTTCGTCGACGAGTCAGATCTCGGGAACTCTTGAACCTTGTGAAGGACAGAGGAGTCAGAGACGGGCCAACCCACGACTCTACCGTCCTACTATCCGTACCCGGTCGTCTCGGTCAGTGACCATGAAGACGAACCTCCTGTCTAGTCCGCTCCCCCGTCCTTCCACCCGTGGAGCACTGGGAAGTCGGACCGAAATCACTTCACCAACAGGTCCTGTTTAAGGAGTAACAGGTTGTGGGTAAGCCCAGATGGAGTGGGTCGAAGGTCTGGAAAGGGTCCTGGCATGATCCGTCGTGTCTGAAGCGGTAGAGGATGAACCGTAACCGTGAGGACTAGACCGGTGACTTTTCACTGTCAGACATCTAAAGTAACATCCGTCCGAACAGAAACAGGTGGCGGATGAGTCGTAGTGGTCATAGGAGCGACCTTGGGGAGTGGTATCAGTACGGGTTTTTCGAACTAGACCTCGGTAGGTTTCGTACTGGGAAGTGTATCTCGACCCATAGTGGTAGTCAGTTCGATGCAACAACTGGTCGTATACCAGGTAGTATAGGTCGTCGATCCCAAAATTCCGGACCTTGAAGTCGTGTTTGACAGGAGACCCAGAACTACTGAAGACTTGTGAGAAGTCTCCAATGGTGAACTTCTCGTAGATTCTCGTTCTACTACGTCAGGTCTACGAACCACTTGGTGAGGTCCGGAGGTGGTTCAGTATTAGAGGGGTTTCACGATAAAGAGAGGTCTGTCATGGGGTCCTCCCAGCTCCTCCGGTTACGACTATCGACCCGTGTGTACTCAGTCAAGTACTTGTGACTTCTACTACTCGAACCCTCCCGTCCCCAGGTGGTCCCCTAAGATACTCGTGTAGCGTCCTGTGGAGCAGGAGGATTCCGACACTGACCACCGTCACCGTTTGCCCAGTCACCATACGAACCGGGGTATGACGTCGGGGTACTTCGGGAAAAAGTAGTCCACGGAATACTTCCACCAAAACGGGTAAGACGTGGTCGGATAGTCCTCTTTGAATCCAGCCTCAGTCTTAGGAGGTCGTGGACGCTCACCTTGAGAACCCTCGGCATGACGAGGAAGTCCCTGTCGTCTAGACACCCATGTAACCGGTGTCCGGAACCCGGTGGTAAACCTTCTCGAGACGGAGGAAGAACACCGCTCATACGATCGGTTGGGTCGACTTACACGACGGACTCTGCATTCTCCGACCCTTGACCCTCTCCCGTGTCTCGGGTCTGTCCTGGTTGCCGTACGGGGAGCTGGTCCGTCCCCGTCGATCGTGACGCGTACGCGTGGCACCCCGGTCGCCCCGCGGAGTCCACACCTATGAGACGACCTCAACTCCTCAAAAATTTATCTTCCGACATCCTAAAAGGGAATTTTCTTGTTCCACTTAAGTAGACGGACTAAAATATAAGATGACGAAACCACGTGTAACACACTACGGCCCCTTTCCATAGAAAGTGATTAAATATAATACACATGAACTCACGGGTCAGCGAAGTCATTAAAGTCACCAGAGACTGAGAAACGTTGGGGTTCCGGACATCACACGCTCCGAGGAGACAGGAACCCTAAGAGGTCCGTTTTTATGACCTCACCCAACAGTACGGGAGGGGGAACCATGTGGGAAGTGGTTTTAGAATATCCCGAGTTGCCATCTCTTAGGTGGACGTTACACCTTCTGGGTCCAAGCTAGGGACCCACCCCTTCTAGGGGACCTCCTCCTTTACCGTTGGGTGAGATCATAAAAACGCACCTCTTAGGGTACCTGTTTCCTCGGACCGCCCGTATCAGTTACCCCAGAGTTTCTCAGTCTGTGCCGACTCGTTGATTGTGTGTAGGGATCTATCATATTCATTCCATAATTCTACTAGTGAAAAATTTTTTACGAGATTTAATTTTAAGACCTCAATAATCTCTGGTACCTTTTATAATAATTCAAAAATCTCCGACTGAATTACAATATTTTTACATTTTGATATTGATCCATTTGAATCGAAATTCTTGATTAATCACGAATCAACGGAGGCTGAGACACTGGGGTACCCGACATCGAGTGGTCCCAGAAGACAGGTACCCTAAAAGGTCCTTCTTATATAGGAAAGGAGGAGATGTCCTAGAAGGACTGGGTCCCTACCTTGGACAAAGAAGACACCAAGGACGAAACCGTCCGTCTAATAAATGGTGTCTCGGTCGACCCTTCGGGATTCTTGATTATCAATTGTGTGTGTGTGTGTGTGTGTGTGTGTGTGTGTGTGTGTGTGTGTATATATATATATATATATACTCTGTTCAGGATTAAATCACGTAAATAAAGAATTAAATAGTATTAAATGAGTAACTAAAACTACAAATTATTTGTTCCAAACCATTGAATGATAAAGTTTCATAAAGAAAATTTTTCCCTTGTACCTTATTACATAATAATCGGGTCTGAGTCTGGTCTTTCACGAAAATGACAAGTAGTCTACCAGACAGACACAACCCTATGTGTAAGGTACACATAGTTCAAGTAAGGTACTTGAAGTGCTACAAGTTCAAATCAATTTATAGTTTCTACCTCATAAGGTGTCGTTTCCTAGTTTACCAAACGAGAGAATATCAAGGTTGATTTAATAAGACAAGACCTTCTTCGGTTAGTTCGTCTTAATTGATGAATATTTATAATGAGAGTAAATACTTAAAAACAAAAGGATAGTACCTTATGTCATTTCGATACTTCAGTATCCACAAATTAAAATTATATGTAATTTCAAAATATCGTGTACTACCCTAAGAAGAATACATAAAAACGTAAAGGGTCTTTACTGAGTCACCATAAAAATCACACGGGTATTTATAGATTACTTGAGAGTTAGTTGGTGATTCTCTTTTTTCATAAAGGGTAACTGGGTTCTCCAAAAAAAGTTCTTTAACTTAACTTTTTAACTGTCAGGTTACACTCAAACTATATTTTAACTTCTATGTAAGTGTACTTTTTGTTATTACAGTTTACGGTGAAGTAATGTTAAACTAACGTAACCTGGATAAGTATTTATTCTGATAACAAGATTTTAAGGACCTTATTGTAAATACGAAACAATTTCCACTTTTACAAGACTTAGTTGAGAGTCTTGTACTTCTTAATAGAAACTAATTTCAACACGGTACCTTGAAAGAAATTACTATCCTTACAAGATATTAAGACCTAATAGATTGGACTATCAATGATCGGTGTCCATCGATAATTCGTGAACTTTACATTAATCCTATTGACTCCTTAACGGAAAATGTAAACTTAAGTAGCTTCAAGTTTAAATTTATCAAGATACACCGATCACCGATAAGATAATTCATCTAGTCAGAATCTAGTTATTAGCCTCAATGAAGGTACAACCTGTTAAGTGGTGTTTTCCCTAATGGTTCTAAAGGGTGTTCAAAAATATCTATCTTGAACAAGAATACTATACTACTCTTTAAAATAAAAGACATTTTCCATAACTCTTAACCGAACGTAATTGTGTCGGATCGTTAGAATTGGTTCTTGGTTTGGGGTGGGGAGGATGGGAAAGGTGAACATAACTGAAACAGGGATCTATAAGAACGAGTACTTGAATCCCGATCCGTGGTCATGCATCTATGACACAAACTAAGTTCCTCTAGGATATTTGGCCATATACTATTGTATTAAATGAATAAATCCGTTTATCGAGAAGAGTTTCCTTTGTGAAACGAGTCGACCCATTCTCCAAACTAATAGTCTGTTAAATAATTTGTCTGTTGAATAGTCAAATGAATAATTCCAGTAAAAAACGGACATGGATGTCAGGATTCAAAAACACAGTTTTTACAATGGTCGTGGTTAGTGGAATAGTATTTTCTAAACGGAATTTGGTCTTCCTGTCCCTTCGGTCCCCATACATTAGGTAAGTCAGTGTTTCTCAGTTCTGTACTGACTCGCTGACTCGTCGTTGTTTCTACCGGGATCTGAGACTATTAGGATACATGTAGAAGGGGACTATAAGGGAAGGCTCTAAGTGACTCCAAGTTAGTTCTATCACAAGAGGTATGAACATGGCCAGATTTTTGATCAAAGTCAAGTCAAGTCAGTGAGTTACCACAGGCTGACAAACACTGGGGTACCTAACGTCATGTGGTCCGAAGGGACAGGTAGTGGTTGAGGGTCTCGAATGGGTCTGAGTACAGGTAACTTAGTCACTACAGTAGGTTGGTAGAGTAGGAGACAGTAGGGGAAGAGGACGGAAGTTAGAAAGGGTCGTAGTTCCAGAAAAGTTTACTCAGTCAAGAAGTGTAGTCCGCTGGCTTCATAACCTCAAAGTCGAAGTCGTAGCCAAGGTCACTTATAAGTCCTGACTAAAGGAAATCCTACCTGTCCAACCTAGAGGAACGAGAGGTTCCCTGAGAGTTCTCAGAAGAGGTTGTGGTGTCAAGTTTTCGTAGTTAATCAAACGAATTAGTTATTCAAAAGACCACTGGAAAATCCCTCAGTTATAACGTGTCTCTATAACTGTCCTTAGGGATCAATTATTACTAAATTTTATTACGAAGTAATAAAGACCTCTCTTTGTCTTTTCAATCATTTCAGGTCTACATTTCAATCGGTACAAAACAAAGTGAGAAAAGACATTTTACTCTTATAATCATCACGATTAGGGTGTACAACAATATTTCAAACTTAATTAACTAGATATTCTAAGTGAACTAAAAGAGGGTAAATTCAGGACTTCTCTATAACTAACAAAAATTATAAATAGGGTTCTTTCTTTAGAGAGTATTTTATAATTATAAAAGGGTTATCTCACTTTTTATGGTAATTTACAAACGATTCCCTCCTAAATACATAATAAATATATTATTATAATTTATACTATATATAATTGGTATACATTAAGATATTTTAGTGTGACTAATTAATATATATTAAATATGTAATCGATATAATATATGTTGATTACATTTTCAATTTATCTCCGAAATATAAGTATTCTTGTATATATAATATATACGTACGTATTTAATATCAAAAATATCTCTTATTTTTTGGACAAAATCTCTCATCTTTCCGATTGAGTAAATTGTAAATTGAAACTCAATGTCAGAATACGATGTTAGGTCTATTGGTCTTTTGACAAGTAAACACTAAAATCCATGACTGAGTCCTATACTATTGTAAGGGGTTTTTAAGTATCCTTCTTCCACAAAACTTATTACGTCCTAACATGTACCGAGAGGTCACGGTACTCGTTGATGAAAGAAAGGAAAAGTCATTTTATTAATGTACGTGTTTGAAGATGTCGGAAGAAGATAGTCTCTTTTTCACAGTGATCCTTTATGGTATAAGTTGAAATATATTTTCAATAATCACTTAACAACTTCTCTTTGTTCCCTTTGACACCTTAATTATATGATTTCTGACCTTGACATGACTGTTTGCTCTCGTGTAAAGTTAATTGTAAACGGTTAATACCCTTTAGGTTCAAGCCGAATTAGCTGTGGATATAGTTTAGGAAATCAGGATATTTAATCGAGGGACCCTGTGTATTAAGGTCCTTTCAAATTGTCTCGGTAGATATTAACTACACAATCGAGAGAGTGTCATACGGTCCCTCACGTAAATCCACAGTGACCCGATAAAGTCGTGATGACCTCTACTTGTTTAATTGGTCGACATCTAGGTTACCTCAAAGTGTTTTCTTAGATAAAATTCAACAATATATGAAACTCTTCTAAATCCTACTTTCCTCAATATGTCCATTATCATTGTCTAAAATATTACGTTCTTTGTGATAACGAATAAGTTGATAAAAACAGATAAATATGTTCGAGAAATAGTGGTATCTTTGTGTGTTATTGAAATAATTTAGTAACATACGAATCACTAACATATGTATTATTGTCCACAATTGTCGTCTCAGATTGAGATGAACTATAACAATGACGTTGTTTTATAAGTTATAAATTAAAAAGTCCTCGTCCGTTTTCGATCAAATCTATATTTAAATCTTCTTGTATTACGTCTAATTTACATTCGAGGATACCCTTCCATTCACTTGGGTCTTTATTTAATCGAATTTTGTATGTGTATATATGTAGGAGAAAGTGGTTAATTGTATATATTCGTAACAATAACAAAATAAGGACCTTATGTCAATAGTAGTAGATTTCTTATTTAGGACAGATGGATTATACTTGTACTGTTGTACTAACGTTGTCAAATGACATTCCCTCTACTAACACGTTTCTGTGACCAAATTAAATAAAAACATAAACTGTTTCGCAAAAAGTGTTCATTTAAAAATATGATTAAACTAAATAACATAAAGGTCATTTATAGTTAATGTTCTTTATAACTATTATAAACTTCTTTTTTGTTATTTTTCCGTTTTATTAGGAACATACATTTAATTTTGCCAACTTGATATTAGTTATTTCATAAAGCTTATGGGGTATTAATAAGATACTTTATAATATCGTTAACCGTTTAGAAATATAAATAATCGTTTACATCAGAGAGACTTATAAAAGTATAATCAAATTCCCTTATTAAGGATCTTTAAAATTCAAAATGGTTTAGATATATAAATACCTTAGAATCTTCAAAAATTTATACAAAACGAAAATTCATCCATTTTTTTTAGATTAATTGTGTATATAAAATCGTGTGACTTATTGTTATTTTGTATTAACTCAGGTCCCCTAGAAGGACTGGGTCCCTAGTTTCGGTCTAGAGGGCGTAACGTCTGTCTAAGAAATGGTAGACTCGGTGGTCCCTTCGGGAGTATTATATAGGTGAACCGATCCGGTTTGACGAAAAGGGACTTTAGGAAAAGGATGATTAAAGGTTATTTCTACGTAGTATTCTCTCTAAGAACACGTACTATGTTCTGAGTTAGTCACACAGAACCCCTAACTAAGGTTCTGGGGGTTCCTATGGTTTTAGGATCCTATGAGTTTATTGTACATTTTACCGTATCACAAGCGGATATATTGGATACATGTAGGAGAATATATAAAAGTTATGGACACCTGATAAATATTACGGATTATGTTATATTTACGATACATTTATCAACATTTATGTTTCATGTTTCATTTATTAATGGGTATGACATTTAAGTTCAAAACTAAAACCCTTTAAGACCTTATCAAACAGGTAGACAACAACCAATTTAAGAATCTCAGGTACCTGTACCTCTCATCTAACATACACTTTCTTTACTTCGTTGTCGGCAAAATATCTAGTAGTTAAAAAAAGCAATAACAACAAATCAGTGATTCTACATAGACTAAGAAACACTGGGGTACCTGACGTCAGGTAGTCTAAGGAGACATGTATCCTAAAAGGTCCGTTCTTATAACCTCATCCAACGGTAAAGGAGGAGGTCCCCTAGAAGGACTGGGTCCGTAGCCTGGACGTAGAGGGCAAACCGTCCACCTAAGAAATCGTGACTTGGTGGTCCCTTCGGGGTCTAGTGGGTAAGACGATGAATTGACGAACGTGTAGTTCGTTCTGTGTTGACGAGTGGAGATTTTATAAGGTGGAAAGGATGCTAGTAGGAAGTCGAAGACACTGAGAACCAGATCCATCTACACAGGTCCTTTCTATTTTTACTACAAATTCAGATACCATTTCATGTACCTACGTCGTACTCAAGGGACCCTACCCCTACTTATAAGACGACCCTATCGGATATTCTCGACTCTGTTGACCTTTATTTATACGACGAAAATATAGGACCCACAGATATCTGAATGGTTTACAGTCGACAGTGGTAGTCATTCGGAATGAACGACGTTGACGATCATTTACCCTATTTGTTTAACTAAGAGTCCCTTTGTTTCTTTTTTTCTCAGGTATACTCCAGACCTCATCACCACTGGGTTTCGTTTAAACTGGGTGGTCACACAACTCTGTAAGAATAACCGGAAGCCTCGATTAAGTGTAACAGTCCAAATAACTCTTATATGTGGACGGATAACGGTGAGAGAGAATGATCCTTGTTATTTTAGATGTTTATATTTTCCCCTCGTCATTATCTTTTATTTCTATATCTGATCTAAAGTGGGTCCCTGTATCCTATTGTGTTAAACTAGTCTAATAAGTTAATACATGAATTAGAATCTTTATTTTTTTCGTGGTCGTGTTTCAAGTTCTTTTCGGAAAATTCTAATATAAGTCGTAGTATAAAGTGATATTTTACGATCTTTCAGAGCTTGTAGATCTCCATCACAGTGTACACTCATGAAATAACTCAGGTGGTGTTCCCCCGCTGGTTCCTGTGTGAGTACAACAGTAGTTTTGGTTCAAAATAATGTGACACTCCTGTAAGGTGCAACCGAGTTACTATTTCTTAGGTGGACGTCACGTCCTCGGTGTCCACTACTCTTAAACTAAGGACCCAACCCTTCTAAGAGACCTCCTCCTGTGCCGTTAGGTAAGTTCGTAAGAACGGACCTCTTAGGGACCTGTCTCCTCAGACCACTCGATGTCAGGTACCCCACGTTTCTCAACCTCTGCTTTACTAAATCGTACGTCGTGTACGGTTCTCTTACGTCGTGTTTACCAGGTGTCCTCACTGAGGAGAAAGAAGACTTAGATACCTCTTTACACCAAAATGAAGTCGGTCTCCAAGTAATAACACCGAGTTCTTAATTGTAAAACGACCACCGGACAGTCACCAAAGACTGATATCGTCTGATACCTAAACAATATGTGTTTATAGGATCTTTTTGTAATTTATATTGACCAAGATTAAAATATAACAAATTTCCAGTTATTTAGATTAGTATTTAAAGGATGTAAACGTAAAATTACCATTCGAATGTAGGTCGTTACCCGATAAGTTAAATACCAACTGAAAATTCCCTTACTACTTATAGTAGATTTTATACAAACGGATTTCGAATCTCGACTTCAAACTTGTAGAAATCGAACAGAAAACTGAATACCCTGTAAACTTTTTGTGAACCTTTAAGACAATGAGAAGTCAAGTCAAGTCAGTGAGTCAACACAGGCTGAGAAACACTGGGGTACCTGACGTCATATGGTCCGGAGGGACAGGTAGTGGTCGAGGGTCTCAAATGAGTTTGAGTATAGGTAACTCGCCACTACTGTAGGTTGGGAGAGTAGTACACAGTAGGGGGAGAGGAGGACGGAAGTTAGAAAGGGTCGTAGTCCCAGAAAAGTTTACTCAGTCAAGAAGTGTCGTCCACCGGCTTCATAACCTCAAGGTCGAAGTCGTAGTCAGGAAGGTTACTTATAAGTCCTGACTAAAGGAAATCCTACCTGACCAACCTAGAGGAACGTCAGGTTCCCTGAGAGAATCCTGTGAGATAACCAACGACCATTATTTACCCGTTAGATACCCGTATTCTCGTTCAACCTAAGTGTATATTCGAAATCTATAGACCCGTCCGTGTATAGTACTGATCTCAACCTAGACTCACATAAGTTACCTATACTACACATTCAATCCTTAAAACGAGTAGGGGAAAGACCAAATGTAGTGAATTGACTAATAAAGTTCTTATCTGTCCTGATCAAAATAAGTGATATTAGACTCAGAGATAGAAAATGTTTAAGACTACACTACAGAATAGTTATTTAGAAGTGAAGTTCGTTGTATCTAAAGGTCGTGACGGAACATACCAAATGATGACGTAATAACGGGTTGATAGGTATTCGTACTAGTCCTAACTGGAGACACACGACGGTACACATTTTGTCTATCGATCATCCTTGGATGACATATTAAGTCTCTCGAGTCGAACCACTATACATAACTGGATCTACCTACAATACCCCCTCTCCCCCTCTCCCTCTACGTTCACCCTTTCCTATACATATATGTATATCGACCAAGTGCTCGAAGGGGCTTCCGAGTCACAATTTCTTTGGTGGACGTTAAGTCCTCTACGCTCAAGTTAGGGACCCAGTCCTTCTAGGGGACCTTCCCCCGTACCGTTGGACGAAGTCATAAGAATAAACTTTTGAGGGTACCAGTGTGACCGCCCGATACCAGGTACCTCAGTGTTTCTCAGCCTGTGCTGACTTCGTTGGATCGTGTCTTGTATCGACTAAGTGAAGGAACATGTCGTCTGTGACCCGAAGGGATTGCCGAGTGACCATTTATTAGGTAAACGGTGAAGTCCTTTACGTCGAAGTTAGGTACCCAACCCGTTTAGGGGACCTCTTCCTTTACCGTTGGGTGAGGTCATAAGAACGGACTCTTTAGGGTGTCCGTCTCATCGGACCGTCCGATGGTCCGAAACACTGATACTTAAACGTTTCTCAGTCTGTACTGAATCTCTGATTTGTTGTCGTCGTCGTCATTAATTGTGTTGTGACACTTCATTGATATGGGATTATTTTTATGTCATGACTTCCTCTTTTACCGTTGGGTGAGGTCATAAGAACGGGGATATTGGGGTATTTGCAATACTTTTTCGATTTTTCCACACTGTTACCTTCTACTCGGGGGTCCAATCTTCCACAGGTTATACGATGACCCCTTCTCACCTCCCGTTAATGTTTATCGAGGTCTTTCTTACTTCACTGACCCGGTTTCGTCTTTACCACGAGTCAACACCCACACAAACCACCACTTTCATATTTCAGACTATGATATTTTTGTGATAACGTATCCTTGGACCTTAAAATCCAGGTACTTATTTCCATTCGACCTACATCCGTTCGTTCTCTACCGTTCTAATTTGTAGTCGTAGAATCCTTAGTCACTTGGTTTTACTTGTCTTTACCTACTTAACCTAGGTCCACTAGTAATATAGATGATGGCACTCCTTGTTACAGAAGGATCCACCACGATCATCATTTATTGGGTGAACAGTTCCGTCCTCTACATTTTATGTGTCCAAACTAGGGATTTAACCTCTCTAGGGGAGCTCTTCCTTTACCATTGGGTGAGGTTATAAGAAGGGACCTCTTAGGGAACCTGTCTCCTCGGACCGCCGGATGTCAGGTACCTCAACATTTCTGTGCTCACTTCACTGAATCGTGTGTACTTGTACCCGTTCTTAGTGAATCTTTTTCACCTCATCGGGAGTCTCAGTTGTTTTTTCAGGTTTTACGTCCTGAAACCACGTTGGAGTATTTGTTGTATTACTAGAGGCAATCAAAGGTTCCGTTTGGTGAGTTGTAATGTCATTACGTTTAGATACGGGTTGGTGATTACGACTTCTTCGACTTCAACTGGTCAAAATACTTCTATATGTTTTGGAAATCTTAATTATGGTTTTTTTTCAGTAAAAGTAGTGCTCACTAATGTTACGTTTTCATCCTTCAATTTTCTGTGACTTCGTACCGTTTCTGATTGTCAAAACAGTTCTTTTTGTGGGAAGAGGTTGTTGGGTTCTCTACTGATGTGTGCCTGTAGTGGTTTGCCAGTCATAGTCTTAGTCTAACTAATACAAGAAACGTCTGTATCTACTCTTTTCGAGATGTGTCAGTCGTTTTTGTTTTGGCCATCGACTGACACCAAGGAATAAAGTTTTAAGTCCGAATTTCAATTCTTTCGTCCCTTTTGGTGATCCGATAAGTCAAGTCAAGTCAAGTCAAGTCAACGAGTCAGAACAGGCTGAGACGCTGGGGTACTTAGCGTCATGTGGTCCGGAGGGACAGGCAGTGGTTGAGGACTTTAAGTGAGTCTGAGTCCAGGTAGCTCAGTCACTACGGTAGGTCGGTAGAGTAGGAGACAACAGGGGAAGAGGAGGATGGGGGTTAGGGAGGGTCGTAGTCTCAGAAAAGGTTACTCAGTTGAGAAGCGTACTCCACCGGCGAAGTCGTAGTAAGGGAGGTTTCTTTAGGGTCCCGATTAGAGGAAGTCTTACGGTAAGTCCATACTGGATTTAGTTTAGCGAATACTTTTATGTCACCTTCACTATTTGTCTAAGTTCCCTAATTTAGACTATCTGTCTCACGGACTTCTTGATACCTGCCTCCAACCATTATAACATGTCCTCCGACACTAGTTTTGGTAGGGATTCTTTTTCTTTACGTTTTTCCGTTTTACCAACAGACTCCTCCTAATGTTTATCGACTCTTTTCTTCTCTTCGTTTTCCGTTTCCTCCGTTTCCACTATAAAAATAAGAAATAATAAAATCGTTTAAAACGTATAAGTATTAATGAATGAAATTTTATGAAACCGTAGGAAAATAGACGGAAAAGACCCAAAGATATAATCAAGACATCATCATTTATTGTGTTCTTATTAATAGATAAACACTTTTTTATAACAAAAATGATAAAGATACAGTTTTTGGTAAACAACTTATTATTAATCTAATTCGGAATGAAGGTCCCATTTTGTCATTTATTTATCTGACTAATCTAAATTGTTGAAATTCACTATTGTACCTCTCACTATCACCGTTTCATTTTCATAAATTTTGTTATTAATTGAGTAAAACGAATTCGAATTACTGAAAGTTATTATAGTCAGAAAATTATTATAGATTATACATTCCGTACGATCTAATTTTCCATGATCACTCATAAGAAAAAGAGATACAGATCTTTTTACATTATGTGTCTAGAAGAATCCATCCACAGTACACACTTATATATCAGTTCCCCGAGTACCTGAAACAAAGGGAATTTGGACTTTATGGGGTTCACGGTTGTTGACCAATAAATATAATTGTACGAGATGATAGTAGAGATAAAATAACATATAGATAAAATAGTGTATGTAATATATAGTATATATATTAACTATAACATACATACACTACAGAGATAAGTTTATAGATGTAGACACGAATGGTAGATGAATAGTCGAAATAGAAATGTATAGTGGATAGTCATAGAAAAATAGTAGTAGATAGATCTCTCTCTGTCTACAGAATGTGACTCGAAATTTTTCAGAGTAGTAACTAGTACCCCAAATAAGAAATTAATTACGATAATTAGTTGTTAAAGAGGTAGAATAGGTAAAAGGATTAATGGTTAAAATAGAAGAGGTACGGAGAGGTAGAATAAAAGATTGTAGATAACGGTTTAAATCGTAGAATTAATTTGGAGTAGTAGAACTCAAATCCAAGAAAAATATTACATTACAGTTGAAAGGTATGAAAGTAGAAATTAGATAAAAAGTGCTATGGTCGTTTCCAAATAAAAACGAAGTACACAGTTACTACTTCGAACTTTGAGAATCGTATAAATGTACCTACATATGGTAGAATATACCTATATATAATAGTAAAAATAATTATATTATAAAGAGATTTACGTCACTTATTAAAGTCCTCCCGGTTAGATGAAGATAGGAATGAAGACACAGAACCGAATACGATAAAGGAGACCAACCTTATCGGAATAGGTGACTACAAGGAAGAACTTGTTTCAGGATATTTAAATTCGAGATTTTTATAAACATATAGAACTGTTAAGTATTAAGGGAGAAGACGTGTGGGTAACATGACACAAGCAATGAGTAAATACCGTAAGGAATAACGTGAAAATGTACTAATAAAGAACAAGAGAAGTAAAAGATTTTTCATGTAATCTCAAGTTTCAATTTGAATTGGATAAAAAAAAACGTTCATTCTTTTTCATAAAATAAAATAATAAATAAAATAAAATTTAAAAATAAAAATGAAATAAAATGAAATGTTATGACATAACCAAAACGGTATGTAACTGTATTTAGGTGGTGCCTACATGTACTCAAGGGTTTGTACTTGGGGGGAGGGTGGAGTATAGTAGAGAGACCTAGTAGGGGTGTATACACATGTGGTTCCGTGAAGAACCCCAGGGGTCCTCCGAGTCACCATTTCTTAGACGGACGGTTCGTCCTCTGTACCCAGTCCTTATAGGGACCCAGTCCTGTAGTGGACCTCTTCCTTCACCGTTGGGTGAGGTCATAAGAACGGACCCTTTCGGGTACCTGTCTCCTCGGACAACCCGATGTCAGGTACCCCAACGTTTCTCAGTCTGTGTCAAAGTGTTAAATCGTTGATTTTTTGTTGTTGTTCCGTGAAGAATCTTATATCACTCATGAGTTTATATAAAAAGAACTTATGTTTTTAAACAGACTGTTAATAACTTTTTTTTAGACAAGTATATGTTTGATAAAGTACATGGGTTTGTGTCACTTGGAAGACCTTGCGTTATTAAAGAGGAATCGTCACACCGACTAGGATATTTCATATATTAAAATTACTATGAAAAAATACTTTTATAGTATAGATTGTCACTCTACTTTGTACCGGAATTTAATACTAAGATATATGTAAAATCATATTTGAAGATAAGATAGTAATTTGAGATAATTATTTGATACTTGAACTCCTTTCTTCTTTAACTAACAGGTACACTGCTATATGTAAGTAAAAGGTCTTGAACTATAATGATATAATTTCCGTCAAAAATGTGAAAAGTTATAGTAACTCAAACAGACTGTTAGTTATTGTAAATTTTAACGATAGTTGGGTCGTACACGGTTGAACCGACGGCATGAACTACCACACTGACGGGTTGACATTTGAGAGTTGTTAAATCAGTTGTTTGATTCTTTGTCACTTTCGTCCGTGTACTCGGGATAAGTAACACACTTTTGTAAATGAAAGTCCTTCATAACTAATTCTTGTTCGTAGTTTTGTATTTTTACCTACACTTGTTGAACCTTTTTATAACTTCTGACAACCTTCTTTTAGGAATTTCTCTTTTGTGTGAAAAAATTTTTTACGATATGAGAGAAATAACCTCTTATTTCTCAACGACGTATTGACAAATAACCTTTCTCTACTAATATACATCTTTATCATACATAGATACCGAAACTGAATGTTTCACTAAATCTTTTCAGTCTGAAGTAGTTCTTTAAATTTTTTGGAATTGGTAAAATACCCGAAGGGACTATCGAGTCAACCATTTCTTAGACGGACGTTACGTCCTCTGGGGTCAAGATAAGGACCCAACCCTTATATGGGACCTCTTCCCTTTCCGTTGGGTGAGGTCATAAGACCGGACCTCTTAAGGTACCCGACATATCAGGTACCCAACGTTTCTCAGTCTGTGCTGACTCGGTAAAATGGAAAAGTAACTGGTAAATAAATTTAAATTTTACATAAGAATAATAGATATAGATATATGTAAATTTTATAGAAAAATTATACTTGTAAACAAATTTTTCCTATAAAATATGACCTATTATATACCACTATTATAGTGTTTGAATAATTCGTGAATAGTTCGATAGGTAATTACCAATATAAGGTCTGATATCGACTGTACTCATTATCAATAAATTTGGTTAATGATATGTATATCATATATAAGTATATGTATATATTGTGTGAACGTGTTTGATTGTCGATTTTCTATATGTACATGTGTGTATGTATTTACGTATTATATTAAGAATAAAATGATTTTTAAACAGACTCTTTCCACTATCAAAAATAACGTCAAAGATGTACAGATATAGGAAAAAGAAATTAAAGTCTTAATATAAATGGAAATTTCTAACGGGAAGTCCGAGTTACAAATAAAATTATTAACAGAAAAGTTTAAGATTATCGTTTTAGTTTGTAAAACCCATCAAATTAAAAGTAAAAGAACTGAAGTCACTGTGGATTTTTCAAAACACATAAAAAATAATTAAAAAAGATTTAAGGGATAACTAAGGTTATCCAAAACCTCTTCTAAATGAGAAATTAGTCTCAGATTGAGTATCGAAGTAAAAAAAAAAGATAACTGAATCCCAATTTTTATAATGACGATTTCGAATCCGTATTTGATACCCCCCTTTACAGTACTATAAATAATACATAAAAGTCCTTATAAGTCAAAAATTTTAATACAATTAAGTAGATAAATATCTATACATAACCGTTTAAAAATATTTCACAGATAAACTTTTTTATATCTCTCTTAAAATATGAAATATCTTCTATTTGCTCCTAGGAAAATGTTCACTCTTTAAAATTACAACTTAAACAAGTAATATAATAGAAATTTATTAGGTTATATGGTGAGTGTTATTAAAGTCTCTGGGAGACCTGAGATCGAGTTAAAAAACTAAGTAACGATATTTTAGACGTCACCAAAAAAGAGTAAACCCCGTCTTTAATGGGGAAACAAGAGGTTTGGTAAAAAAAAAAAAGAGGACCTGTCTCGGTATGAAGTGAAGATTCCGACAGATGTCGATCATACCAGTACACTGAGTCAAACACCGTTCAATTCAGTCTTTAATGTTTCCAGTAAAGATCGGGACCGGTTTATAAAGGGTACACAATAGAGATGGAGGAAATAATCTGTACGACCGACTTTAGTTTGCTAAGTCTTAAGATTTCGTCCCATCTGGTTTAACGTCCCCCGGGATACATGGACTCACTGGAAATCGTTCTGGTGTATGAGTAGTCTGTGTGGGTAAAAGCTGAGGGTACTGTTTCTTTCTATGTGGAAAAAGTAGTTAGTTACCTAAATCCCCAATTACACATTTTTGCCCGAAGGTCCCATCGTGATCATCATTTCTTGGACGGATAATTCCGTCTTCTACGTTCTCTGTACCCGAGTTAGGGACCCAGCCCTTCTAGGAGACGTCCTCCCGTCTCGTCGGGTGAGGACACAAGAACGGACCTCTTAGGGTACCTGTCCCTTCTGACCGTCCGATGTCAGGTATCCCAACCTTTCTCAACCTGTACTGACTTCGTTGAATTGTACTGTGTCGTACCCATATTTTTGTTAGTGAGGTTTTTGTACTATAGAACAGAAGATAGACTGGTACCCCTGTACCAACTTGACATAAAGATGAGTCAGTCACTGTAAGTAACAAGTTGATAGAGGACTAGAAGAGGTGTTAACTAAGGTCGACACCAGTAAGGTATAAGAATATACCGGAACTCTAAGAAGGGGATCTAAAAATTTACACTGTACTTGTAACATTAACTTTATTAAATATCGTAAACCCCCCGAAGGGACCACCGAATCTACCATTTTTTTAGACGGGTGTTAAGACCTCTGAGACCAAGTTAGGGACTTAGTCCTTCGAAGGGCCTCTTCCCTTACCGTTGGGTGAGATCATACGAACGGACCTCTTAAGTTACCTGTCTCCTCGGACCACCCGATATCAAGTACCTCAGTGTTTCTCAGCCTGTACCAATTGCTGATTGTGTGTGTGTGTGTGTGTGTGTGTGTGTGTCTGTGTGTGTGTGCCGTACAAATATTATCTTTCTTTGAAATATACGTATTACGTTTACATTAATATCTGTGTCATAAACAATTAAAATACACAGTGTGACTCACCTGGTGTTTCACAGGTCTGTATAGAAGTTTGTAAAAAGATCCACAAAAACACTCCCACAAAACCTACGTTAATAGTAAATTTAACCCTCTCACCTTATCTAGTAAAGACATTACATCTACTCGGAGTAAACAACTATCGAATTTATTTTTTATTACTATTAATTTTTCGAATGGAGGGAGATTCATTTCTTAAGAAAGACAGACTATCAGAAATTTAGTCTACTAACTGATAAAAGGACTGAAGTTTAAACTTGACTTTGTGACCGGAAAGAATACAGAGGCCGAAAACCTGACCTTGACGTTGTAACAGAAAAGATCAATAGTTGGGAAGACTGAATCTAACTTTGATTAGGTAGTCGAGAGGACCTAAGTCGATCGATTGAGTGAGAGGTCTAGAGTCTATAGAAACAATGATCCTTTTCCGTTTTATGTATACGTATATGTATATGTATATGTATATGTATATGTATATGTATATGTATATGTATATTTTGATCTTTCGTAATTTACTTTTCTCGTTTACTAAAAAAATTTCCGTCGATAAATATCTTGACCTGTAACCCTACCTAACTTAGGATAGTTGTCGTATTATTCCTTCTTTTATTTCAAGAAAATCATGACTTTACAATTTTAGTGACACTTCTAGATTTTAAAAATCCGACGACTTCTTTTAGTTCATGAAATGATTAATCGAAGGAATTTGTTTCCTTTGATAATCATCTTTTCTCTTTGATTCTTCTTTTGTAAAAGATTTTGTAGTAACCATCTTTATACGACGAATTAAAAAAAAATAAATTTTTACAGTTCTCAAATTATAATATCAGTAGACTCATAGCTTGTTTTTAGACAAATAAAGATTAAGATAGTAAACTGTTCACAACTAAATCACAGATGATTTACTACCTATGACTCTAATATTGTTAATACTCTGTCTTCTGAACCAAAGTTTCCGTGAGTTTTAAACCACTTCGTTTCAGGACAAAATTTATATCATCGTTTTCATTTCACAATATTTTTCATATTAAGGTTTAATAGTATCACTGTATTTTATTTCTCCCTTTGAGTCGATTAGAACCCTTTCTGTAATTCTCTCCAATTCTTTCCGAGGGAGTCACCGCTAATGAACACACCTTAGACAATCACATTTCGTAGTCAAACTATCTGGTTCTGAGTTCTTATACCCGAAGAGACCACTGAGTCTACCATTTCTTATACGGACGTTACGCCCTCTGGACGTAAGCTAGGGACCTAACCCTTCTAGGGGACCTCTTCCTTTATCGTTGGGAGAGGTCATAAGAACGGACCTCTTAACGTACCTGTCTCCTCGGACCGTCCGATTTCAGATACCCTAGTTTTTCTCAACCTGTACTGACTCGTTGAAGGTGAAGAAGAAGTGTGTCATATCTAGTCTTTTTTTCCATCATCTTCTTTTATGTCTGAACTTAGTTATGTAAACCCTCTAGTATTTGAGACTACGACCCTCCCTAACCCCCGTCCTCCTTTTCCCCTACTCTCTCCTACTCTACCGACCTATCGTAGTGGCTGAACTACCTGTACTTAAACCCATTTGAAGCCCTTAACCACTATCTGTCCCTCCGGACCTCACGACGTTAAGTACCCCAAAGTTTCTCAACCTGTGCTGACTTGATATGACTCGACTTGACTTTAACACCCATTCTTACGTCTAAACTCTCTCTCCCACAATCGACGTCATGTTTCCATTTTTACATGTGTCACTTTCTCAATTTCAATTCTGTCCGTCAGGTTCCTGGAAATTCCTCCTCTTGTAAGAGTGACCGCGAAGAATCTGAAACACGTTGTTACATAGAACGGGTTCTTGACCGGAAAGAAATCCAGTCCTTGACTACTAGTGTGTGGTGTTACGGAATGAGTACTTTTACGAAAAGAATCCGAGATACAATTACTAATATTAACATTGTTTAGAACGGACCCTTGGACAAAGAGTTCTGAATATGGGTCTAATGTGTCGTTGTCATATAGAGTGGGTCTCTACAACAGACCTTGGACAATAGAGACCGATTAGAACACGGTCAATAGAGTCCTACATACGGAACCCTTTCCTAGACCACCTTGAGAATGTTGCAACTCCATAAGAAAAATAGATAAGAGTCATCGATCAACTCTTCATATATTCCAGGGCGAATTTGATCACTCCACCCATGAGAAAGATGGGTGAAGACTACAGATACAGTCTTCGAAAGAGACAAGACAGTGAAATTTATTTTAAAACGTGTGTTTCGAGACTCACTGACTCTGGACAGAAACCAGGTCCTCAATTGACAGGGAGTCTCTGATGATTAGACCGTCTGAGTAAGTGGTATTCTATAGTAGAACCCCCGAGTAGGTCCTTGAAGTCCCATTCCTACGAACCTCGAGATCAACATACAAGAGGATCATTTATGTAAGAGATGAAATGATTGAGATACTACACGAACACACTCACTAACTAGTTTTCGGTCTCCACGTATTTTGTTCACACTTCGTTATAATTTCGGGTCGAAACGTCAAGACACCACAGAGTATTACTGACTCCCGTCGGGGTTCCCCTCGGACAGTCCCCAAATATGGTTGGACGGTTACGGTTCTTCGTGGGTTGCAGGGACGTTCCCCTCGCTGGTCTTTACCCACTTCGTACACCTGGTTTGAAAGGAAAGAACCAGTGGAAAAGGACCAGAGAAATTGGTAAAGCATTTACGGACCCTTAACTTTACTGATTAGATTAGATAGCTTAGTATCTAAAAGTTCCCTGAACGTTAGGTACGACAATGATATATGATAATAACTCTGGGGTATAAACCTAACTGTCAGGACTTCGTGGATCAGAACGATCTTCGGTTTTGAATGTGGACTCAACAGAAAAGTGCGTGAAGTATCTCCTCGTGCAAACTCTCGACCCACCTGGAGACCGAAGTCCTTACAGAGAGTCCGATCTTCAACGAGAGAATCGACGGATGGAGTCGTTGGACATTCACTCAGGAACATTGTCGACATGGAGACCAGGTATACTTACCTCCGTGACGAGCGCTGATACTCTAAAGACTCCTGTGTCCAGCCCTTAGGATTCTAAACCAGTCCAATCTTCACTTCACCTGCAGAAGGAAACCATTGTGACCGAGAACCACCTGGTCTCCTCCGAGAGGTCACCGAAAACAGAGTTTAGGAAACTATAAGAAAGACACCTTAGACACCTTTACTTGACCTTTCTAATCGGTATTATCGAACTCTTGTTTTTAGCGAACAAAAAAGGAACCACCGACCGGGAAGTGGTGGAGAAAACGATAGTATATAGTGGGGCTCACCGTAGTCTCCTCCTTGTCTTTAGTCCGTTTCCAAGATTACCACTCCTTAACATGTAGTCAGACCCTACGGTAGTCCAGATGGAGACCACGTACAGATGGGACGGAGTCACCATCTTACTCCTCCCTACCATTACCCTGTGGACGTAACCATTTTCTGTCCAATTGAGACCGGTCCCTTCCTTCAAATCAACCTTCTGGACAGAGGTGGGATAGATATCGTTCCTCCTTTCGGAGGTTACCTTTTTTTCGGAACCGTGACGTGTGCCGAAAAAAGAGAGAATGTCTACTCTGAATCGCCAAGGTCTTGGTGAGGGAAACTTAACATAGAACTTTTATATCCTATTCAAACTAGGGTTCTCGGATTTTTAAGGGAATATATGTCCGAAGGAAACGAAATACTCTTCTGGAGTGGAAGCATCCCTTTGTTAGGGACAACCCTGTTATAGAGTAGTCAGTTAGATGGGGCCAGTAGTCTCGGTTGAAGTTGTCAGAGACCAAACTTTTAAAATCGATACTTTGATACTTATGTTTACCCTCTCTACTGTAAAAACTGTCACTTACTGGTACCATAAGAAATCTGAGGTCTTTTTTAACCAATGTTACATTATAAAAACTTTACTGTTTTGACCAAGAAAAACGTGTACGTTAATCCTTTCTTGACAGAACAATTTTCTGAAAAAAAAAAAAAAAAACCTCGAAACTAGGACGTACTCTTTGTTTTTGTATAGAATCTTTTTTGCACTTCAATTGAGAATAGTACAGGAACTCCATGTGTCGGGTGAGATAGACATTGAGGTCGATACCCTTTTAACCATCTTGAAATCCAGTTCCCCTATTTTTTTTTTTTTTTCGTTTATCTGTAAAATTTAAAGTTCACCTTTTGACTCCAAAGACAGACAGGTCTAAAAACACACAGAGTCACACACAGAGGTAGGAACATGTTGTAACGACTTCGGATTAACCAGTTACTCGAGATAATTTAACCGGATTTTTTTCATTCGTGAATGTTTAATTTCTCAAGATTTAACTTTCTTCAATTTATTTTACTTAAAGTCCGAACACACTTGTCCCTTTATAAGTGATAATTTAACTATGGACCATAACTACAAACAAATAACTAGATTAATCGTATCTGTACCACTGCTTTGAAAATGTTTACTGTATCGAAGCCCACTGAATACAAATGGTTAGATTTTTTGTTATTATGTTTCGAGTCAAGTAACAACGGTTTTCTTTCATCCTGTACACAAAAGTTATTTTTCCACATTCCGTACCTTAATGTAAGATTATTTCTTTTTTCCTTCATTTAGACTTGAAGGTACACAGACAAGATACTTACCCGTTTATTTCACTACTTGTGTTTTTCACATTTTTTACAACCACCGTTCACTTCTCTCAAAACACGTACTATGTTCAAAGAATTCCGTAATTTGACGGAAACTATAGAAACAATGAAACTAATTCACTTATTGATAACAAAGTGTCACTTATATTCGACCATGGTTAGACCTTAAACTAAAAGGTAAGGACAATTCCGAAAACACTATCGAGTCGACCATATCTTAGACGGACGTTACACTCTCTGGACCCAAGTTGGGGACCCAACCCTTCTAGGGGACGTCTTCCCTTTCCGATGGGTGAGATCACAATACCGAACCTCTTGAGGTACCTATTTTCTGTTTGAAAAGAACCTTACACCGAAAACTATTGTCTGATACCGTGTGTATTTGTTTCGAGTAAGACGGAAATGTTTTTAATTGGGGAGTAGTCCCTTAAATTCTACCTATTTGTAACCGATATTTCGTTTGTCAGTCCCGATATCCTTTCGGTTCTACCGGTGGACCGAAAAGGACCGAGGGACTGTTTGGAGTGAAAATAAGATATTCTATTTCGGAAAAGACTGAAATCCCAGTTATAGAGTGTTACCTCTTTTTTACCAATTTTACACAAAAGATGTTAGAGGTCAATAACCCCGTGGGTGAAATGACCTGTCCAGTATGTCTGTAACCGTCTTTTATTAGTACTCGAATAACCTCTGACAACAAAGTGACTACAGAAACCAGTAACCCTTCCCTACCGCCTTGTTTCCCCTAATCATTGTACTCTAACTTATCTGACGATTTATACTGATGTTAAAAATACTGAAAAATAAATTATATAATGACCGAAGATTAGAAACAAAAGTCTATATTTCCTCGAGAAGAATTCAATGACTAATAAATTTTGTTAAATCATTAAATGTGGACACCCATTTTAATCTTGTAAAAAGAAAAGAGAGACGACACAGGGAGGTCTTTAACCTCTACAAACCCAAGACTTGTCGGAGTAGTTCCATTTTTTCTGACAGAGGACTGTATATATCTTTAGACTTTTCTATGACCCCTCGAGATTTTCTTTTTAGGTGGGTTGACTACAGTCCAGATACCGTAGATAATACAAAGTGACTTATAATTCAAGATCAAAACAATTAATTCCACACATAAATGATTCCGAGTGAAGACTCTGTCAAGGAACACCAACACAATGTAACGATTCTCCAAATTAATTCAATAATGTTTCCTGTGAAACTCAAACAGAGATTTCTAACAGAGTCATTGGACCGAAACTTATTTCTAGTCTACGAGGTAACAGATGTTGGTACTCTAATTGTCGTCCGATATCAGTAAATTGTTCGATTCAGTCTACTGGACTCCTACAGTGACCCGATATGGATTACCTTCAAGAATTGAAGTTAAGAATGAATACCAAAATGATAATGACGATTGATATAACGAAAGATATAACGGACAAAGTTCTTCACAACAGGGAATGTGACTCACTGCCTCGGTGACTATCTTAATACCACAGGTTAAGGTATACTCTAGGTATTAACATTACCACACTGAGACGTATACTCTTATTCGTTGTTCTCCCTTATAAAAGGACCTGGTTCTCTGATAACTCTGTCCACGCCAGGTCTCTTAAAACGATGAGTGTCCCGGCTCAGGTTATTATCGTGTAACTCACCGGATGGTCACTTTAGAAGCTGTTTTGACCCTTACTCGGAAGGGTCGTGGTACCCTGTTCTACCAGTACTTTACCGGGGGTTTGACACCAGTTTGAGTACCGGTATTTCCCCGGAACGTCGACCTTTGACCGTGAAAGTTCCTAATTTAGTACCTGTGATGTCGACGACTGGAAGTTGTAGAGGACTCACTTTAAGTCCTGTCTTTAGTCTTTAATCCGTAAGTGAGACACGGGACCTTTTTACCTGTTTTGTCCGGAAGTCTATCAATCTATAAAAGTCCATTTCTAAAAGAAATCGGGTTTAAGAACGTAGAAGAGTATGGATCTTTTTACGATTTTAACAATTACCACTGTTGATGAAACCGAATATATAACTATGGTGTTACTCTCCGATTTCGGATGAACCTGTTTGAATCTGTTGACGGATGTATCGATATTCAGAGGGCCTTTGTCGACAGATGTAACCCCAAGTCTGAGTAAGAAGATTTTTCTTCACTATTCTAAATAAAACAGACAATTCCAAGTCCTAAACAATATTGATGTAAGTTTTACATTTTCTTGTACGGTTTACCGAGGTAAGAATATTTGTCCCGTTGGGTTTCCCAATCGAGATAGATTTGGTCCTAGTTTTAATGATGGTTTACATTGGACTATGAAAGAGAACGAACCTGACTACTAATACTATTAAGAAAATGACTATAAACCAGAGACGTAAAATTAGATGAACAGATCAAAGAAGAAAGATTTCCTATGTTTCCGAAGGGTCTGGTTCATTGTTACTAGACCTCTAAGACCAGTGAGAAGTTTTACCTGAGGAGACTATAAGGTCTATGTCTATAGACAAGACAAGTGTCTATGTTAGAAGTAAATGTTCGGGAGGAAACACCTTTAGATAGAACTGACATTATTAACATCAGTAGAATAGGAACGACAAACGAAGAATATAGACATTGACATATTACTTAAAACATAGATTCACCGAACCCGTAAATTCGATGTTCACTAACAAGTACGGGGACGTCAAAGATGACGGAGGAGATAATGAGTCCCGGGGACCTAGTCTCTGGGAGTTATACTCCTATTCCTTTTAAACAACGGAGTCATTAAATACCAGACGGACAGAAAGGTCGTCCTTCTTCAATACCTTGTTAAAGGTGGAGAAAGGGACCGTTGGTATAAGAGGATTTTCGTCCTCCTTTACTTTCTCAATTTCGAATCCGTCCGTCAGGTTCCGGGACATTTCTCCTCCGTTTGTAAGAGTAAGTACGAAAGGAACTCGGAACACGTTGTTACATAGAATGGTCTCTTGAGTGGAAAGAACTCCAGTTCTTGATTACTAATGTGTCATACTACAATATGAGTACCTTTACGAAAAGAAGCCGAGATACAATTACTAATATTAACATTGTTTATAACGGACCCTTGGACATAGAGTTCTGAACATCGGGACTAATGTGTCGTTACCATATAGAACGGGTCTCTGCAACAGACCTTGGACAAGAGGGACCGATTAGAACACGGTTTCAATAGAGTCCTATATACAGAACCCTTTCTCGGATCACCTTGAGAATGTTGCGACTCCATAAGAAAAATAGATAAGAATCGTCGATCAACTCTTCATACATTCCAGGGTGAATTTGATCACTCCGCCCATGAGAAAGATAGGTGAAGACTACAGATACAGTCTTCGAAAGAGACAAGACAGTGAAATTTACTTTCAAACGTGTGTTTCGAGACTCACTAACTCTGGACAGAAACCAGGACCTCAATTTAGAAGAAGTCTCTGGTACTTAGGTCGCCGTGGTAAGTAACATTCGTTAGTTATCCGTGGTCATTCAAAAAACACACAATATAAATCTTTTGTGAAAAAAAAAAAAAAAAAAACTTGATAGGTAAGCACGACAGGATAAGAAGAAGGACCTTCATTTAAAGAAGTCAGTCGTTTGATATTTTGGTACCTGGTGTTCCTATCAAACAAAGAAGGGACTTACATTTATTCTTACACAAATCGATTCAAGTCAACGAGTCAGGTCAACGAGTCAGTACGGACTGAGAAACACTGGGGGTGTCTGACGTCGTACGGTGTGAAGGGACAGGTAGTGGTTGAGGGTTTTGAACGAGTTTGAGTGCAGGTATCTTAACCACTGTGGTAGGTTGGTAAATCAGAAGACAGTGGGGTAATAGGAGGGCGGAAGTTACAAAGGGTCGTAGTCCCACAAAAGGTTACTCAGTCATGAAGTCCAGTCCACCGGTTCCATAACTTCGAAGTCAAAGTCGTAGTCAGGAAGGTTACTTATAAGTCCTGACTAAAGGAAATCCAAACTGACCAAACTAGAGGAACGAGAGGTTCCTTGAGAGGTTCTTTCACAATGGAACATCACAAAATCCGTAATCGAACCTAATGTTATAACTGATTAATATAAACCTTAATCGATTCCTTTAAAATTCTCCCAAAAGAACAAAAATTTTTCTTTATTAACCAAATAGGTTGTGACGGACTTAAAGACTTGGGGAAATTGAGGAAAGTCAAAACGAACTTTATTCTGTCATTAAAAAGACTTGAGGAAAAACAGATTGGAACTATTTTTAAACGTTACTAAAACTTGTGAGTGATAAGGTAAATCGAAAGGTCGGATAAGCGGATCTTGGATGTTACAAAAGAAACAATTTTTTACAGTAGGTAAAAAATTTTGGGTCAAATGGTGACGTATTATACACTGTGGTAGAAAAATCACTGACTTTAATCGGAGGAGTAAAAACCTAGAATGAAAGATTCGGTAACGGTGTATAAATCTACAAAGCGTTAACATTGTGAGTCAAGGACTATGGTTATAAGATTCAATGATTCGTCCTTGTAGTATGACATCCTTATCGTTGTTATTGTTATCGGAGTCACCTAAATATATTGTTTTTAAATAAAAGATATTTATGGGGTACAGTGTACATCCAACCGTCCCCTGAGACCGTTTAGTTATTAAGACCCAGTGACCTACAACCTCTCAAGTGATCGAAAATTTACATAGTGTACCCTGTTGGAGGAGGTAGTATCGTCATCTTTTTCCCCTCATCAATTACTAGTTATTTCTAAAGAGACTGTAAACCTAAACTTTTTTCAAGGGTGGACATAAAGTAAGTGGTCTTGGAAATGATACCTGATCTTTTAAGTTTTGTCCTCCTATAGAGAAAAAGACAAAATTATGTTTAAAACATACATAATAATTATAACTTTCACTAAAATCTCTTAAGGGACCGTCAGGTCACCAATCCTGACTCGTGAAAGTTACGACTTACGGATCAAGTTAGGAACCAATTCCCTGATTCTAGTGTTCGACACATTACACCGGTTTTCGAAAAAAAAAAAAAAGAAAAAATTTTATAAATACAAATAATTAAATTTATAATAGAAGTAAAGACGTATAGATCCCACAAAAATTAATAACTCAAAAAGTAAAACATAGTAAAAACACTACACGGTATACGTATTATGTGACTTTTTTTTTTCTTTGACTTTCACTTTCAGCGAGTCAGTACAGGTTGTGAAACGTTGGGACACCTGATATGTCAGGTGTCTTAATAGGTCCGGTCTTATGACCTTACCCATCGGAAAGGGAAGAGGTACCCTAGAAAATCGAGGATTAATATTTACACACAAAACAAAGTTTAAGAATGGGCTTATATTCCTGAAGGATCCACCGACTCTGGTAATTCTTAGATGGATGTTACGCCTTCTGGACCCAAGCTAGGACCGAACCCTTCTCGGGGATCTAGAAGTTTAAGAATGCAAATATGAAAAAAAGAAACATAAAAAATAATAACTTATCATGTCCAGTATTTGATCCCTTGTCATCAATATAACCTTTAAGGACGAAGGAAAGGCTTTAATACATAATAACTTGATAGGTGACTTCCACGATGGAAACCTCATGTTCGTAGACACGTTACTACACATTAGGTTGGAAGGTAAAACAACGGAGGTCTAACAACAAAGAAGGTAGGGTTAAGCACGGATTAATTTTAAGTTTTTATATCTGGTGTCCCTATTTGTTCTTTGTACCTCCCTTAACTGGGAAAGTTACGATGGATTTAGAGTTCTGATCAGTAAAAGAAATATCATGAAAAACCGAAATATCGTGTCGGATTAAAATTTAATAAATAGAAGAATAGAAATTAAAAAAACTTATATTAGGTATCCGTCCTTACGTTAAAAGATAATATAAGAGGTTCGGAAACTGAGAAAAAGTAAAAGAATGATCACGAAAAACTTCTCGTTTGATACCATTATAGTTATTTAAAATTAAACGATACTCAAAAATTTACCACAAAAGTCACAGTACCTCTTTTATAAAAGTTGATTGAAGTTCCGTGTTTACAAAAAAAGGATATAATTAAGATCTTTTAAATACCAAAATCCAAAATTCAAATCCAGTTACTAGATAAAAAACAATTGGAAAAACTTCAGCACATACACAACATTAAAAAAAGAATTACACAGAAACTCTTAAAAGGTCGTGATCACTTCTCTAATTGAAAAAAGGGTAACCTAAAGTAAGGTGACTTAGAGTTAGTTGTACATATATATCATGATAAAGACCTAAGAGACGAGAAAAAATAACTACATAAACTGTTATGGATGAGGTTGATGTAATAACACTAATTACTTTGTAATGACATCCAGACCCGTAATCTATCAATTGTGACACTTTGAAGGTTAAGACAAGAAAAAGTCATAGAGTAACCGATAACATTAAGTGACAGTAAAGGTCTTCGAAATCCGGAAACAAGATTTCCTCTCTACTCCTCTTCTTAGACTCAAGGTGTCACCGGTGACAAGTGAGACAGAGGAGTTGGGAGTGAGTTTAGGACGTCGTTCTCACTCTGAAAGAGGTAAGTGTCTAAAACTCACTTACAGACGATAACAGGAACATTTTCTCGGACCCTCTCCAACCTTTAGAGAAGTCACATATACCGAAATTTCCCAAGATATTATAAAGGGGTCAGTGAATATGACTAATTTGTAAAAGGTCTTAAGAAGAACGATCACCGATCGTCATCGATCTTTGTTCGATCTTGATCGTAGTAAAGACAAATCTTCATGGGTAGAAAAGAACCCAAAGACCAATCGACCAGTGGAAACTGTAACAGAAAAAATACCTTTGTTCTTTTAAACTCAACCGACTAATCCCGAAGGGATCACTTAGTCACCATTTCTTAGGCGAACGTTACGTCCTCTGTGTCCTATGTACTCAAGTCAAGGACCCAGACCTTCTTGGGGACCTTTTCCTTTAATTAAACGACTGACAGCACAAAAACACACACAACCAAACGAAAACAACAACAATTCTCATTCTTATTACGACAAAGTTCGAAAAATGTAAGATGTACCTTTAGTTATCAGTGTATCAGTAAGTCGATCTAAAACTTCTAAAAAGTCGTAACTTCCGTGAACAAAGGTTTTAAGTCTAATCAAAGGGAGGAAGACCAAATCACCTTACCACTTTTAGAGGTGGGTTGTGTATAGAATAAACTCGACTCGAAAAGGGTCTGAGGAACGTTCTGATCATTACTGTAACGATAAGTCTATGTTCCCTGATCTTTATCCATTTAAACGTTACTGGGACCCATTCTTTTTCAAGTCTGAGAATTACTCCTTTCACTCTTATATCTACTTTTCTTTACCACCTAAGTTTTTCGTTATCTCTTAATTACTGAATAAATAAATACTCCATGAATTCATTTACTACTTTTATTATGGAAAAAAAAAAAAAAGAAACACACTGACACCTCTCAAACTTTCACAATGAATATCGTTCAATATGTTCACTTCACTTTTTAAACCCCTTCTTCTGTTTATCATCTGTAATAGACGCGAGAAAAAACACATATACTTGATTCGACGACAAAAAGTCTCCATAAGAAATTAGAAACGTTAATGGGAAATAAAAAATTTAAAAATAAATAAATAAAAAACGACACAACCCAGAAGTAACGATACACTCGAAAACAGATCAACACCACTCGTCCCCGGCGAAAGATCAACAATGTGGGTCCGAAGAGTAACGTCACCGAAGAGAATGACGTCTCGTGTCTGAGATCCTACGTGCCCGAAGTTATCAACACCGTGTACCTGAGTCATCAACGTCGAGGGTCCGAGATCTCATGTTCGAGTTATCAACACTACGTGTCTGAATCAACGAGGTGTCGTAAACCCTTAGAAACACCTACCCCCTAATTTGGGGACAGAAAACGTAACCGTCCACCTAAGAAATGGTGACTCAGTGGTCCTTTCTGGATTTATAAATAATGAAACTAGTGTAAAGTGTCTGACCGTTTAAGGCAAAATTCCCTTAACTCATCGTTATTATGATGTACCGTCTTATCTCTTGTGTGTTATTGTGAACGGTTCTAAACATTAGGAAATGTGAATACTGCAAAACTTTCACTTTTACAATCAGTGAGTCAGTACTGGTTTAGAAACACTAGGGTACTTGACATTGAGTGGTCCGAGGAGACAGGTACTTTAAGAAGTCCGTTCTATGACCTTATCCATCGGTAAGGGAAGGGATCCCAAAGAAGGGTTGGATCCCTAGTTTGGACCCAGAGGACGTAACGTCCGTCTAAAGAATGGTAACCTCGGAGGTCCTCCCACTCTGTTAAGGACCCCCTTTGACACGATACGCAATGTCCTAGGTACTCGTCATGAATAATCTACGGTCATCCTTGATGGAAGGGTGAGTTAATACTGTTGGTTTATATAGAGGTCTATAACGTTTTCGGGGGGTCCTTTTTAATAAACGGGGTAAAACTCTGACTCTCAACCACTACCTGTCCCTCCGGACCGTACGACGTCAAGTACCTCAGTGTCTCAGTCTACGCTGACTCGTTGACTTGACTTGACCCGACTCTTGGTAGTTAGATTAGAGGGAATGAGGTTTGAAAGTCGACAATTACTCAGAATAGATAACGGAAGACTTTAGGTCACACATAGAAACTTAAACTGTAATTATCTAATATTCATAACGTCCATTAAGATTTACCTTCGTTACCACATTTTATCGTATATTCGTAATAGTCTTTAAACTCTTTTACTTGCTTTAACAGGACCAGACTACCGTTAAAATTATAGAGATCGTATACGTATTAATCACTATGATTTCTTAAAGTGGATTGGGTAAAACAAAGTATAATCTAAAATAATCGTGTTAATTCGACGAGAAATTTTAGGTATTTTCAGGTAGACAGACATCAGATCTAAGTCCGTGTAGAAAAAGTTCCAGTAAAATATTTAACTATTAATTGGAAGATTTATATCTATGAAGTATGATTTCCAGAAAACGGTATAGATTAATTTCGTTTCGTCAACGTAAATATAGAGGGTCTTCTATACACCAAACGTAAATAAAATCGTAATGTTAACTTTACTACTAAAGAACCAAAAGGATTTTTATTTTACTACCTACATTTGTTGTAGACAATTCTATGAGTGTTATCATAAACACACATTAATAATTATCAGGAAATAATTCGTGTGTGAACAACCTTAGTATCTAAATATCTAAAGTTTTCTCTAGTGGGTCTTTTCATGATTTATCCTTTTTTTGTCTCAGTTTGTCGACAATTTTTAAGTTTGTACTTTTCTTTCAGTACCGTATGACTACATACCTTAAGGTTCAACCATATTCTAACTCTTTATTTTAGTGATTTTCATGATGACTCCTTTTTCGGTCGATTTGTGTTCAATTTCCTTCTAATCAACTTGTCGTTTCATTTCATTTAACGGTACATTCCTACTTTAGATTCTATAATTCTTTATGTAAATAATAACAAGTCCAGAATTCATTATTTTCTTCAGGGACGAGAGACCACCGAGTCACTATTTCTTCGGTCGACGGTTCGTCCTCTACACTCAGGTTAGGGTCTCGACTCTTCTATGGGACCTCTTCCTTTACCGTTGGGTGAGGGTATAAGAACGAACCCTTTAGGGTCCCTGTCTCCTTGAACCGCCCGATGTCAGGTACCCCAACGTTTCTCAATCTACGTCGAGTCGTGTACACGTAATCAATGACCTCTTAACTTCCTTACGTCAATTTTACATTCTCCGGTGTTATGTTTCTCGGTGTTACGTAACAATAAAACTTCAACTCGACAGAAAAATCAGTCACCAGACGTATAAAATTAATTTCTAGGTTATGTTTAAGTATTGACGTCTTTGAACTCTCCCGAAATTTGACGTCAAGGAAGTGACCATTTATCACTACAGGTATAAATAGAACGTTTTATAGATACTCCTATTCTTAAACAACAGGAATCCATTCCGATCATGACCGGAAGCTAAGTTATCTTCACTCTCATAGTTCCTAGTATTCAGATTGACATCACTAGTCTTCATAAGTTTTGTTTCCTATATCTATCACTCGATATAAAAGAGTTGATAAGTGTGAACAACTTATATCCTACCAAATTATATTTCATAACAAATATAAATGTTATATTGATTATAAGGTTTGACCCTTTGTAAAAATTAAAAAGTCATTTCGAAATTCATTTATGTTACATCTTTCCTATAATATTAGCAGATAGTTGTTAAAAGTTACTTACTAGTTGGATGAAAATATGTATAGGGGTGGGTTAAAGGGAAGAGATGGATCACATTTAATTACACGTTCATTAATCTCTTAGTAAAATCAAATTTATATGGTCGTATACAAGATATTTTGTCAAAAAATTTTTTGTACTTTATACGGGAGTTATTTTAATGGTGTAGTTTTTTTTTTTTGGAAAATTTATAGTCTTTTATATCTGTGTAACAAGTGTTCATGTGTAATATTTAGACAAAAATTAAAGGAAAAATAGTCAACCTCCCGTTTTGATTCATTATGGACACATATATTAATGTACTATACCGGGAGTTCAGAGAAAAGAGAAAAAGAAAGAGTGAAAATTTTTAAACATTATATTAAATGTACGTAATTTAAAGTGTCTAGAATACACATGTAAACTTCTCAAAAATGTATATATATTAAAGATTCAGACGAATAGATAGTTGATTTTGAATGTTCTAAAATAAATGAGGTCTATAAAAAAAAAAATAAAAGTTATTATATAATCTACCTAAATTCATTAAAAAACGTAAAAACAAAACCTGTCCATTTGGACCGCACGACGTCAGGTACCCCAGTGTTTCTCAGTCTGTACTGCTGACTCACTGACTTGACATAAATCTATATTGACTGTGTATTTTAACACATTCGAATTCAGTATATTATACAACTAAGTTACATAAATACATAACGTTATACTAATGGTGAAGTCGTCATCGATTTTCGTAAAGAAATACATGGAAAATCCCCCGTTAAAAAAAGGGGGTCTTCGTTAGTGTTTGACGTAAAGACTAAAGAGATTTATATCTTGTCAAAGCGACAAGGTTTTAAAGAAACACGAAGTGAATCAAGAAGGTGAATGAGTTTGGGACCTTTAGTACCATAAAAATAGTAGGAGTATCAAAACAGAAGAGTATATACACCGTATAAATTTTCACATGTCATTCACTGGAAAAATTTTAACGAAGAAAGTGAATCGTTTCATATTATCGAAGAAAGTGAATCTATACATGACGTATAGAACAGTACCGACCGATCAAGTTAAGAAAAATAATGACTTATTATAAGGTAACATACCTATATTTGTGTCGTAAAACAAATAGGTAAGTAGTTAAACAACTTACGATAGTCTGAACAACTGACGATAGTAAAACTGTTGATCCACATTTTGATAACAGTTATAAGTGTCCGTCTGAAAACACACTTATAATCAAAAGTTAAGTGAAGTCATTTATGATCCCTCGAATTGATCTAGTATGAACCGGACACAAATCGAAATATTATTTTATAGTTTTTCAGAACGTTTCACCGACGAAATGAATCGTAAGGATGGTCGTCACTTACTTTCAAGGACAACAAAAATGTAAGAACGATCTTAGACCATAACAGTTCCAAACAATCTAAAATTATCCATCGTCTTTGTTTAACAACAACTTAAAAGTCAGAGAGTTATGAAAAAGAGACTAAAAATCGTAAAACCACCAAACCACAGACTATAATTAAATCCCTTTGAGAGGTAGTAATAACGAAGTTTATAACGAAGACAAGGAAAGAGACAAGGAAAGGACAGACTATAGACGAAATATATATACAATGTAACATACAATACAACGTCAAAAATAACAATGAGATGTAAGGAATCTATAAAATGAGGAAAAGAGAGAGAGAGAGAAGAGAAGTGACAGTCAAAACCTTCAAAGACAACCATGTAGAAGTCCGAGTCTCTAAGAAAGGAGTTGACACGGGTTAGATGATCACTCACGTAGTGTCTGTAAAGGGTAAAGACAATCGTTAAAAAATTTAAAATAAATAGAAAATTAACCATCTTTTAACAAAATGTCAAAATACAACCAAAGAAGGTGTTTTGTTATGTTTAATCAGTATTAATATACGCACAACACACATATATATATATGGGGAAGGGAGGACTCAGAGGACTCGAAGGGGTGTAGGGTGGGTAGATCCTTGGGTGTTGTCCGACCCAAGGACCACAATAAGTCGTTGAAGGGTGATTGATATACAGTCCGCTCACATATGAGGAACCAAGAAACAGAACAGCGTTGTTTCTAAATCTCACTACCTGGAATTTCGATGGGAGCCTCACAGTGTCGAGAGCCCAGAACCTATCTGACACAATATCGAGAGTCCAGAACTTGTCTGGTACAATATCGAGAATCTGTTTAGTCACAATGTCACAATGTCGAGATAAAATCAATCTTCTACCGTCCTTTTAGGTAGAAGTTCCGGACTCCCGTGCAGCTAGGTTTCTATGCTTCTCTTCTCACGGGGTCACGCGTCCCCCGCCCTTTCTCTCTTTCTCTCTCGATCGAAACCGAGGAGAAAAATATACAAAAAGAGAGGGACCCGAACAGGACACATTTAACCCGGTCGTTCCTCACAACAAACAAAATGGACTCCAGGAGTGAGACCAGGAGCCTGGAAGGAAACAAGATAAAAACGTCCGAAAAGGGAAGGAACAGAAAATCGGTGGCGGTAAAACCTGAGGAAAAGGGATAAGATGGATAGATTGTACATATAAAATGTGTACTAGTCGATATTTACAGTCTCAATGAAAGAGTTAAACAGTGTCGGAGTGGAAGAGGAAGACACAGGTATTCAGGTAACATATGATCCAAGTAATCATGGTATGAAGATCTGAGGTATATATATACCTTATATATATATATATATACCATATATACATATATTCCATATATATATATTCCATATTCCTTTTATATATATACTATATATATATGTGGTATATATATGGAATTATATACCGTGAATATATATCTGTACACTCAACCTGGTATTTCTTCCGACTCACGGATTCTTAACTACGGAAATTTGACGTCACAACTTCTTCTGAGAACTCTCAGGGAACCTGACGTTCCTCTAGTTTGGTCAGTTAGGATTTCTTTTAGTTAGGACTTATAAGTAACCTTCCTGACTGCGACTTCCACTTCGAAGTTATGAAACCGGTGGACTACACTTCTCGACTGAGTACTTTTCTCTGGAACTACGACCCTCTGTACCTCCTTCCTCTTTTCCTTGATGTCTCCTACTCTACCAACCGTAGTGGCTAAGTCACCTGTACTCAAACTCGTTCAAGACCCTCTGCCACTTCTTGTCTCTTCGGGTCGTACGACGTTAGGTACCCCAGAGTTTCTCAGCCTGTACTGTCTCGTTGACTTGTTGTTATTCGTTAATATACGACTATTTTACCTGTTGGATTTCATTACCTTTTTAAGAATCTTTTCACGGTGGAAGGGTCTGACTTAGTCCTTCTTCATCTTTGATACTTGTCTGATTAGTGTTCGTGACTTTAACTTTGACACTCTTTTGTAGAAGGTTGTTTGTTTTCGGGTCCAGGTCTACTGAAGTGTCTTAGGATAGATTTCAAATCTTTTCTGGATTGATAGAATAAGTCTGACAAGGTTTTTGCCATCTCCTTTCTTTTGAGGGATTGAGTAAGACGTTCCGGAGGGAGTGGGACTTTGGTTTTGGTATGTTACCATAGTGTTTTTTCATTTCGATGTCCGGGTATAGTGACTACTTGTATCTACGTTTTTAGGCGTTGTTTTAAGATCGTTTATCTTAGGTTATTGTGAAACGTTCTTAGTATGTGGTACTAGTTCACACCAAATAATTTCCCTACGTTCCTAAAGAGTCATATGTGTTTTGTTAGTTACACGATATAATTTTTAACTTACTACTTTTGGTATACTAGTAGAGTTATCTACTTCTCTTTCGAAAGTTATTTTAAGTTGTGGGTAAATACTATTTTTTTACTTTGTTGGAAGGTCTTTTAACCGAATCTTTCTTGGATGGAGTTGTATTCTTTCTGATATATGTAATTTGGGTGTCGTTCGTAATAAAAGTTACCTCTTTTTGACTCACACATAGAAGATTCTAGTCCCTGTTCTGTTCTAACAAATCACAAAAACTAGAGATGGTTAAAGAAGGAATAAGAAAGGTAGAGGACAAATCTAATAGAAGTATAAGAACGTATAACAGATAAAAAAAGATAATCTCGTGAATTGTAAAATTGGTTTTAACAAAATTTAAGTGTCAGAATATTAAGGTTATAAGGACGATACGGACTCAGATCAGGAGTAAGAACAAAACTTAGAAGTTTGACAAAAACGAGAAATAATACGAAACATTATAAAACGACTTTCAACCTGTCCTTCACGACCAAAACCTACAAAGGGAACGGGATCAGTCACTCCGAGACTGATTTAGGGTTGTCCGACACCACTTTATTAAGGAAAACTCCCGTCCGGAACGATTTTTCTTACCTTACGAGGTTGCATGAAGTATCAACAATAAAAGGAAGAGAAGGATAACCTTCGGTCTCTATTATAAAGAGGCTATAAGTGGTATCTTTAGACCGTCTCGAAGTCCTTTATTTCAAGTGATTTCATACCCCCAGGACAACCTCAAAATTCGAGTGTCTGAACCAGAGTGACTAGGGGTGTCAAGTCTGAAAGAACGGGATTATAACTAAGAACGTCTCTGGAGACGAAGAATAAAGGAGAGACCTTTCGATACTAAAAGACATAGATGGACAAACGGAGAGGTGGAAGATCCTTCCGTCAAAAAAGACACTGGAGTGAAAAGACTGTAGACTCTTCTCAACTAAAAAGTGGAACAAGTCGGAAAATAAACAATAATCCCGTCTGAAATTTCGGACGTTGTACGTCCTGACCTTTAACCGTCTAGGTTACTCGTGAAAGAATTAATGTTTACAAATGGTAGTGAAGTATTCGCACGAACGGTAGACATACATGAGAAATCACCAGAAAGACAAGTCTATAAAACAGAAAAAGTACACCTAACAAATAAGGAACAACAAATAAAAATTCACCGAAAACATATCAACCCATACTACTTAAAGTTTTATTAATGAAAAGGGACTCTTAAAAGTTTTACCAACGAAAGGGGGAAATAAACGAATTTATAAACTCCTCATTCACAATTCCTTTCCCCTACAAGATTAGAAACATCACTCTTAGACCATAACAAGGGTTTTCATTTTGATTGCTTTGACACCCCCGACGGGAATATGACCCAGATATCCTTAAAAAGTCAGACAAGGTGTTAACCAGATGTCGTCAAGTAGTCGTTAACAATCCCAAAGACGGTCAGTGACAGAAGTCACCAAAGACGAGGACCATTTAGTACTGAGAGACATAAACGGAAAAGGGGATCAAAGGACTCACTGTCAAACAAAACACTGGAGTCAAGAGACTATCTAGACTCAACGATTAAAAAACCAAAAAGTCTTTAATTTTTTTAAAAAAAAAGAGTAATACTCCCACCCTCGGGAGTATTACTCCCAGAAGTATACAATCTCGTCTTTGGTGACAACACAGTGAAATGTAATAAATACTTGACTACGTATGAATATTTGACAATATATTTTATTAGAACAAGAAAGACCCTAAAGATATGTAAATACAAATCGAAAACATGTATTAAATAGATCACAAATATTTTATACAAACATTTTTTACAACAGTTTTACTTTTTTTGCATTTAATATCTCCGATTTATCATGGAAACTATAGAATTTTTTCATTAAGGGAGAGTAACGAGTAGTCCGTATAAACAACAAGATTTATTTCAAACATTAACTAAAATTATTGATATTTTTACCTTTACCGTCGTGGAATAAACTTTAACACAAGTCAAGTCAAGTCAGCGAGTCAGAACAGGCTGAGAAACGTTGGGGTACTTATCGTCGTGCGGTCCGGAGGGACAGGTAGTGGTTGAGGGTGAGTTTGAGTCCAGGTAGATCAGTTACTACGGTAGATCGGTAGAGTAGGAAACAGGAGAGGAAAAGGCGGACGGGGGTTAGGGAGGGTCGTAGTCTCAGAAAAGGTTACTCAGTTGAGAAGTGTACTCCACCGGTTTCATGACCTCAAAGTCGAAGTCGTAGTAAGGAAGGTTTCTTGTGGGTCCCGACTAGAGCAAATCTTACCTGACCAACCTAGAGGAACGTCAGGTTCCCTGAGAGTTCTCAGAAGAGGTTGTGGTGTGAAGTTTTCGTAGTTAAGAAACCGTGAGTCGGAAGAAGTGTCAGGTCGAGAGTGTAGGTATGTACTGGTGTCCCTTTTTGGTATCGGAACTGATCTACCTGGAAACAAAATTTAAACATTTAATTGGATATTTTTATATTTTGGACAATATACTAGAGAGGATAAGTTTGTCTTAACAAAAAAAGTAAAAAAAAGTTTAGAAAAAACCAAATCCCTTTAAAATATTTACAATTGTAGATGAAATTTAACTAAATAAAGATTAAAATGAAGGTCAGTCGAAAAATTTAACGACAAGAAAAAGGACATTTACTCCCAAAATAGATTTAAAAATAGAAAATACTATCCGTAACAAACGGATAAACAATTGATAACCAAAATACATGTAAAGAAACAATAATGAAAATTCAAAAGGACAAAAAGTAACCGAATAAATTCGATAGTATGGTAGATATACAAATTAAAGAAGGAGAGTTTAAGTTATAAAAGAGAAGAGACAAACGTAACAGGTTTAGAAAGAATGTAATAAAATTTATCATCACCTTGTCCTTTGGCATATACGAATTAAAACCGTCCTTTACAAAAGTACAAAGAAATAATCTATTTCTAGACACCCACTTACGTATAGTAGGATAGTTAATAATAAACAAAAGTGCAAGAAATGGTATTTATCTTAAAAAATAAAAATATTAAATATTTTAATATTTAATAACAGTACACTAAAACGAATATAATAATACTAACTAATATAATCTCGTCAACCATGATTGCCTAACGAACCTAAAGACCCCATCTCTTTTGAGGTAAATCAACACTTAAAAAAAAAAAAAATGAAAGAGTTATAAGATTACTTAAGACAAACGATAAAAAGTAAATTACAAAGACTTAAATATAAGTATTTATTAGTACCATGTACCGAAAGAAAAACTACATCAAGAACTATTAAAAGAATTTCCTACAATACTAAAATAATATTTTGATTAAACCTTCACAAGGAAATAAAAGACACGAGACATCATCCAATTCATCGTAACCTTATTTGAGAAAAAACGTTCTGTCCTTTTTTCTGTGTCTACACATATTGCCTGAAAACCTGAGTCTCCCTCTCCCTCTCCCACCCTACTAAACCCTCTTACCGTAAGATTGTACATATGATAGTACATTCTTAACTTAGTGGTCAGATACAGACTGCGTCCTATGTCGTACGAACCCCGACCACGTACCCCTACTGGGTCTCTCTACAATACCCCTCCCTCCACCCTCCTTCCAAGTACAAACCCTTGCGTACATTCTTAATTTCTAAAATTTTAAATTTTTGATTTTTTTTTTATTTTTATTATTTTATTTCGTTTTCATTCATTTATTTACTTTAGATGGTTTTTTTTTCAAAGAAATTATGAAATCTCTCATTTACCTGTTTAATTATTAATACGGTCAAGAACCCGAAAGGACCACCGAGTCTACCATTTTTTAGACAGACATTACGTTCTCTGGGTCCAAGCTAGGGACCCAGTCTTTCTAGGGGACCTCTTCCCTTACTGATGGGTGAGGTCATAAGACCGAACCTCTTAAGTTACCTGTCTCCTCCGACCACCCAGTGTCAGGTACCCTGTGTTTCTCCACCCGTACTGACTTACTGATTTTAAAGGTGAAATAAAAAGTGAATCTCATATTATTCTGTATACTATTTTAAGTATTACACTCTTATATTTTACGATATTGAGTCGAACATTATATGATTGGTATAAATATATATAGGAAAACACATGAAAAAATTTTTACTGGTAACACCTATGAGTTCAAGACAAATTATTAACAGACAATTTTAGATTAAACAGTAAAACCTTAACGTACGTTTTATACAAGTGTACAAAGTTTTATACTAGTGGATATAAGTATTACAAAGAATTTTACTGACTAAAGATTCAACCAATTGAGTATTAATACTAATTATTATAATATTAATATTAAGTAAACAAGGACTTTCGTATGTAATCAAGATGTTTAAGAGTGATCACGATACAATATCAGTACACTATTTCTCAATCCTATAATTTTAATTTTTTCCTGAATTTAAAAGAAAGACTGAAATCATTTTGATTACTATCACACTATGTTTAGGTGTCCGTTCCTTGAGATATTGAGGATTGTCATCCACTTTTTGTATTACTATGAGATAAAACTCATAGTGTAAAATTACTTTACTAGGAGACTTCACAATTATTAAATTCGTTGAATCAGAATGCCCTACAAGACGAGTGTGAATCAAGTCCTGAAATTTCTTTAACATTACGATATAAGAAATCTAAAAATCGTACTTTAACTCATACATACTTTGAGATGGAATATTAAAACTTATTACGTAAACTTCTTTTGAGAGCTCCATAAATTCATACTAACGTTTAAGTTCTCACTATAATGTACTACTATTTTTAGTACTAAGAATTTAAATCATCCGAACCCAATATTATTTTCGAAGTAAATAGATTTAATGAGATTTCTTAAACTTGTCCATTAAATTACCGAGGTTTCAAAACTAAAGGATAGTTCTTGGTCTACTCGGATCATTTTGGATCGAATATTCGACCATATTTAAGATAGGAAACCAATCATCGTCAGTTCACAAACGACATAAAAAATAATTTATTTTTTCTTTTTACTAACTATTTTAACTTAAAGGAATAAGATACTGGTTAGTTTGGATTTTTAGAGAAGAAGTCCAATAAGACACTTAAGTAAACTACAAATTGCTTAAAAGTCGTTGTTTAAACCAATGTGACCTGTGTAAAGGATCCAGTCCGGGGAGTCGAGTAGTAAACTTTGTCAAGAGGAGACGCCGTGTATAAAGTACTCTAGACCATTGTACGTAAAACTTTCACATGTCGAGATCAATAGCGATGGTTCAAATATCTCTTATAGATCCACCTATGTTTGGTAAGTAAAAAGACTATGTATTCCAGTACTTCGTCCTTAAGAGATAAGGAACAAAGGAGTGAGGGTGGTACATAGGTGTGTGGTGACCTCGTGTAAGAGGTTTATAAGTATATTCTCTACCTCCACTCTCTTCTCTAAAAAAATGAAGTAATACCTTAAAAAAATTACATCAAAAGTAGGTGTGAATCCTTTACTCAAAAGGTCAGATCGTTATCGTTTTTCTTTTTTTTTTTTTTCTATAAAATTAAGGGTAAACTTCTTATACTGATATTTACTTTGAGATTAATTAATCTTAAACAATCACTCCTCACTATTATTCCAAGAGGACCTGGAGGATGTCACATCTTTAATTAATTTATTGTTTAATTTTTTAATAAAAGGTGTAAAAGTGTCACGGCAATGGTGGAAGTCATTTAATGAAAGATATAACAACTAAAAAACGGAAATGGTAACATAACCACCATCTTGACTTTTAGAGCTACGATTTACGGAGTTAGATAAGAAGCAATGTATGTGTTTTAATAGAGGGGTATTCTATACAATGAAAGGGGAGTTTTCATATAAACAAATCATAAATTTCAATAACGAGATTAAAATGATTTAGGTGTAAACACCAAAAAGAGTAAAACCTTCGATCATAACTTTTACATATCGACAGTTGGTAAAACGTATCATCGATTGTATCATGAGTAGACTGTTGACTACTACAGTATGTCAACGACTTTGTAAGTAGTACAGATTCATCTCTTTACCCGATACATCAGTCTTGATGTACATAGGACCAAAACAAAACAGTGACTGATGTGGTTCATTACGAGTTTTAAGAGGTTCGGTCCGAAGTCGTTATGCACTTGGTACTTGAGGGACTACAAATTCGACCAAAATCTTTTCCGTCTCCTTGGTCTCTAGTTTAACGGTTGTAGACGACCTAGTACCTTTTTCGTTCTCTCAAGGTCTTTTCGTAGATAAAGATGAAATAACTGATACGGTTTCGGAAACTGACACACCTGGTGTTATTTGACACCTTTTAAGACTTTCTCTACCCTTATGGTCTGGTGGATTGGACGGAGAACTCTTTAGACATACGTCAGTCCTTCGTTGTCAATCTTGACCTGCACCTTGTTGTCTGAGCAAGGTTTATCCTTTTCCTCATACAGTTCCGACATATAACAGTGGGACGAACAAATTGAAGATACGTCTCATGTAGTACTCTTTGCAACCTGACCTACTTTGTGTTCGACCTTAGTTCTAACGGCCCTCTTTAGAGTTATTCGAGTCTATACGTCTACTGTGGTGGGAATACCGTCTCTCACTTCTCCTCGATTTCTCGGAGAACTACTTTCACTTTCTCCTCTCGCTTTTTCAACCGAATTTGGACTTGTAAGTCTTTTGCTTCTAGTACCGTAGGCCAGGGTAGTGAAGTACCCTTTATCTACCCATTTGTCACCTTTGTCACAGTCTGAAATAAAATCCCCCGAGGTTTTAGTGACGTCTACCACTCACGTCGGTACTTTAATTTTCTGTGAATTGGGGAACCTTCTTTTCAATACTGGATGGATCTACATATAAGTTTTCGTCTCTGTAATGAAACGGCTGATTCCAGGCAGATCAGTTCCGATACCAAAAAGGTCATCAGTACATACCGACACTCTCCACCTGACACTTCTTCCGACTCGTGGCTTCTTAACTACGAAAACTTCACACCACAACCTCTTCTGAGAACTCTCAGGGAACCTGACGTTCCTCTAGGTTGGTCAGGTAAGACTTCTAGTCGGGACCCACAAGAAACCTTCCTTACTACGACTTCGACTTTGAGGTCATGAAACCGGTGGAGTACGTTTCTCAACTGAGTGACCTTTTCTGAGACTACGACCCTCCCTAACCCCCGTCCTCCTCTTCCCCTGCTGGCTCCTACTCTACCGATCTACCGTAGTGACTGAGCTACCTGCACTCAGACTCACTTGAGGCCCTCTACCACTACTTGTCCCTCCGGACCGCACGACGCTAAGTACCCTAACGTTTCTCAACCTGTACTGACTCGCTGACTTGACTTGACTTGTGGACACGTCCATCTAGTCAATGACCCAGAAAAATGTGGACAAACATGAATCCAACCCTCTTCCGTCACCGTGGGGTGAGGTCATGAGAACGGACCTTTTAGGTTACCTGTATTCTCGGATCATCCGACGTCAGGAACCCCAACGATTCTCAGCCTGTGCTGACTCGCTGAAGTGAAAGTGAAAAGTGAAAGTGAAAAGTGAAAGTGCGTAACCTCTTTCTTTACCGTTGGGTGAGGTCACAAGAACGGACCTCTTAGGGTCCCTACCCCCTCGGACCACCCGACGGTAGAAACCCCAGCGTGTCTCAGTCTGTGTTGACTTCACTGAATCTTCGTCGTCGTCATGAATTCAATGGATTTCAATTATTAGTGATATGTTACCAGACGACCTTGGTATACATAGATAGAAATTTATTATAACATAGGACAGTGACTTAAGGTCATAAATTTAACAGTTTCCAATTATAAACAAAAATCTATTGATTTTACTTCCGGGTAATACACTTGTGATAGATCACCGTATTAAATCCTGGCAAAATGTGGTGACCCAAATCCCAAAACAAACATACCACTAATCAAACATTAACCAAACCTCTCTTGGTCAAAAAAAGATATATATTTAATGAACTTCTGTTTCTTATGTATTTAATATTTTCTTATTATCTAAGTTCTGTTATAGAAGAGTATTCTATGGTGAATGGTATACCTCATTGTAATGTTTAACTTAATGCTCTGATGAAATTTTTAATGAAATTTTCTAAGATTTATTGGAAATTCATAGAAAGATCGGCTGAAATCTAATAGTTAATAGTTCCTTAATAGATATATAAACAAATCATAAACTCTTATAAAGAGTTTTTTTCTAATAAAAGTGTTCCTACCCTTCATTCTGTGTGTGTGTCTCCTTATGAATCTTTATAAATCACTAACATAAATTGAAAATTCATTTGAATATTAAAATACAAAACTCTATACGATTAAATAACTCCAATTTTCAGTACAGTGTGTCCAACCAACATCTTTTCATCTCTTTTTTGATTTTACCGTTTAATACTATTAGACTAATATGGTTCTTTTTTATAATAATGTATGTTACGTTTTATGTAAATGTTTACTATGATGAGAAATTATAAAATGTCAATCTATTACTTTCATTTTATATTAAAAGAATTTAATGTAATAAAATTATTGACTTAATGTTCTTTTAAAAATAATAAGTCGATCTATATTATTTCATACAATTAATAGTAGTGTTATATAAGAAAAGAAGAACTGTTTCCACTACCGTAACTAAATTTATAATCTATTCATACAAGAATCTTTTAAGCATTTTAACTTTATTCAGTTACTTTTTGTTCACGACTATTTAACTGGAAGTATTACTTCCTTTTTTACCTTTCTTAGGGGACCCCCAAAACAAAAGTAAAACAGTTTTATAATAATACTTTTAAGTGAATTTATTCTCTTGATGAAATTCACTGAAAAGGGTAAAACCTAAACTTCCATTCTAGAATTTGAATCTTGGTGACTCTTGTCTTAGGTTCTCTTATTCTTAAGGGGAAAAAAATCGTCTTGTTGCTCTATTTTCTTTAATCTTTTCACCTAATTATACTGATTCGAGAACACTAGTACCTCCCATCGTGCACTCTTTCTCAACGGAATGAATTTAAGGAAATAGTAGTGTATACACAAAATCCTTCCCTCTCATACAATTTATTCTTACCGTTTCATGTGGATATCAATTTCGACAAGCCAAGAGAAGTGATATTAATAATTAAATATTAAACCTATTAACTCATAAAGTATTCATACACACACACAAAATTAACGACGTGTGAAACTTCTGGGCTTACACCTTCATACGATTCTAAGTCTTAAATTTAGTCTAAAATGATTCCGACGAGTGAATGCTACGGGTCCTTTCTTACTCTTTTTACGAGAGGTCGGTCTTCGATTCACTGAGAGTGTGAGGTACAGTGTTTATATTTTTAAGTTTTACCGTTCCGAGAAAATGTATAACTGTTATAGACTTTGTGTATAAAATTTAACGAAATACCAGTTCGTTCACTAATCCCCAAGTACTATGAGTTCATACTCTCACGTCTGGAATAGTGTGAGACGTCCTTTTCTTCTCTTCTTGGAAATTTAGGACTAAATAGTTTAAAGTTTTTCAACAAGTTTTCGATTTTTGTACAGACAATAAGTTTTCACACTTAAATAGATCATTTTATAATTAAAACATAATGTGATCTAAAAACAGTAAAAAAAAGATTTCTCTGTACGTCGTGACCTCCCTGATTTGACAATTAATCATTTGTAAACGTTAGAGTGATTTCGTTCTTACAATAAGGTCTATTCGTTTAATTTGGTAATAAAACTAATTAGTCATCTTTGTACTTATCTCACCCATTATTTTAAGTTTTACACGAACTTAAAGATTTTGTTTAGTTCATTGAAGTTTCTGAGAAACTCGAATACCTTGTAAATAAATACGAGAAACCCTCATGTTAAAGTGAGAGGGGACGGTAATTGACCTTTAATTATGTAATTAATTAAGTCATTTTTACAGGTTAAAATGTGTTACTTGTACGAGAACTGACATCTTACCACTTCTTTCTATATAAAAACCATGAGACCGGGACCACCAAATCACCTCTGATTCTTCTTACGTAGATAATATGTGTATTTGTAAAATTTTATCGTTCGAAATCCTTTCTTTACCAAACCGACACTATCTTTTATCCCTCTCCCTTATATCGTGAGATACATCTATTTTACTCACCTACTCTGATATATCGTAAACGACAGAGGAGAATCACAAATGAAAGACAAGAAAGTGTAGAAGAGAAGTTGTGACAAAATCTCGGTAAAACATAAGATGGGAAGAACAGACCTTTCATTGAAATCTATTAATGAACAAGGTCCTCATATCTTGAGATTACTATGGACTCAGGAAAGTGCATATTCATACAGATAGTAGTAAAATTCCTGTTGTTGTTTTTATAGTTCATATTGTTTTTGTTAGAAATGAGTAAATGACTCTTATTTTCATGATCCATTATTACCGAATGTTTATTTTGTTTTATTTTGAGAAGGGTAAGAACATTATAAATAATGTAAACTCTTAGACTTCCTTTGTTTAAAACTTAACAGACTTCTTTTAGAGGAGGAAGTGACTTCTGAATATCCTATATAAGGAGTGAGAAAATGAAACTGTGAAAGGGGATTATTACTATCCTTAACATAATCGGAGGAAGACACCTTGGACGTACGGTTACATCCTCAGTGTTCTTCGTACCCAAGTTAGGGACCCAGTCCTTTTAGGGGATCTTCTCTCGTCCGTTGAGTGAGGTCATAAGAACGGACCTCTTAGGGTACCTGTCTCCTCTGACCGTCCGATGTACTCCAGAGTTTCTCAGCCTATACTGACTTCACTGAATCGTCCGTACGCACCTCTAGTGAATTTAGGAAGATCGGGGTTGACGGTGACAGTTTAACTAACTAAGTCTCGTCTAAAATGGATGGAGTGTCCAAGTGGGATGGTCGAGTACCAGTGTGTTGAAAGGTTCACCGTGTTGACGGTAAGTGTCCACTTGGGCACGAACTGGATACTACCTACACCTGTTCCCTATTCTCAAGGAGAAATTATTGAGTTAGGGACATGTGTCAACGTTATAAGAAAATGTTTCTGAGGTGTCTTACAGTGTGTCTTAATTTGCAGTCAACAGTTTAACCACTGGTTGAAGTATTTGCTAGGGGAAATTGATTAATAGCTTAACCAGAAAAATAAAAAGGGGAGATATAATGAGTGAGGAATTATGACGAAACCTTTATTCGATTGATAAACGTTCAGAGACTAAGTTCAAGACGGAACCCCCTTCCTTCTCGAGAGTAATCGGTTCTATTTTAGAATGAAATCTTCTTGAGAAGTAGATTTTTTAATTTTAAAAAAGGTGAGTCTTTATGAAAACAGTGAATATACGACTTCGACTTGGAGGTCATTCATGAAACCAGTGAACTACACTTCTCGACCGAGTAACCTTTTCTGGGACTACGATCATGAAGGGACATTGAGTTTGTCATTTCTTAAACGGACGTTACGTCCTCTGGTCCCAAACTTCTAGGAGACCTCTTCCCGTACCGTTGGATGAGGTCATAAGAACGGATCTCTTAGGGTACCTGTCTCTTCGGACCACCCGATGTTACGTACCCCATTGTTTCTCAACCTGTACTGATTCTCACTGATTGTGTGTGTGTGACTACGACCCTTTCTAACTCCCGGTCTCCTCTTCCCCCGTCGTTTCCTACTCTACCAATATATTGGAATACTTAAGTTACCTGTATTTAAACTCGTTTATGGTCCTTTATCATCTCTTGTCTCTTCGGACCAAACGATATTAGGTACGTCACCGGTTCTCGACTTACACTAACTCACTAACTCGTTGTGGTGGTGGTTGTTGTTAAAAAACAAAGAAAAGCTAGAATGACCTCCGAGGAAATGGTGGTAGTAGCCAATGAAACCATGTAGAGTTATTTAAGGTGAGTAATAATGTATTCCGGAGTAGATAGATCTGTTTACTAATTGATGTTTATTTTACTCAACGTAAAATCAAGTGACCGAACAGTCGACTTACTAGAAAACTTAGATTCAGTCACTTCACTTTCAACGAGTCACCACAGGTTGAGAAACGCTGGGGTTCCTGATATGTCAGACATCTTAAGAGGTCCGGTCTTATAACCTCACCCATCGGAAAGGGAAGAGATCCCCTAGAAGGATTGGGTCCCTAGTTTGGGTCCAGAGGTCGTAACGTCCGTCTAAGAAATGGTCGACTCGGTGTTCCCTTCCCGTTTTTATGATCTCACCCATCGGATAGGGAAGAGGTCTCCCAGAAGGTCTGGGTCCTTAACTTGACCCTAGAGGACGTGCGTCTGTCTAAGAAATGGTTGACTCGATAGTCCCTTGCTTGTTTAGTTGCACTCATGAGAAAAGATTAAACAGGAGAGCACATCAAAAAGAGGAAACATTAACACGAAATTCCATTAAATTTTATTAACGTTAACATTAAATTTTATTAGGCTGAAAGATCAGAACGATGTAAAGAGAGAATGAGACTTGTAATGTTAAGTACTCTTTGACGTCAAATCGACTACATAAATTAGTGGAACAAAAGACAAAGATTCTCCGAATCTTGACGTTCTGAACGAGCATCATTGCTGTGGAGGGTATAAGAGAACACGAAAATGACAGGGAGAAACATAAAAGTATAGGTCGATAAAAAACCACAGACCTTAAAGAGAATCCAATATGAGTGAACCTAGTTTCCAATCTCTTCTTGTTACCGGGTAGAACGACTAATCCTGTCGGGGTCCTGAAAACTAGAGAGACACAAACCAATCGTGGTGCGATTCAGTAAACGTACGTCCTAGTGTGACTTAGGAACGTCGTTATATTCGAGGTAAAATGTTAACTCCTTTGACTACGTGTTATTTCAATTCGTTACACGGAGTACAGTGTGTCAATTACCTTCCGTCTTAGAACTTTATTTGTTGTCTCAGACTTAAAACTTAAGTTTGGCAGACTTAGGTCTCAAATACGAGTAGTGGTAAAGTTATGGAAAGAAGGAGATAGTGCAAATATAGTGTCTGTCACATATTGTTTATTAAATATTGTAAAGACTACAAAGGATACATGGTCCTTCACATAATCGATGACTCTTTTCACTCTACTTATAGAAATGTAAGTAAGAATAAGACTTAGTACATCGAAAAATAAGTTGAGTAAGGACTAGTAGATGTAGACTTGATGAAGTTGGGTTGGGTGTTAATGAGGGTGATACAATGACTATGTCACTTAATTGGTCTGATATAAGAAGGTACCAGGTGGAGAGACTTATTGAGAGGTTAGACGTCAATTACTGTGGGAATAGTTCACATTGTGTGTGTGTGTGTGTGTTAACACAATCAAGGGATTTTAACACGGTACGGAAGAGTAAATAGACAGAAATCTTATTTCGGCTTTTTTTTTTTTTTTTTCTTATTTCAGTCTAAAAGAATTGTACTGAGTATTCCGGAAGTTGTATCTCGGACAGAAAGAGAAGTTTCATTACATAGTCGTAAAAGTTGGAGTCCGAGATGGAAGTCAGTATCACTTGAACAAGTTTAAAGTATAAAGTACGAGCAGGTTCAGTATTCAGACCATGTATGTAAAGGGAACCACCTGACACTCGAGACAATCTCGTCTCTGATTCATATACAGGTTTGGTTATATGGTGTTAAGGACGGTGTATGACCCATGAAAACATAAATAATGCCCCAGCGTTTCTCAGTCTGTGCTGACTCGCTGACTTGACTTGACTTGACATAAATTATAAACTCTCTTATTTACGGATTGTCCATTTAAGAGGAAACAATAAAGAGACAGGTAGGAAGTCTAAAGTCTAATATATAGTAAGGAAGTCTTTCGAAATTTATTGAACGGGATCTTCTTAATATGTATTGATGTTTCCGGACCATATGTTCTTCTGGTTCCAAAAAACAACAACAAACAAAAGAAAGAAACATATTAAAAATAAAAAATATGTGTTTTCACTTCACTTTTACAATCAGTTAATCAACACAGTCTAAAAACACTGGGGTACCTGACATCGGACGATCCGATAAGACAGGTACCCAATGAGGCCCGTTCTTATGAGCTCACCCAACGGTACGTTAGGAGGTCCCCTAGAAGGGTTGGGTCCCTAGTTTGAGTCCAGAAGATGTAACGTCCGTCTAATAAATAGTAGACTCGGTGTCCTTTAGGGAAATATACGTTTGACATAAAATTGACCGACCTATCATTTACTTTTACGTTTAATAGGTAGACTAAGATTTAGATATTTATACCCTACCACCCTATGTATCTAGACCGACTCCACAGTGAACAAATTTTCCCCACGAACGAAAGTCTGGGTAACCTGGTCATGATGTACACATAAACGGTTCATGACAGTGTAGAATGTCGAAAAATGTTCTCTGGTCATTTTGTTTTAAAGGAGAGATTATATTTAAAATTTACAACTCTTAAACAAGTTTAAAAATTATTTTAAACCAGAGATAGAATCAAATATGGAGGTAGATTTAATATGATATTAAAAAGAAGTACAAGAGAATCCACCGACATTGTGCATCTTCTAAAATATATTAAGGAAGGGAGAAAAGAGGACGATTTAAATTTCGAGACACTCCACCCTGTATATCTTTCTATACTTATAGTGACCCGAAGGGACCACTGAGTCGTCATTTCTGAGACGGACGTTAGGTCTCCTACGTCCTCTGTGCCCAAGCTAAGGACCTAGTCCTTCTACGGGACCTCCTCCCGGACCGTTGGGTGAGGTCATAAGAACGGACCTCTCAGGGTAACTGTCTCCTCGGACCACCCGATGTCAGGTACCCCAGTGTTTATAGGATTGTGTGACTTCACTGACTCGTACGTACGTGTATGGGTATCTATATCTATATCTATATCTATGTCAGTGTTAAAATTTAAGTCATATCTCAGTTGTCGGATCTTTCTCATCTGGGAACTGTATGTCGAGAATTGTTACTCGTTTTTAAATTTTTTCATATGATCGGGTAGTTAGTATTAATGTGACATTTGACTAATATATATTTTATAAACGATTTTCCCGAACTTTAGTTCGTTTGACTTAATAAAATACACGATTAAGATTATATATATATATATATATATATATATATATATATAAGAGTGTGTCTTATCAAGACGATTATAAGTGTTGACGGTTTCATAAAGTCAAGTCAAGTCAAGTCAACGAGTCAGCATAGACTGACAAACGCTGTGGTACTTGGCGTCGTACGGTCCGGAGGGACAGGTCGTGGTTGAGGGCCTCAAATGGGTCGGAACACAGGTAACTCAGCCACTACGGTAGATGGTAGAGTAGAAGACAGCTGTGAAGAGGAAGACGAAAGTTTGAAAGGGTTGTAGTCCCTGAAAAGTTTACTCAGTCGAGGAGGGTAGTCCACGGGTTTTATGACCTCAAAGTCAAAGTTGTAGTCAGGAAGGTTACTAGTGGGTCCTAACTAAAGGAAAATCCTATCTGACCTACCTAGAAGAACGTCGGGTTCCCTGAGAGTTCTCTCAGAAGAGGTTGTGGTGTCAAACTTTCGTAGTTAAGAAGTCGCGAGTCGTAAGAAATATCAGGTTGAGAGTGTAGGTATGTACTGATGACCTTTTTGGTATCGGAACTTCTGTCTGCAAACAACTGTTTCATTACAGAGACGAAAATTTATATAATAGATCCAACCAGTATTGAAAAGAAGGTTCCTCATTCGTAGAAAATTAAATTACCGACGTCAGTGGTAGATGTCACTANGACAGAACTACTGACACCGAAACATCATCTCGGACTTCAGTCCGTTCAACTAAGGAGGTCAAGGTAAGAAGAAGGAGTTCTAACGAAACCGATAAGCTCCAAAAAACATAAAGGTATGTTTAGAACTTTAATAAACAAGATCAAGACACTTTTTTTAAATTACCGACGTCAGTGGTAGATGTCACTAAAACCTCGGGTTTTTATTTTTCAGTCGGTGACAAAGGTGACAAAGGGGTAGATAAACGGTACTTCACTACCCTGGCCTACGGTACTAGAAGTAAAAGACTTACTATTCGAAATTCAGTTGAAAAAGTGAGAGGAGAAAGTGAAAGTGTTTCTCCGAGAAATCAAAAAGAAGTGAAAGACGTTATTCCCACCATAGTAGACGTATAGACTCCAATAACTATAAAGAGGACCGTTAGAACTAAAGTCGAACACAAAGAAGGTCGGGTCCTAAAGAGTACTACATGAGACGTATATTCAATTTATTCGTCTCACTGTTATATGTCGGAACTACATGAGGAAAAGGCTAAACCTTGTGCAGGTAACAAGGTAAAGGTCAAGATTGACAACGAAAGACCGGGACGTATATCCAAAGAGTTCTCCGTCCAGTCCACCAGACCATAAGGGTAGAGAAAGTCTTAAAAGGTGTCAAATAACACTAGGTGTGTCAGTTTCCGAAACCGTATCAGTTATTTCGTCTTTATCTACAAAAAGACCTTGAGAGAACGAAAAAAGGTACTAGGTCGTCTACAACCGTTAAACTAGAGACCAAGGAGACAGAAAAGATCTTGGTCGAACTGGTAGACCTTCAAGTGCCAAGTGTATAACGACTTCGAACCGAACCTCTTAAAACTCGTAATGAAATGATCACACACTCTAATTACATTAACACACCATCAAACTCGTAAGAAACCGTAACGGAAAGAAACCCTAACCTTACTTTTAACTAGAAAAAGTCAGGACACCAGTGGCGACTCAAAAGGTTTAAACGACCGTATCACTTACGTCGTGCAAGTGTCGTAGTAGAAAATTCTAAAGTTTATCGGGTTGACCTTAAAGTAGTGTAGGTGATCGAAACAAGTATTACTATGAAGGATTCCGGGTGAACTAAAGTGTAAGGATCTATAGACCGAGATCCACTCACTAGTATGGTAGCACCAATAGACCCAACACTTCTACAAAAAAACATATCAAGAAGAACATACGAACGATGGAGAAGAATTATAGAAGACAAAGACAATCCAGGTATTGTAGAAACAGGAAATAACTCGGGTAGAAACGTAATTTACAAGGGAACCATAGAGATTAAAAGAACTTCTCTAGTGATCAGAAAGGATAAGATAACAAAAGGAGATAAAGAAACGTAACTAGGGACGCCTTCCGAAAGAATAGAGAGGAACGATAAGAAACCTCGAGACGTAAGTTTACCCACATAGAAAGGAAAAGAAGAAACGAAAAACGAAGAGAAGAAAAGAGTCGATAAACATTCCGGAAAAGTCTGTTGATAAAACGTAAAAAACGTAAAGAAAAAGAACCAATACCAGAACTAGGAACAGAGGACATGGTACAGTGCTTGGAGACAGGTATCAAGTAGTCCGTGACAGGAAAAATAGGAGTCGTTGATATTTTATTAAGTTTACGATGAGTTGTGGGATGTGGACGGGAATCGATTTACTTAGGAAAATCGAATAAAAACCGGATGAAAAACATCCACAATTTAAATGTCAAATTAATATTTAGACAAGATGTAAAGAGTTTGTTAACATTTATAACCCTTTTTACGTTTCTTAGTCAGTTTGTATTAACACTTAAAAATTTTTTCCGATAAAAGAGTACTAAATTTAGTAAGTTTACGTACATAAAAGGATTCGAACAGAAAGTCGAAGAACCAAGGGGAAAACATTTTGTTTTTCACAAAGTAATCGACGATGCCACTTCTTCTTAAGTGGTTAAATACGTCATAATATAGAGGTGAAGACAGAGTCCTTAGTAACTATAGAAGTTGAGATTGGTCGTCTTCTAAGAGAGACCCGTTTCTACTCCTAAGAACGAGACGGGAGTATCGTGTATGATCATCTCTTCTTTATCTGTCTCTTTATCTAAGTTGGTTCCGTTGTCCTTTAATATACTTTATTCATTTGTTTATCTTTGTAAAGAGTCCCGTATATCTTTTCTCCAGATGGCTGGAGGTGTATTCGGTGACTATTTTAAAAGGACCCTATTAAAAGTCACCACTGAACCCATAAGATTTTTCTTATTGTATGCAAGGCTAAGTTCCCGTATCGACGGTGATATGTGTTATGTCATCTCACGTCCTACCAGATACTGTTGTTTTATTTACCAGTTTAAGTAAGCTTTCTTTATTACCTTAGGTAGTACCCAATTTTATTTTCGACGGACGTAATGTAACAAACTAACAAGATGACAAAAGAGATATATCTTTTGTATTTGTAAATTTTCATCAAAATGGTATATAATAGATATTAATATAAAATATATTTACATATTTTTACATTTATAAAGAATATAGTGGTTCACTAAAGTTTGTGGACGTAAGTAAGGTTATGAGGTTTCTACGTAGTATGGTTAGGATTTATCCAGAATTGACTAATAATGTCACCCATTAGATCAGTTCTTTACTCTTTAGTAGTTGAAATGTTTTCAGAACAAAGTACTTCGATTATATATAAATAAATTCGACGTACAGTGATTGAGTATCTTAACTTATTTTACGAAACAGAAGAAAAGTTACAGTAAACTCGTATTGATTTATTGTCTTTTCGACCTTACGTATAAAATTTTATTACTACTTTTATATGTGATGTTCACTGATATACACGTATGTCTCTGACGGTGAGAATTTTACAAAGTTTTTAACAAGGACAAGATAATTTTGGTTTTCGATCAAGTGTTGAGAAATTTACTGGTTTTCATTTTAGTGAGTTATCAAATTCTTTCTTTTTTGTTTTATAAATCATTTTAATAGTCCCTCTAAAATGTGTCCGTCGTTGGGAATATTAATGAAAACACTAAAATCCTCTCCTTTTGGTCTCTATAGAAACGATAATAACGTACACAAAGGTCAGATGAAAATATTTCAAGTTCTGAACACCTAATATAAAATAACCTTTCCGTTATACCAAAGTTCTCGTTATTGATGATAATTATTATTATGAAAGAGTTCTCTAAGCATATCTTTGTATTATTGTTTTCGTTAAGTTGTATAAAACTACATAAAAAAAGAGTAATCTCAAAGAACGTGAGTGGTTTTTTTTCAACTATACACTCTTAACCCCGAAATAAACCAATAAAAACATAAGATATTACGTAATGAAAGAACTTATGTTTGTCGTGAGTAAATGTGTAAATCTATTTACCTATTTTGAGATCATTATTATTTAGAGACCGATAGAACCATATCGTCCCGAATTCGATAGAGAAACAAATAACAAATAATCGATTGAATATAGACTGAGAATACTGGGGAACCTGACGTCGGGGGGTGGGTGTCTAAGAAAAAAGGTACCCCAATTGGTCCGTTCTTATGACCTCACCCAACGGTAACATCCGTCGTAATATTTCAACTTTTACAAAAGTTTCACAAAATCACACAAAGTTTTAATCTGTATAATTGAAGAGAAAATTCCGACAACATTTTTATTTTGATCTCATAGTTACGTTAGACGTTGATAAATTACAATGATAAAATTACGAACTGAACTGTAATTTATTAATCAACGTAACCCTCTTTATTCCGGATAGTCAAAGTCGACTTGCACAAATAACTTCACATGTCCAGTCGAAGTAGGGTTTCGTTTTCAGACGAGGAAAGTTTGAGTAGTACTGAACGGGGAAGGATACTGAGGGAGGGTAAACTCCTTACGTCAAAATCCGTCAGGGTGATCTAAAAAGTTTACCTATACCTCCTTTCTTATTCTATACACACACTTTAATAATAGAGAAATAAGAAGTTATAAGTTAATAAGATTAAGTACGTTTAAATGTGTTATCTTCGTAAAATTTATAAAACTTTAATCACCTTTATATTTCATCTTAAATCAATTTATGTATCGTCTATTTCTTGTAGTCAGATTATTAAACGTAGGAGATCACGTCACAGTACATCGATAAAGTTTTGAAATCAGAAGAAAATGGTGACTACTCGTGTGAAACAGAGTGAGATTCACTGTAATTAACGTGAAAAGTGTCTTTTGACTTCTGAGATCTATCCTTGTCTTGATAAAAGAACGGTGATTTGAAAATGTAAAAGTAGTTAGGGATGACAGACAGGGTGAAGGACTTGATTAATTAGGTAACAATTAGGATTATTAGTATTCTAAAAGTTTATAAGAACGGAAGAGTCCTCACCCTACAGGGAAAAAATTAATAGCTGAAAGATGACGATGAGGAAGGTTTGATTTAGGAAGGGTCTCTCTCAATTACTACGTGAACAGAGAAGTCGTAGTTTTTTATGAAACATGGGAGAGAGAGAGATGATAACAACAAGAGAAGAGAAAGTATCCATGTCAATAACTTTTTGTAACAAAAGTAGGATAACAAAGATTAGGGTGAGTCGGAATTTGAGATGTAAAAACGATGAAGGGATCTTACTTCCGTCCTCCTCTTCCCCTACTGTCTTATACTCTACTAACCTACCGTAGTGACTGAGTTACCTGTACTCAAACCCATTTGAGGCTCTCGACCACTGCCTGTCCCTTCGGACCGCCCGACACTAAGTACCTCAGCGTTTCAGTCTGTCCTGACTCGCTTACTTGACTTGACTTGATCTTACTTTATTTCGACAATTTTACCATACGATGACGATTCAGTGAAGTCAGTACAGGTTGAGACACACTGGGGTATCTACCGTAGGGTGGTCCGAGGGGGTAGGACTCCTAAGAGGTCCGTTCTTGTGACCTCACCCAACGGTAAAGGAAGAGATTACTTACTTTCACTTTTCACTTTCAGTTCAGTGAGTCAACAGAGGTTGAGAATCGCTGGGGTACCCGACGTCGGATGGTCCAAGGAGGTAGGTACCCTAAAAGGTCCCTTCTCATGACCTCACTCCACAGTAATACCTTAGTCAAGTCAAGTCAAGTCAAGTCATCGAGTCAGCACAGGTTGAGAAACGTTGGGGTACTTAGCGTCGGGCAGTCCGGAGGGACAGGTAGTGGTTGAGGGTCACAAGTGAGTCTGAGTACAGGTAGTTCAGTCACTACGGTAGGTCGGTGGAGTAGGAGACAGTAGGGGAAGAGGAGGACGGGGGTTAGGGAGGGTCGTAGTCTCAGAAAAGGTTACTCAGTTAAGAAATGTACTCCACCGGTTTCATGACCTCAAAGTTGAAGTCGTAGTAAGGAAGGTTTCTTTAGGGTCGCGACTAGAGGAAGTCTTACCTAACCAACCTAGAGGAACGTCAGGTTCCCTGTGAGTTCACAGAAGAGGTTGTGGTATCAAGTTTTCGTAGTTAAGAAGTCGCGAGTCGGAAGAAGTGTCAGGTCGAGAGTGTAGGTATGTACTGATTCCCTTTTGGTATCGGAACTGATCTGTCTGGAATCAGTCGTTTCATTACAGAGACGAAAACTTATACGATAGATCCAACCAGTATTGAAAAGAAGGTTCCTCATTCGCAGAAAATTAAAGTACCGACGTCAGTGGTAGACGTCACCAAAACCCCGGGGTTTTTTATTTCAGACTGTGAGAAAGGTGACAAAGGGGTAGATAAACGGTACTTCACTACCCTGGTTTACGGTACTAGAAGCAAAAGACTTACAACTCGAAATTCGATTGTAAAAGTGAGAGGTGAAAGTGAAAGTAGTTCTCCGAAAAATCAAGGAGAAGTGAAAGACGGTATTCCTACCACAGTCTACTAGAATAAACGTTTGGTTTCGTCTGTTTACATACATACCTATGGTTCCTCCCTATCAAGTCCCACCCTCCTTAACCCTCTGACCCTAAATCTTTATTTGTGATAACTATAATACATAATTTTCTATTGATTACTCTTGGATTACATATCGTGTTCCTAGAAATGAATTAAGAGACAACATTTGACTTACCCTTCCTTAAAGTTTTACCTCCCCTATATATATATACACACACACACACACACACACACCGGCTAAATAAAACGATACATCATCTTTGATTGTGTTATAACATTTCATTGATATGTAATTTTAATTAAATTTGTCATTAGAACGGTTACGTTACTGGACAAGTTGACTTCTCGTGAAACGTAACTCAGACAACTAGTATAGGAGTATGTAGTCCGTAAAAGTAGGAAACGTAAATACTATAGTTTAAGGGGATCAAAACAGGTTTCGGTAAAGAAGACCAAAAGAAACGTCAGAGATGAAGAAGAAGAAGAAGAAAATTGTGAACTTACAGAATTTTTAGAATAAAAGAAAGAGGGGTTGTGAAACAGGGTCATCGAGTAAGATTATCGTACAAACGTCAATAGACTACATTGTCTTTTCTGACGTAATAGTGTAGAGAATAAATCTAACTAGAAGACTCTATCGGGAAGAGTCTATACGTCTACTTCAGTTGGTTTTCCGTCTTTTGTTTCTCCTTGATTTCTCGGAGAACTAATCTCACTTTTTCCACCTAATTTTAAGTTGTAAGTTTTTTGATTCTAGTACCGTAGGTCAGGGTTTTCAGGTACCGTTTATCTTCAACTTTTTCATTTTTCTCACTGTCTAAAATAAAAAAACCAGAGGTTTTAGTGACACCTACCACTGAAGTCAGTACTTTAATTTTCTGTGAACGAGGAACCTTCCCTTCAACATTATTTGGATCTGTCGTATAATTTTTCGTCGCTGTAGTAAAACGACTGTGTCTAGACATATCAATTTTAATACCCAAAAGTCATCAGTGAATGTCTACACTCTCAACCTGGTAATTCTTCCGACTCGTGACTTCTTAACTACGAAAACTTGACAGTAGGATCTCTTATGAGAACTCTCAGGGAACCTGTCGTTCCTCTAGTTTGGTCAGTTAGGATTTCCTTTAATTGGAACTTATAAGTGACTTCCTGACTACGACTTTGACGGGTATGATACCAGTGGACTACGTTTCTCGGTTGACCAACCTTTTCTGGGACTACCACCCTTCGTAATTCCCGACCTCTTACCCCGTTGTTTCGTCCTCTATCAACCTACCGTAGTGACTGAGTATTCTGAACTTAAACTCGTTTGAGGTTCTCTATCACTTCCTGTCTCTTCGGACCGTATGACGTCAGGTCCTCCAGTGTTTCTTAGTCCAAACAAAGAAACAAAGAAAAGAGTTTATTTTTTATTTTACTGTGTTAAGTGAGACAAAAATTCCCTCTTTTAGTCTATAGAAGGTATTAAGACAATAAATACAGAATGAATAATTGGTGTCGGTTAGTCAATTTTTCACGATAATTAATGTACAGATATTGTGGAGAAGTCCGAAGGGACCATCGAGTCGACCATTTCTTAGATGGATGTTACATCCTCTGGGGTCAAGGTAAGAACCCAGTCTTCTAGGGGACCTCTTCTCTGTCGATGGGCGAGGTCATAAGAACCCAAAGGGACCTCCGAGTCTACCATTTCTTAGGTGGACTTTACACCCTCTGGACCCAAACTAGGGACCCAACCCGTTTAAGAGACTTCCTCTCGTACCGTTGGGTGAGATTATCAGAATGAATCTCTCAGGGGTACCTGTCTCCTCGAACCGTCCGATATGTCAGGTACCCCAGTGTTTCTCAGTCTGTACTGACTCCCTGATTCGTATCGTGTTGTATTGTAAAAAGTTTGGTACATAAAGGAGTAGTACCAAGTAGAAGGATCTGAAAAGGTGGTAATAGAGAAGGAGTTATGTACCCGATTACCCTAATGAGTAGAGGATTAATGTAAAAACAAACAAAAGTTTGTTCGTAAGAGGTTAGGTAAATGTATTCCGTGAGTCTATTCGAACGTTGAGACGTAATGAATAAATCAGTAACGAACAGAAAGGAGGTGAGTAAGTGAAGTTGTGTATAAATAACTCGAGGATGATACACAGTCAGTATTAGGATACACGACCAGTCCACCATAACTCGATTTATTTCTACTATTCAATGTGACCCGAAGGTCCTTCCTTGAACAATTTTAATTTTATAACTTTGACTATTAATTTTCTATTTATATACAGTCGTTTGTTCGTTTATGTACGTTATCTTCTCTCCTGAATCCAATGTCCTTTTGATTTAAACTTGAACAAATATGTTCTTTCTAGAACGACTAAAACTTTTTGACTTTCTAGTGAGACCAACTTTAAGTTACTCATCACCTTTCTCTACAGTAAACGAACTCTCTGTTCTAGGTTTAAAGGACAGTATAACTATTTTCAGTATCACACACGGAACACGAGTCAGTACAGACTATAAAATACTAAGGTACCTGACATTGGGTGGTCCGAGGAGACAACTACCCTAAAAGGTCCGTTCCTATGACCTCACCCAACGGTAAAGGAAGAGGTCCCCTATAAGAGGTGGGTCCCTAACTTGGGTACGGAGGACACAGAGGACGTAACGTCCGTCTAAGGAATGGACGACTCGGTAGTCACTTCGGGAACTATTTTTTATAACCTACCGAAATTTGTCTATTTATAATAGTTCATAAAATATATGTCACATAAAAAAAATTCGAGTATGGAAGATGACATACCCTCTTTCTCCCCTTCTATCCTCCGACCCACCCTTCGATGATGTCATAAATTTCCTTCTCGACTACATAATACCTGACATCATCATCGTCTATGTAAATTATGGATAAAAACTCTCCTGTCGGACTAGGAAAGAGTAGAAGAGTGAGATTTTGGTTGTTAAATAAGAAGTCATTACATAATAAAACAAAGTCAAGAAAATAAAAATAAAAATGAAATAAAATAAAATGTTATGACATAGCCAAAACGGTATGTGACTGTACTTAAGTGGTGCCCACATGTACTCAAGGGTTTGTACTTGGGGGGAGGGTGGAGGGTGGGGTATAGTAAAGAGACCTAGTAGGAGTACGTGGTCGGGGTTCGTAAGACATGGGACGTAGTTTGTATCTGACTGTTAAGTAAAGAATTTACGATCATATGTATAAATTTACGGTAAGAGGGTTTAGTAGGGTGGAAGAGGGAGAGGGTGTCTCAGGTTTTCTGACAAGATATGTAGACACAGAGAAAACGACAGAGTATATATTCCAATAGTAATGGTGGAAAGATTTAAGGTATATATACACAATCATATTACATAACCACAAAAAGAAAGACCGAATGAAGTGAGACATATTAGCCGAGGTCAAAGTAGNGACTAAGTTTACTTAAGAAAAATTACCGACTCATTATGAGGTAACACATATACATAGTGTCGAAAGAATAGGTAAGTAGACAACTACCTGTAGATCCAACAAAGGTACAGGACCGATAATATTTGTCACGACACTACGTGTAACCCCATGTACACAGAGAAAGTTAAGACCGAAGGAGCCACATATACGGGTCGTCATCCTAACGACCCAGTATTCCGTCTAGATAAACGTTGAAAAATTCCTTAGAGGTGTCACAAGAGGTATCACCGACATGATCAAACGTAAGGGTGGTTGTCACATTCTCCCAAGGGAAAAGAAGTGTGGGAGAGGTCGTAAACAACGAACGTCTGAAAACCTAGTGTCGGTAAGACTGACCACACTTCACCATGGAGTAACACCAGAACTAAACGTAAAGAGACTATTACTCACTACAACTCGTAGAAAAGTACACAAACATTCGGTAGGTATACAGAAGAAACCTCTTTACAGATAAATCAAGAAACCGGGTAAAAAACTAACCCAGTAAATAAAAAGACCTTAACTCGACGTCCTCAACGAACATATAAAAACTCTAATCGAGAAACAGTCAACGAATTAAACGATAATAAAAGTGGGTAAGTCTTCCGACAGAAAAGTGGAACGAATATAAAAGGAAACAACACGTCTTCGAAAATTAAAATTGATCTAGGGTAAACAAATAAAAACGAAAATAAAGGTCGTAAGACCCTCCGCCTAGTATCTCCTAGGACGAGACCAAATACAGCCTCTCACAAAACGGATACAAGAGGAGATCCTCAAAATATCAAAGAACAGAATGTAAATCTAAAAATTAGGTAAAACTTAAATAAAAACACACACCACAATCTTTCTAGATCAAAGTAAGAAAATGTTCACCAACTGGTCAAAAGGGTCGTGGTGAACAATTTCTCTAACAGAATGAGGTAACATATAAGAACGGAGGAAACAGTTTCTATTCCACAGGTATATACACGTCTAAATAGAGTCCCGAAAGATAAAACAAAGTAACTAGATATAAAGACAGAAACACGGACATGGTATAACAGAACTACTGACAGCGAAACATCATCTCATACTTCAGTCCGTTCAACTAAGGAGGTCAAGGTAAGGAGAAAGAGTTCTAACGAAACCGATAAGCTCCAAAAAACATAAAGGTATGTTTAGAACTTTAATAAACAAGATCAACACACTTTTTATGGAGACCATCGAACTATCCCTAACGTAACTTAAACATCTAACGAAACCCATCATATGAGTAAAAATGATATAACTAAGAAGACTAGGTACTTCTACCATATAAAGAGGTAGATAATCACAGGAGAAACTAAAGAGAGTAGTCACAAAATATCAAAAGATATATATCCAGAAATCAAAGAAATCCATCTATATAAGGATTTATAAAATAAGAAAAACAACGTTACCACTTACCTTAAAAAAAGAATTAAAGAAAAAGATGAAAGAGTAATAATCACATATCCTTACGTTCCCTAAAGACACACAACTAAAATATAGGACGTTGCAATGATATAAGTAACTACTCGAGATCATTAAAAGACCACCTCAGAATATCCCAAAAGATACATCTCCTAGTACAGTAGACGTTTGTCACTCTCAAAATGAAGAAGAAAAGGTTAAACCTAAGTAAAATAAAGAAAAAGACGAGACTAACGACACCGGTTTTGAAGGTCTTGATACAACTTATCATCGTCACTTTCACCCGTGGGAAAAGAACAAGGACTGAAATCCCCTTTACGAAAGTTAAAAAGTGGTAACTCCTATTACAAATGACACCCAAACAGTACATATCGAAAATAATATAACTCCATACAAGGAAGACAAGGATGAAAGACCTCTCAAAAATAGTATTTACCTACAACTTAAAACAGTTTCCGTAAGAGACGTAGTTAACTCTCTTAGTATACCGAAAATAAAAAGTTAAACAATTACACCACTTAATGTAACTAACTAAACACCTATAACTTCTTAGGAACGTAGGACCCTATTTCGGGTGAACCAGTACCACACACTAGAAAAATTACACAACAACCTAAGACTAACGGTCTTAAAATAACTCCTAAAAACGTAGATACAAGTAGTCACTATAACCGGACATCAAAAGAAAAAAACATCGTAGAAACAGTCCAAAAACGTAATCCCACTACCACCGGAGTATCTTACTCAAACCTTCGAATGGAAGGAGACGTTAAATAACCTTCTCAAACTCATCCTATCCACAATCAAGAAGAGATTTAAAAACCATCTTAAGTCGACACTTGGGTAGACCTGGACCCCAAAACAAACGACCTTCTAAAGACTAATGTCAAAGTTAAAGGCACGAACACTACCCAGACAATTCTAAAAGATAAAGAAGGGCCAAATCAAAACCTTTCAACATGAAAAGATTCTTAAACAGGTAAAGAAAGTGCAACAGGTAAAATAACCGTATATTAACGACGATCATCAGAGAATACTAGGAAAAACATAAAGACACAACAGACAACACTAGAGAGGTAAAAGTAAAGATTAAAATAACTAAACTAAAAAAAGAAACAAAGAACTACTCAGACCGATTACCAAAAAGTTAAAATAAATAGGAAAGTTTCTTGGTCGAAAACTGAAACAACTAAAAACGATACCGGAGAAAACAAAGAAAACGTAAATAAAGACGGGATTAAAAATTCTAAAGAAAGGAAGATGATTGAGACCCCAAGAGGTAAAGAAGGAAAAGATCAACGAAATCCACATCTCAATCCAATAAACAAACAGAAAAAAGAACAAAGAACTCTATACGGACATAACGATACTTGAAAGGAGAATCGTGACGAAAATATCACAGGGTGTCCAAAACCCAACAACACAAAAGTAAAAGTAGACAAAGATACGTATAAAACTGAAGAAAAAACTAAAGAAGACACTAAACAACCAGTAAGTCTTCGCACAACAAGTCGGGGGTATACAACCTTAAAAATTATCAAAAAGAGGACATTAACTCTAGATTAGAATTACGTAATACCAGTCTTTACTACGAACCTTACTAAAACTAAAAAAAACTTAAATAGTCCCAATCTAAATACCGGGTCCAACACTAGATAGGACCTCTTCCAAGGCACTAGTGAACTCTTTTTCCACTTTAAGTAACAAAACCCCACTTTACAAGATATCTATAGTCAATCGAGATTGACCAGATAACATAGTAAACTTCAAACACAAAGGAACAATTAAAAGACAAATCAACTAGACAGGTGTCCACACTCACCCCATAATTTCAGAGGGTGATAATAACACAATAACAATTAAAGGGGAAAGTATGAACAATCGTAAACAGAATGTATAACGCCACGAGGATATAACCCACGTATATATAAATATTAAACAATATAGAAGAAGAACCTAACTAGGAAACTAGTAATACATCACGGGAAGAAACAGAGAAAGTGTCGGAAACAAAATTTCAGATAAAATAGCCTATACTCATAACGATGAGGACGAAAGAAAACCAGAGATAAACGTACTATATAGAAAAAGGTCGGGAAGTGAAAGTCAGACATACACAGGGAACAAAACTCCACCCAGAGAACATTCGTCGTATATCTCCCCAGAACGAAAACATAGGCAAGCCGGTCAGAAACGGAAAACCAACCCCGTAAGTTGGGTAAATGCAAATTCCATTAATATCTATTCATACTAGGACAACGGTAAATGAAATAATAAAACCCAATCCCAAATATGTGGGAAAAACACAAAGAACAGATCTCTTATAGGAAATCGTAAACAACCTCTCGACCAAACCACCACAACTTAAGAGAGTCGAAAACGAACAGACATTTTGAAAACTAAAGAGGAAGCATAAACTTACTCTAGGAATGACCCATGTCATTAGACCCGACATCCAATAACAGAAAGTAGTGAAATTCATACAGAACGGTAAGGGAGGACCGGACTTCTCAAAGATAACTTTCTAGTCGACAATAGGAATACCCTTAGGGGAACACACAATAAACAACAAAAAGGGAACGACGAAAATTATAAACAAGAAACACAAACTAGAAACAATTAAACTAATTATACACAGAACCCCACAAAGTGGAACCCAAATAGGATAAACCTTGAGAGACACAAAGAACCTGAACCCACTAATAAAAGAAGGGGTAAAATCCCTTTAAAAGTTGATAATAGAGGAGTTCCTAAAAGAGTAACTGAAAGAAAAACAGAAGAAGAAGACCCTGAGGATATTAAGCTTACAACCTCGTAAAGTATAACAGGACCTCCAGAGACTCTAACAGAAGTAAAGAAAATTAAAAAAAAGGAGAGACTAAGTAAATAAAGATGGTAAGATAGAAGCTAAAATGAATAGGATATAGGACGGAGGCAATAAGATGATAAACAACGGAGGTCTCACGAAGACTAGAGTAAATAACGTAATAAGTAATATATAACTGAGAGAAAATAAATATATATAATAGAGAGAAAATAAAGATCTCCCCCTTTTTTTTCCTTACTAACATTTTTATCATTTCTATATAGACTGGGAAGAGAGTACAACACCCTTCACACCCCAGTGAAGGTTCCGTCAAGGGAGACAAATTTAAAAGGACAAACGACCAGAGAAGTCACAGACTAAAGGCGGACTGTGTTCCTCCCACCACCACCTATGATAAAAAAAAAATTCGAGTGAACAAGTCAGCGCGACACCCCTCCCTACCTACGACGTTTGTTTATTGTGACAGCACACGTGCGTCACGGAGTCGGGACGACCCGGACGGGGACGAGCGCACGTGTTTGGTGAGTCCGAGACGCTACGAGTCGGCCCTTGGTAGACTCCGGCCGGGATCCGACGTACGTGGAGGGGCCAGATTCGGCGAGTCCAAGCTGCGAGTCCATCAGGAGTGTCCACGTCTAAGTTAAGACGTAAAACACGGGAAGGGTCCAGGTTTATCGAGTCCACAAACCGCTCGTACCAGTGACGTTGAATAGTGGAAAGGGTAGAGACGACGAGTCAAAAGATCCACATGGTGACCGCGGGGAACACTCCGTCTACCACTGACAGGTCGTGGGGGTCTTCAGAATCGTTTCTTGGGACGAACGTCAAACCATCCATTACAGAGAGACCCCGACACTAACGGGGAAGGTCGGGAATACCGAGACCGACGGACAAGGACCGACCCCTACCAGACGTCGGCCGATAAAGGTAAGGTAGGAAACAAGACACGCACCAGGACCGCCACAGAAGACAAACTCGAAAAGTGCACCATCGATAGAGTGACAGACCAAACGATCGGGTTCAAGTAAGACCAATGCGCCCCTCAAAGGCGGGCTAAGAATTCTTCGTGACGTCGGGATCGGAGGGCACGGAGGGACGGGTCGGGGGTGAACGATCACCACCTACGTCCGCAGACACGACGAAAAGGTGACCCCCTTAATGACAACCCGAACATTAGACAACCAAAATTAATAAATAAATAAAAAGGAGGGACAATACAACGGGAGACAAGAAGGTTCCGAGCAGTGTCTGTGTCGTCCCTCTCACAAAGGACCACAAACCTTTGGAGAGAAGAATTCTAAGGGAAGGGCCCTACCCTAAGGGAAGACCCCTGCCTCGAGGGAGGGGTGGAGGAAACAAAGAAAAAAGTAGAAAATATAAAAAAGGATGGACAAAAACTTCTGTTACTAAACGAAAAGACCCACGGACTACAGGACACGGTCGTAAGTCTTCACCAAAACACCTCAAACGAGTCGCAACTTTACAAGAAAACTACGTAAACACTCCCTCTTTCACCAGAGGGGTAGGATAAGGAGACAGTAGAATCCCGGCGGGGGGACAAAGTCAAGATTTTACACAAGAGGGAAGTGAAAGATATAAAGGAGAGATGAATCTGTGTCTCGATAGTTGAATCTGATATGAAGGAGACCCTTCATGAACAATGTAAGGATTAATGTGAAGTAACGTTAACGGACATCTGGGAAGGTGAAGTATCTTTCGACATATACCACCTAGTCAGTGGTCCGGATAGAGATGGACTGTAGACATCGTGGATTATCTAGAGTATCATTTTCCTTCTATAAGTTACCTATAAACAACTTACCATAATGTTCTATTACCAGAGGAAATGAGAGATAGGACTTATTACTAATTGAACGGATAAACTAAATTATCACGAATTAAAAACAGTAAATTATATTTTAATAACAGACCTTGATCTCTCTATATATATAAAAAAATAAAATCATTATGGAGGTTCTGAATTGCACGGTGTCTATAAAATTACCATTTTCGAGTGAATATAAACCGAGGGTTCTGTCTCTCTTAACTAAATATTTTTTTCATTTAACCTCTTTTAGTAAACGGAAATTTTTATACATAAAAGTTTAAGTCAAAAGTCAAGTGAAGTCAACGAGTCAGCACAGGTTGAGAAGTGTTGGGGTACTTACGTCGTGAGGTCCGAAGGGACAGGTAATGGTTGAGGGCCTCAAGTGAGTCTGAGTACAGGTAACTCAGTCACTACGGTAGGTCGGTAGAGTAAGAGACATTAGGGGAAGAGAAGGACGGGGGTTAGGGAGGGTCGTAGTCTCGGAAAAGGTTACTCAATTACGAAGTGTACTCCACCGGTTTCATATCCTCAAAGTCGAAATCGTAGTCAGGAAGGTTTCTTGTGGGTCCTGACTAGAGGAAATCTTACCTGACCAACCTGGAGGAACGTCAGGTTCCTTGAGAGTTCTCAGAAGAGGTCGTGGTGTCAAGTTTTAGTAGTTAAGAAACCACGAGTCGAAAGAAGTGTCAAGTTTAGAGTGTAGGTATGTACTGGTGTCCTTTTTGGTATCGGTATTGGTCTACCTGTAAACACCCGTTACATTACAGAGACAAAAAATTATACGACAGATACAACCAGTATTTAAAAGAAGGTTCCTCATTCGCAGAAAGTTAAGTACCGACTTTAGTTGTAGACGTCACTAAAACCTCTTGGGTTTTATTTCAGTCGGTGACAAAAGTGACAAAGGTGTAGATAAACGGTACTTCACTACCTTGACCAATGGGACGAATAAATTGAAGATACGTCTCATGTAGTACTCTTTACGACCCGACCTTCTTCGTGTTCGACCTTAGTTCTAACGGGCCTCTTTATAGTTATTGGAGTCTATACGTCTACTGTGGTGGGAATACCGTCTTTCACTTCTCCTTGAGTTTTCGGAGAACTACTTTCACTTTCTCCTCTCGCTTTTCAACCGAATTTCAAGTTGTAAGTCTTTTGCTTCTAGTACCGTAGACCAGCGTAGTGAAGTACCCTTTATCTACCCCTTTGTCACCTGTGTCACAGTCTGAATTAAAAACCCCCGAGGTTTTAGTGACGTCTACCACTAACGTCGGTACTTCAATTTTCTGCGAATGAGGAACCTTCTTTTCAATACTGGTTGGATCTATCGTATAACTTTTCGTCTCTATAATGAAACGGTTGTTTCCAGGGAGATCAGTTCCGATACCAAAAAGGTCACCAGTACATACCTACACTCTAAACCTGACACTTCTTTCGACTCGTGGCTTCTTAACTTCGTAAACTTGACACCACAACTTCTTCTGAGAACTCTCAGGGAACCTGACGTTCCTCTAGGTTGGTCAGGTAAGACTTCCTCTAGCCAGAACCCACAAGAAACCTTCCTTACTACGATTTCGACTCTGAGGTCATGAAATCGGTGGAGTACACTTCTTAACTGAGTAACCTTTTCTGAGACTACGACCTTCCCTAACCTCCGTCCTCCTCTTCCCCTGCTGTCTCCTACTCTACCGATCTACCGTAGTGACTGAGTTACCTGTACTCAGACTCACTTGAGGCCATCAACCACTGCCTGTCCCTCCGGACTACACGACACTAAGTTCCCCGGCGTTTCTCAGTCTGTACTAACTCGTTGACTTGACTTGAATTGACTCATGGTTCCCTGACGGGTAGAGGTGTTGAAATCACAAGTCAATGTTCAAGGCCAACCAGTGACACCTTAAAACTGTCTGACCAATGTTAAACCTTCAAGGTTATTGAGGAGGTTGAGTCCTTTAGTTAGTGTCTAGGTCCAACAATCGGTGAAGAATACTTGACCGACATCTAGTCCCTAAGGGTTTTTAGAGGAAGAACCTAAAGTAAGTAAACGAGCTTACCGAGTGTCTTGAGTTCTGTTTGTCAAATGAAAGATCTAGTGACCAAACAATATTTTTCGGACATTGCAGTGTAGTCAGTTAACCTTCTTTACGTATCCCGTTTTATATACCATTCTCCACAACCAGAAGGTACTTGAAAGGTCTGTGACCAAAGAAGGGTTTAGAGGTACACAAATGGTTGAACACGGAATAGGAAGATCCGAAATTACGATCAGTATTAACTAGTTTATTTACCGGTGACCACTAACCAAATTAAAGGTCGGGGAAAGACAAGGGGTCTCAGGCCTCCACCACCCCTCCCCCTACCCTCTGAGGTTGGGAGATTTGTTCGGAAACCCAGTGGATCGTCGGTCACGGATAGGAAGTCAAATCAAGTCAAGTCAGTGAGTCAACACACTTGAGAAACGTTGGGGTACCTGGTTTCGTACGGTCAGGAGGAACGGGTAGTGGTTGAGGACTTCAAATGAGTTTGAGTACAGATAACTCAATCACTACGGTAGGTTGGTAGAGTAGGAGACAACAGGGGAAGAGGAGGACGGGAGTTAGAAAGAGTCGTAGTCCTATAAAAGTTTCCTCAGTCCAGAAGGGTAGTCTACCGGTTTTTAACCTCAAAGTCGAACTTGTAGTCAGGAAGGTTACTTGTGGTTTCTGACTAAAGGAAATCCTACCTGACCAACCTAGAGGAACGTCAGGTTCTCTGAGAGTTCTCAGAAGAGGTTGTGGTGTCAAGTTTTCGTCGTTAAGGAGCCGTGAGTCAAAAGAAATATCGGGTTGAGAATGTAAGTATGTATTGATGACTTTTTGGTATCGACACTGATCAACTTGGAAACACCCGTTTCATTACAGAGACGAAAAATTATACGACAGATCCAACCAATATCAAAATGTAGGTACCTCGTTTGCACAAAATTAAAGTACCGACGTTAGTGGTAGACGTCACTGAAACCTCAGGGGGGTTTTATTACAGAGAATGACAAAGGTAATAAAGGGGTAGATAAACGGTACTTCACTACCCCGTCTTACGGTACTAGAGTTGTAAAAGTGAGAGGAGAAAGTAAAAGTAGTTCTCCGAAAAATCAAGGAGAAATGAAAGACGTAATACCCTCCACAGTAGACGTATAGACTCTGATAACTATAAAGAGACCCGTTAGAACTAAGGTCTAACACGAAGTAGGTCGGGTCGTAAAACGTACTAAATGAGACATATATTCAATTTATTTGTCCCACTGTTATATGTCGGAACTACATGAGGAAAGGACTAAACCTTGGTCAGACAACAAGGTACGGGTAAGATTGACAAAGAAGAACTGGACGTATGTCTAAAGAGTTCTCCATCCAGTCCACCAGACGATAAGTGTAGAGAAATTCTTAAAATGTCTCAAACAACACTAGGTATGTCTGTTTCCGAAACCATATCAGTTTCCTCGTCTTTATCTAGAAAAAGATCTTGAGAAAACGAAAAAATATCAGGTTACCTACAACCGTTAAACTAGAGACCAAGGAGACGAAAAAGGTCTAGATCGAACTTGTAGACCTTTAAACGTCAAGTGTATGATGACTTCGGACCGAACCTCCTAAAACTCGTAATGAAACGCTCGCATCGACTCTACTCACTTTAGTACACCATCAAACTTGTAAGAAACCGTAATGAAAAGAAACCCTAACTTTACTTTTGACTGGAAAAGGTCAGGATACCGGTGACGACTCAAAAGGTTTAAACGACCGTATAACTCACGTTGTGAAAGTGTCGTAGTAGAGACTCCTAAACTTTATCGAGTTGACCTTAAGGTAGTGGAGGTAATTGAAACAAATATCACTACGAAGGATTGTGAGTGAACTGAAGTGTAAGGTCCTACAGATGGAGATCCACTCACTAGTGTGGCAGTACCAATATACCCAGTACTTCTAGAAAAAACATATCAACAAGACACATAAGAACGGTGGAGAATTATAGAAGACGAAGACAATCCACGTATCGTAAAGACAGGAAATAACAAATAAGTAACAAACGTACTTTACAAGGGAACCATAGAGATTGAAAGACCTTCTCTAGTGATCAGAAAGGGTAAAATAACAAAAGGAGATAAAGAAACGTAACTAGTGGCTCCTTCTGAAGAAATAGAGAGGAACGATAAGAAACCTTGAGACGTAAGTTTACCCATATAGAAAGGAAAAGAGGAAACGGAAATCGAAGAGAAGAAAAGAGTCGATAAAAATTCCGGGAAAGTCTGTTGGTAAAACTGAAAAACGTAATAAAAAGAACCCCTACCTGAACTAGTGACGGAGGATATGTTACAGTGCTTGGAGACAGGTATCAAGAAGTCCGTGAAATAGTCTAGATTAGGGAACTTAGATAAACAGGGAAGGTGACATATTAGTATTTCCTGAACTAAATCCAGTATAGAATTAACAGATCACCAAAAGGGATGAAAGAAGTTAAATTCAGAGTCCAATCGTTATGTCTCAAGTACTAGACTAGGTGTAATCGAGGAGTAGAACAAAAACGACTGACATATCTCGAAAATGTAGAAACCGATGTTTCTTATATTAGTCAGACCAAAGTCATAATTGATAGACTACTACAGTACACATCTCAGAAGACAAAAGAAAGTAGATCGACATTTTATTAAGGTAACAGAAGACCTCAACATTACTTATTATAAATTGAGAAAAGTGTAATTAACTGTGTTTTAAAAACATAAAAAAGTACTTTTCCTCTAGAAACGTACATACAGTAGGACCCGTACGGAGAAAGAATGTAATTTTCCCTGTCAACACTATTCCTAAGACCTTAGGTCTCAGACCTTAGTTTTTATACACAATAACTAATCGAGAAACATGGATTCATTTGGCGGGATTGGATAGATACGGGGACTAAGGAGTAAGTATTTTACTCCGTCACTATATTTAATAAAGTACCATAGTAAAACTCTTAATTTGTTAAATATGTTCATTTACGGAATCTAATGAAGGCAGGTTTTCATTTATGAGTTATTATTCACTACTGACAATAATTGTGAAAATAACAATATTTAAAGATGTTCACATTAAATTATTCATTTACCCTTTAATGTATTTTAAAGTTACGAAGTTTTATGAAGATTTTACAAAAGAGATTAAATATGGTAACACGTGAGAGTGTGTCTTGTGTATTCATTTGTACGACTAAAAGAAGGTGAAATACAGTCTTGAGAACAATTAAACGGTTCAAATACTCTTTTACACACCAATTATGTCTCTACCATTTTTAAAGTTCTCTACGGACGTACACATGCATCTACCTATCTCATATCATCTAGGTCTATAAAAAATTTTCAAATGAAACACTGTTCTATTATTTTTTATTAATCTTAATAAAGTCAGGTATTCATTTGACTTTGTAACTATTTAGTGTGTTCGTTACACTGAATTTTTAACAGTAAAGTCCGAACCTGTAACGTTGAGACATTAAATAGTACTTAGATTATTGTTGAGAAAGTAAATAGTATTTGAATATCATTCATCATATAATGTCTCACATTATTGTAAATAATAAAACCATGAGATACTCCAAAATATAACACTCGTAAAGTCAAAATGACAGCGATATTGATAAACTACCTACGAATTAATTAGTGTGAATGAGAAGATGGTTACTAAGAGGTGCGTGTCGATCCGAATAATTCGTTTTATGAAGGGGAAGGGAAGAAATCACTACACACGTACGATTCAACGAAGTCAGCACAGGTTGAGACACCCTGGGATACCTGGTACGAGGAAACAGGTCCTCTAAGAGGTCCGTTCTCATGACTTTACCGGACAGGACGGGAAAAGGTCCCCTAGAAGTGAGGAATTTACGTAACCGTCCGTCTAAGAAATGGTGATCGTGGTCTATAGGTGTCGAATTAGAGACCTTGGTTACTGACACAATCCAATGGACTGTTTCTCTTATTTCTGACGTTTCCCCTAATTTCAACGATTAATCCACTTAATTTTGTAACTCCAATAGACCCTAATAGGTTCATCAAGATTACATTACTTTATATAGGAATACGTTCTTGTTCCCTCCTTTTTTTCTCTCAGTCTCTCTATCGTCGTACTTCTAAATCAGACTGAAGGAACCGAAACTTCTCTCGTTACCCTGGTGTTTGGTGATTCACAGGAACCGGGGAATAGAGAGACCTTTTGCTTATTTTCTCTAAAGGGGGATGTCGGAAGTCTCCCTCATGTCGGGAAAAATTTGAATCTTAAATGGGGTCAATCTGAATAAAGTCCGAAGACTGGAGGTCTTGAAATTCTATTAGTTATACACGACAAAATTCGTGTTCCAATCAACATCTAAAAACGTCGTCGTTATCCTCTGATTGTTTTATCGTAAGTAAGTCCTATGTATTTTAGTATATGTCCTTGGTGACTATCGTAAATCCACGAAAGGTTCTGGTAATTCATAAGTTCTGTGTCTTCTTTACAGCTACTTCCAGTTACTTTCTGTACCATTTAACATTATACACCGGAGTACAAGTATTAAAGAGGATTACACGTATCAAGTAATTTTATTACACATTGACCGATTATAACGTCCTAAGTTAACACAAATCACATTCACCTTTTTTTTAAACCAAATGTTGAAAATATGAAAGTGAAATCATATAAAGAGCTATTCACTTATAAATTATAAATGAATAAATTTTAGTGTATACAAAAAACTTTTAATTTATTCTTGGATGTGTCAATAAAATTACCCCAACTAAAGGACAAATATTACACAAGGTTTAATGGTATAGAACTACGTAAAAAATATGTAATAACTCTGTTATAATAAGTTGAAAATTGAAGTAGTACCACGTACGTAGACACCCGCACGCACACACACATTGGTTTTACTTTGTAAAACAGGTGGTAGATTTAAAATTTATGTATTATTTTAAACATCATTGTCTTTTTTCATATACTTACTTTCTTTGTCATGTACTCATATCCAGGTAAGTGGGACCTTTGTGTTTCACCATCTTTTGTTATAATATATAAACGTAATATTACCTTTTTAAAAGAGGAGACAAGTACACTAAAATATTGTCATATTTATATAATCATGTAATCTCCTGATAAGTTAAGTAATCTGGTACTGTCATCACTAATTTTTATCGATTTACCTTTGTCACAAGGTATTAAATTTTTCTTAAAAAAGGTCTTTCAAATAGGAAAATATAGTATTTTGAGATTAAGATAATTAACGTCCTAAAAATTTTATTTACATAGAACTTGTTTCGTGTTTTAGACCAGAATACAATTAGAAATTGTCTTCAAAATTAATAATAACGACCTTAATAAGATCAATGATTCGTTGTAGTTAAATCTCGTCTCGAAGAAACGAAATACGCTAAAACATTTCGTTTGGTTTGTTTTGTATAATTCTATATTGGAGTTTAAGATTTTATTTTATGAAGGATAGATTTGCTAAAGAATTCAAACTAAGACAGGAGAGTATATACATAATCTGTTCGTTTGTGCACTTTATTAAAGTAAGGTCACGAAGACTTTGACAATACTTGTTTTACATTTCGGGGATTAATTACGAGTAAATGGAGAAAGAACTTCGAAAATAGACAGAGAGGAGACTGACGTAAAGTCAGTGTACTTCTTTACTTCCCTAGGGGTTACACACTACAGGAGAGAGTGGAGTACGAGAGACATATACGAGAAGTGAAATAGATGATTTATTATTGTAAATATATACATATATATAAATTAGAATTGAATCTAGTTTAATAGTGACCGTCTCATGAGTATTAAGATAAAAGAGAATATAGAAATATAAACCCCTGTAATTTTAGACGATTAAGAAGATTAAGACAGAATGTAGACTATCCTCTAGAATTAGAACTAGGACCCTTACGTTAGGAATTAAATTCACAACGTAAGGAACTTAGACTAGTATAACTTTGTAATAGAACTAAATATTGAGACCTGTAAAACCTAACTTTTGTTGTATAGGTAAACTAAATAGACTTTACGTGTTATTTAAAATAAAGTGTTTATCCAATATCTTCTCACAAATGTCTATCCTGTAATTACGAAACTTATGAATTTCAAGATTAAATTTCTTTTAAAGTCTTTAAATACAGGATGGACTGTCCGTTTATGTAATCTGTGTAAAAAGGTCAGTTTCTTGGTATATAATCCTAACTCTAGTCTGGTACATTTTGAAAGATTCGATATATAAAAAATAGACTGATGAAATATAATGATTTCGTTGTAATAGACATGAATGTTGAAAGGATTATACAAGATGTCGTTTTCTTTTAAGAACGCCCTAGAACCTTGTGTTCTGTGTCCGAATTTTCTACTTACTTTCTTAACTCACCTAAATAAGAATGATCTGTTCTAACTTTCTTTATATTACTCATCGATCCCTCCTAATCTGGATCAAGGTAAAGGTAAGACAATGTTAGTCTCAAAAAAAGTGACTTTGAACGTTTGATCAAGATAGGTCTAAAAGGTGGGACAAATAAAATCGGGGGTACTAAGGAGGTATTATAATTTCTTTATAAATTTAATTTTTTTGTGTTTGTTATTGTGGTCGTTGTTTTAGACTTGGAGTCTTTTACCGTTTACTTGTCATATAAATAGACTCCCCGTTGAACATCCTGTTCTTCAACCGATTTATAGTAATGTATAGTGAGGACTGTTTCTACTTTGACTAGGAGGATTAAGAAGGGAGGGAGGAAGAGAAGGAAGGAGAGGAAGAAGGAAGGTGTTTCAATTTGTGGACGATTTACAACTTAATCCTATTGTTTTGACTTGATATTTTACCTTGTTTCACAATCTTCCAGTTGTTCTATACCATTCTTGGTCGTTCGTTCTTCTTAATGTGTCGTACCTTCAGGGTGGTCTTTTCAGTTTGGTGTTCGTGACGTACATCTCTGACAATCTTATTTTTCCTTTAAACGTACTCTATTTTTGAAGGATCCTTAAACAAAACCTTATTCTGTGATAAATAAAACTGTACCTTTAAATTTGTCTCTTAGATTCTATCCTCCCGTCTTAAGTAGTGACTTTTCGAAAAGAAAAGAAACATTTCGTGACAAATTAAAGTACCTACTGACTTTTAAAGGTAAAGTTTTATATAAGTTAACAGGTTCTTTAAATGAATAGATATTTTACAGGTAAGGACAATTTTACTCGTTTCTCTCTAGATGTTTAAAACCAATGTATATGTTATTAATTTCGTTTCTATTAAAACCAAACGAATTTCTACCTACTAAAGTAAATACTCTTATACTCATGTGGACGTCAACTCCTATTTCGTTACACATAAAGACTGTTAAGATTTCCGTAAAATTATTCTCAACAAAGTGAAGTGATTGTAGTCAAAATTAAATTTCCACTTTAACCTATTTGATGATCATGGACAGAAAAGTATATGGGTATACTATACTAATTGGTATGTGACCTTTATATACACGGATTAAAATGACTTGAAAATAAGATTATAAAGTTAAAAATAATACATTACACGTATAGTGTCTAACCCTGTTAAATTTTAACAATAATAACAAGTTGAATTAATACTAAAAAACAAACATAAAGGTTGATAAAATCCATAATATCTCCTCAGTGTCTATCATAAGGTTACTATGGACTCTTTACCTAACACTAACGTCCGGAAGTTCCAATCGGTCACTCGGTACCCTCCCCTTATGAACGGTGGTCCCGAAGGGTCCACCGAGTGACCATTTTATTAGACAGACGGTTACGTCCTCTGTGTCCTCTTTGTCCAAACTATGGACCCAGTCTTTCTAGACGACCTCCTCCTTTACCGGTGGGTGAGGTCGTAAGAACGGACTTTATAGGGTGCCTGTCTTCTTGGACCGTCCTATTATAGGTATCTCAACGTCTCTGACTGTCCCGACTCACGGATTCGTGCTATGTATCGTACTTAATCAAAACATCCTTTATGCAACATAAGTTAATACAAAGGAGTAAAATAAACACAATCTGAAAATTAATTCGATTTTATACGTAATTCTTTATATGTTTATAATATACATCTCAAATCACTCAAAAGTGTTTTACATGTATGGACACGATGATGAATCTAATTTTTTTAGTCTTATAATGGTTTGAGGGGGTTTTATAAAGATATATGATGGATTTGAGGGATTTTATTCTTGAGAAGACTAAAGATAATAGTGTTTAATGAAAACGGTAAAAATAAAATATATTTATAACAATGTATCATATACGAAAATGTATGGATCGTCAAAATTTGTACTAAATTATTGTACTTTAAGAAAGAGGAATCAGGTAAAAATAACGACTAGTTAATAAACCGATGTGTTAAATAGGTACGTCGTTAGAATAATTTTTACTACGGTCCCTATAATTGTACATACAGAAATTTACGTATATTTTGTACAAAAACAACAACTCTTATAAAGATTTTCACTCGTACGATCCAGAACCTCACAATACACGAGTTGAAATCATACATAACGGACTCAAAAGACTTTCATAAAAATGGTTATATCCGAGAGTAGAGGACACACATTATGAACATAAAGATGAAAAAGTCGTTGTTAACACTGACAGGAAAACTTTTAAAATTTGTAAGACAACACTCGTAAAGTAAACTGAAATTAAACGAAAGTCAAGTCAAGTCAAGTCAGCGAGTCAGCACAGGTCGAGAAACGCTGGGGTACTTAGCGTCGTGAGGTCCGGAGGGACAGGTAGTGGTTGAGGGTCTCAAGTGAGTCTAAGTGCAGGTAGCTCAGTCACTATGGTAGCTCGGTAGAGTAGGAGACAGTAGGGGAAGAGGATGACGGAGGTTAGGGAGGGTCGTAGTTCAAAAAAAGGTTACTCAATCGAGAAGCGTACTCCACCGGTTTCATGACCTCAAAGTCGAAATCGTAGGAAGGAAGGTTTCTTCAGGGTCCCGACTAGAGGAAACGAAATGAGACATAGATTCTACTCATTAAACAGTAAAGGAATAACTAATAAACTTGTTGTAACACTTCACAAGTCTAGAAAGGAAAAAAAAAAAAAGAGTGTAAAAGGGTGACTGAACAAAAAACAACACTAAACTTCTTCGGGATATACATAAGTCAGATAATCTTGGAACAACTAATATACATGTAGTTTTTAGAAGAGGTTGTAACTAGACTAAGGAAATCTAATTGTTTACAATAATTAAATTATATTATGTTAGACCGTCAGAAAAGATAATACTAATTCCCTTAAAACACATTACAAAATGTTTTACAACTGAATGTGGTTTTAATATTGTCATAAAAAGAAATAATTGAAGACTTTCGAAATCACAAAGTGAAAAGTGTAAATCTATATCTCATATGCAACTTAAGTAACAACATACACCAAACTTCATCTCCAGTTCAAAGTAAAAAAAACTTAAATACATAAGTGAACTAGAGTGTGGTAAATAACTTTTTCGATAAGAAGGGACTTATACAATATTTAATTCACTTGTATACTCTAAAGACTAGATATACAAGACAAAGTAACCAAAATAGGAACACGTATATACTACAACAGTTCATAATCAAAGTATTATGAAGAACTATAGTCCAACACGATAACAAAGTTTAAACGAGTAGGAACTTATCAAAAGAATAAAGAAAATGTATATTATGAAATTTTAGCAATGGTTAATTTGTATGTGTATGTGTTTAAACGATATCCCAAACAACATAAATTAAAGATGGATCGTACTTATATCGTTATTAATCGTACAAATTTACTTACTCAAAAGGAAATGTACACGTGGCACATAAAGATATAAATATATCGAGAATTTAAAGAGGGTTGTTAAAACACACACACATACGCACATCTATAGAGTCTTACAATGTAAATAAACGAAAACACATATCGTAACATTCCCGAAAGGACCACCGAGTCTACCACATTTTTATATATATATATATAGACGGACGTTACCCTCTCTGTACCCAAACTAGGAACCCAACCCTTCTAGGGTACTTTATCCTTTACTGTTGGGTAAGAGACCCTTTATAGTACCTGTCTCTTCGGACCTTTCGATGTCAGGTGCCCCTCAGTCTGTACTGATTGTGTGTATTGTAACATTTACCATAGTAAATTTTTTTTAAAATAAAAGACTTACAAACGACGAAGGCACACCTGTCAACCACAGACATACAACTGAAACGTCCTACGACTTAAGGAAGCAGTCAACATTCTCAAATAGACTTCTAATAACCCAAAAGATAAGTAGAGACGTTTATTACTGTTAAAATAAAGAAAAAAGGTAAAGAATGTTACATATAAAGAATACAGAAATTATGGAACTGATTCAAGAGGTCATATTAACACTTCTCTGTTACAATATATCATTATCTCACATAGAAAAAGAGTAAGACCTCACCTTGTGTCCAAACTCCTAGTAACACGTCTCAGTGTGGCGAATCAGGTGTGGTGATTCCCAGGGAATCAGAAGTGGGAAAATATTTACGTATACTAATCCTACTTGAAAGTTTAAATGGACCATCCTTCTTTTCATCCTGTAATAACAATACGGTATACTGAATTATAAATTGAATAGGACGTTAAATAGGGTGTGAAAAATATGTAGACGAGAACATCTTTCTTTCGAATTAGTTAGTCGGGAATGTCAGGAGGTTTTGGACACCATCCATTTTTCTTTAATTGAGACATAATTTTGAAATTCAATTGGTAGACATTTTGTACACCAACTAAATTCGTTACTTTGTGTAGGAATGTCTCTTAAACCCCAATATTCTCTACAATAAGGACCTCAGATCAATACTTTTTTCAGTCATTGGACAATGTGTAGTAAAGTTGTAATTTTTTATTTACACTGTTGAATTTAAGCAGAGATGAATTTCCCTCTACATCAAAGACAGAACAATGGGTCGATAAACTATAAAGTCACAGGAGTTTCTTTTTTTTTTTTTTTTTTTTAACATATGTTCACTTAAAAGATACTAAATTCTTTTTATGTGTTGTGTCTGTCTAAGTAACGAAGGAAATCTATCAGTTCAAGTTAATTGAAGAGTCGTGAGACACGACAACAATAGTAACAATTATACAACTAAATTTTCGACATTTGGGTGAAGCTAAAGGACCTTAATTGTATGTAACCAAACCCCCCGACACACCCTCCACCCCGTTCATCGTCCACCAAACGGATAGTCTTCACGGGGTCTGAGGACTCCTTTTACTTGGAGACCGTGCGACTCCCCTCAACCCCCCTCCCCCCCACAGAGGAGTAGAACTGTGGGAACAGCCGAGACGTCTTGAGGGCTCTAGATCTCTACCCTAAAGATGATTCTTCCTCCGGTCCCCGATATCGGTGGTCTGATTAACGTGGTAAGAGACTCGAAGAGGACTGTAAGTCTCGAAGGGGCGGGCAAAAGAGTGACGAAAAGACAGACCTGGGAAAGCCTTCTTTCCGAAGCTATAAAATGGTAATGAATAATACAAGTGATATACTATGAACAACGACGACGACGAAGACTGAGACACGCTGGGTTATCTGCCGTCGGGTGGTCCGAGGGGACAGGGGCCCTAAGAGGTCCGTTCTTGTGACCTCACCCAACGGTAAAGGAAGAGGTTACGTACTTTTCACTTTTCACTTTCACTTCAACGAGTCAGCACAGACTGAGAATTGCTGGGGTACCTGACGTCGAATGGTCCGAAGAAGCAGGTACCCTAAAAGGTCCGTTCTCATGACCTCACCCCACGATAACGGAAGTGGCTACGATGAACAATCTGTTGGGAAATAGACTAGTCCTTTATAGGACACACGTACGATGTAGCGAATTCAGTACAGATTGAGAAGAGTCAGGTACCCTAAAAGGTCCGTTCTTATAACCTCACCCAACGGTACGGGTGTAGGTCCCATAGAAGGACTGGGTCCCTAGTTTGGACAAAGAGAATGTAAGAACGTAACCGTCCGTCCCAAGAAATGGTGATCGTGGTGGACTAGTCCTGTGATGAGGATATAAGAAATAAATGAATGTCCAAAACATGTTTAGTACTTATATAACAACAACAAAGATATAGTTTACTAAAAAGAAGTGACCAACTATACTAACGTAACATGAGAGAGTGAGGACGAAACTACCAACAATTACCTACTCTACCGACTTACCGTAGTGCCTGAGCTACCTGCACTCAGACTCACTTGAGCCCTGAACCACTACCTGTCCCTCCGGACCGCACCACACTAAGTACCCCACCGTTTCTCAGCCTGTGCTGACTCGCTGACTTGACTTGACTTACATTCATTAAAATTTTGACATTTGGGAGTGACTAAAAGTCTTTGTTTACATTTCATCAGAAAGTCATAATACGAAAAATACATAATAAAATTAAAGACTATAAAAAATACTCATGAAACAAAGTTTAAAATCAAAGTACCTTATATGAGATGTTAAAAACTATAGTCCAATACAACCTGAGTGTATATTCAACCCTTTTAATGGAATAAAAAACCACCTTCATAAACACATTCTGTACATATTAAGAAATTTATGAACCCTTTCAAAGTTGTCACCGAGATAGTTTCTAACGTAAAAAAAAAGTTAACTAAGAATAAGGTTGAGAAATAGGACAGTGATACCCTTGTCAAACTAGTCAACTTAGACGAAAACTGTTCTTATTACTTACATGAGACACCCCATTGTCTTCCTAGAGAAGATTAGAGTCGAAATTTTTTCTTCAGAATTCACTAAACTATTGTAAGAAAAATTGTATATAACAAACTCACGTAATTTTGATATCTCTTTTGTATATTTATAGACTATAAGATACGATATAAAATTACCAGATTCTTAATCTAAGTTATCTGTAGATCATATAAACAAAATAGTAATGAGAAGTCATGTAGTCTATTTGACGATATTTATACTTCAAAGATGACTTATAAAAATCTAACGATGGTCACAATTTGATAAAGATATATTAACAAGGTAAACCGTTAATATAAACATGGATAAGGAACTATTTTACATATTAAAAAAATATAATCTATTTTCAAAATAATATTCTTCTTACTAAAAAGTAACGAGTCTCGAGACACCTGTGACATGTTAATGTCAACGGAATTTTGTAAAATTCAATTTTCTTAAAACTCATACGATATACATTTTTTCAAAACTTATGAGTCAGGAGATAAGTAAGCATGTAACACCATTTAATCTTCGATACAAGATTTCTAGAGATGGGACGGAAGTCCGTGAGTAAATTCATGGGTGACTCGGTTACAGTCTATCGGAAAGTAAGTCCGTATGTAGGACCGATCTGATAAGTTAAAGGTGTTCTCTTCCAGTTGAGATAAGGCTCCAACTGACAGACAATCACGTATATCCAGTTATAAATAGACCGTCGTATCTTAACGAAATAAGGTTAAAGAATGGTCCTTTATGTTAGAGTTTAAGGGAGGACGGGTTATAGATAGATAGTTTCCGGGAAGACTCTCTTCAGATAAACACCTCGTAAAGAAGTTCCGACAAGACAAATAGTCAAGAAGGTGTATTAGACTTTAGATGACGTTATCAAGTCCGTCAGTGTTTTGACTCATTAAAGCAGTATAATATAAAAAAGACTAAGAAAGAGGTTATTAGTGACGACAACTTAATACGTGAACACATTTAGATAACGGTAATTCTCTTTATTTCTCAATACAATAAATATCAATCCTGTGTTATCCCCTACAAAGGAAACTATCCGGAAGAAAGACTAAAACAAAAAACAAACGAAAATCCTAACGAACATAGAGAGGACTCGTTCATCTAAACGAAACTAGAAAACCTGAGACGTATAACAATGTGTCTGTTCCGAAGAGTAGAGACAAAACGACGATCTTACGATTCTTGATGTAGTTTCGTGTAGGAACCGTTCACACATTAGAGGGATGTATACGTAAAATAATGTAATAAAATAGGAAATTTAGTAAATTGTACGAAGATATAAAATGAGAAAAAAGGGGGTCGAAGAAGTTTAAATATAATACATAGTGGTTTGCAACAGAATTTAATAAAGACCCATTTCTCACTTGTATTTGAAATTCAAGTATTTTATTCAACTTTTTCATTATAATATCGTTTACTATAAAGGGTCAAAATCGACCATTTGAATTTAGAGATCTAAATGAAAGAATTACGTTAGTTAACATGTTCATTATAAACATTCTTTAAAACAAGTTATAAACGTAGAATTTTTATAAAATAACATATTTTTGATTTAAAATCGTCTTCTCACTAAGTATTATGACCTTTCAGGAACAAAGTTTCGTGTAAACTAAAAAGAAGAGTCCTAGGTTATTAGACTCTATGTAATAGAGTCTATTTGTCTTTAAAATTGGTTTTTAAAAAGGGATCTAAGGTTATGTCTTACCTGTGATGAGATTTCTTTAAATAAAAATATTAATTTACGTTGTAAATTAATATAGATACAGATATTTGGATAGGATTTTACAATGGTCACAAACTGTTATTAAGATAAAACTTCAACAAATTAGTGATTCAGTATAGACTAAGAAAACGTAGGGGCGCCTGACATCGGGTGGTCCGAAGAGACAGGTAACCTAAAGGGTCAGTTCTTACGACTTCACCCGACGGTGAGGGAAGAGGTCCCCTAGAAGGGTTGGGTCCCTAACTTGGGTACAGAGGACGTAGAGGACGTAATTGACAACCTAAGAAATGGTGTCTCGGTGGTCCCTTCGGGTCAAACTTCAAGTGACTCCGTATTGAGTAATGTATTATCTAAAATATAAGGGAATAAATCAATTCTCTTTTTTTAATACATTCGATAATATAAGACTCAACCAGTCAAATCATTTACACTGTCAACTTGTAATGTTTTTATGTTCGTTATTATAGTTGTTCCTTTAAAATTAGTGGAGATTTTAACTCTAAATAGGTTCTTAAAACGGTGTAAAGGAATGTTAAGAATAGATTCGTAATAGGTGTAGGAACAATCGACATAAATAAACACTGAAGTTTATATAAAAAATTTAAATTATGTATATGGTTGTTGTATACATGTATATAACACACACGCACGAGTCAGTACACGATGACAAACAGTGGGTACCTGACAGCGGACGATCCGAGGAGACAGATACCCTAAAGGATCCGTTCTTATGGTCTCACCCATCGGTAAAGGAAAAGGTCCTATGTATAGAATATATACGTATTTATCTATTATATTGACTATACCATATTTTATAGACTTTTTACTGGTCTTGAGTACTCACAACGTAATTCTATGATTTACTGTTTATTGTAATGGAATGAAAGTGTCAACAACAAAAAAAAAAATGTTGTCACTCTGGGTTAATGAAATGTACTATCGTTTACACACACACACACACACACACACACACACACACACACACACACACACACATACATACTTCTCCCGTACCGTTGGGTGAGGTTATAAGAACGGACCCTCTTAGGGACACCTGTCTCCTCACACTGCTTCACGTCAGGTACCCCGACGTTTCTCAATCTGTACTGATTTGTTGATTCGTATATATACATTGAAGGTTTAATAAAATTTATATGTAAGAAAATTCTCATTGTGTGGTCAAAGGAAGAATTAAACATGATATTTTAGAATATAATCTACTACAAACTGAATTTAAATAATCACGAATTTAGTCATTCTAAATAGATCAGACCGTATCATATCTGAGCTTTGGAATATCGTCTCTTTACTTCTGAATATTAAATCATATAATCTTTTAGTAATCACTGAAAAGACTAAATATATAACATAAGTATTAAGTAAAATATGAACTAAAATTATGTATCAATATATGACATGTAAAAGACCGTACGAAATTCTTAATTCCTACCTTATTCCGTTATCAGATATATTTAAAACGAAATAAGAAACGTTTCTTGAGAACCTCTTGTTTTTAAAATTTGATCACAGGAAAAGGTTTATTTTCAAATTTCAGAAAGTGATTAGGTCCTAATAGTCAAAAAGTATGGCACAGACTAGAACTTTTGACGAATAAAGTCCATCTAATAATTTACAGTTCGTTTTTGTTCTTACCAGTTCTGTTACAGAACAGACATTTTATATAAAATCTATAGTTAAACTTTTATAATATTTTCATAAAATACTTTGATAGACCAAGTCCAATTAGTAAATCTATATTTGTACTCCTTCATTGTACAGTCTTAGTCATTGAAAATACTATATTTAGGACAAAAGTCCAAACTTTATTTGTTGTCGAGACTTTTACAGAGGAGATGTTCTAACCTTTTGGGTCCACCTTTATCTCTTTTGTCCCTGGAACATCATACTTTAAGGGTTACTAAAGTTATAATTTTGACGTTCTTGTGGGTGAGATCTTCACAGTGGGAAACCATTATCGTTCTCCAGTAAAATGATGATTTAAAGTCCAAACTGGTGAGACAAAGAATAATTCTCTGTCCAAATTTTAATTGGTAGTTACAGAAAGAAGTTTTATTTTACACCTAGAGTTGGTGACCACGTCGGGATACACCCTAACCCTCTTCTACGTGTTAGAATTGTGTAAAGGAAGTTCTCCGTTCCTTTCTTTACCTTAAACAGGATTTTGGACTCGTAAAGTCTCGTGACGAGGTCCCTTTTCCTTGTCCACCTAGAGTCGTAGTAGTTCAGGATGATTAAAATGTACAATTCAAGAAATTGTATAAAATAAATAAATAAATAAAAAACCGTCACGACCCAAAATAGGAACGACACACCCGAAAAAAGAGATCAACACCGGTTACTCCCGATGAAAGATCAACGTCACGAGTCCGAAGAGAACAACACCTTGTATCTGTCCGAGATCCCGTGTCCGATTATAAACGTAACGTACCCGAATCAACGAGACGTCGTACACCCTAGGAGGGTCTGGTCCCTGACTTGGACACAGAGGACGTAACCGTCCGTCTATAAAATCGTGACTAGGTTATCTTTTCTCAGGGAGAAGTGACATAACTCGATTTTTTCACACCGAGTATGAAAATATTTCCTTTTATAATTACTTTGTTATAAATTTGAACATGTTTGTATTCCTCCTATTTATTCTATGAAACAACAGTAAGTGATTGATTACTTACATAACTATTTAAACACTATTTTTATACTATTAAGTATTAATTTTTCTACGTTTTTATGTGGGTATTTATCTGAATGTTGTAAAACAAGAACTTCTACGATCACGATCACGATTCAGTCAAGTCAACACAGACTGAGAAACACTAGGATACCTGGTATCGGACGGTCCAAGAAGACAGGTTCCCTAAGAGGTTCACTCTTATGACCTCACCCAACAGTAAGGAGGAGGTCCTCTAGAAGGTTTGGGTCTCAAGCTTGGACGTAAAGAATACAGAGGACGTAACCGCTCACCCAAGAAATGGTGATCACGGTGGATCCAATAGTGACTCTTTACTTACAAACTTTTTATTTTAACCGAATACTTCATAGTTACTATTCGTTAGGTAATGTTCGGAAATAAGGATCTTCTCTCTTTTGGTAAGGATTTACACTAGAACAAAGAAATATTTAAATGTATACGACATCTCCTCATTTCTTTAAATGTTTTTATACGTGTGACGATATTCGTATGAAGAATAATAAACACCTTTGATCCTGTTTTCTTGTTTACCCTCAAATATATATAAATTTTCAATTTTTGATTTGTTTCTTGTGTCAGTCAACCGTGTGAACCCGACGAGTTACAAGGTGGGAATTTATACCGACGTGTTCCTCTGGGTCTATTGTCTGGGAACCGGTTGTGAGGACCGAAATGGGATTTGGTAGTCCTCGGAGTGTGTTGTACCTACTTGTGTGTTTCGGCTTATGGTCAGAAACAGGTTGAGAGACGTTCTGTGATGAAGAGTAGTCGGGGAACCCCGATTACTATTTGTGTGACGAACATATAAATCTAACACGAAAGGTTTACTACCCGAGTCCCTTCTTAAAAAAGACGTATCCGGGACCCTTACCTAAACTCAAGTAGACTCTTCCTTTGGGGTATGAATGTCCATGTACCTTACATCTAATTTTCCCGTTACACTCCGTACGCACAAGTATAGGGGAAACGAGACTCCTAGAGTGGGTACTTTTCCCTGCTACCACTTATCCCGGGAAACTTCACTCCCTGGGTCCCATGTACGGAGAGAACGACCCAAATCCGACGATGACTTTTATTACGTTTCTTTTTTTTGTACAGACTTTTCTAGTCATATTTATCGTATTTGTGTGTGTATTTACATCTTTAATTCGGGCCCCATTGTAATCACTTTTTTGAATCTTTAAACGGTAATTTCAAGATTCTTCCGTTCTTTTATATACTGTATGTAATAAATAACAAGTTACCTATCTTTGTAAAAACCCCCCTATCGTCTTGTTCCCCTATTATCCTGATTCAAAAAAAAAAAGAAAAACAAGACGGTTTTACTCTACGTTACTTTATGTCACCTACTACATACATCGTCGTAAGAATGTCACTTATAATATTAAGAGAAAAATCATTGACTATGTAAAGTCTAAGTGAGTAACTGGTATTTTATAGTTTTATTATATTAAGTATACTTTTCTTGACACCGATATAATAGAAAAGGTTGAGGGTGAATTGTTTCGTCTGTTATCGTCACTTACGTCTCGTCCTTTGAAGAACTCCCAAGTCACTTAAGGTTTCCAGAATCTCTTCAATACAGTCACTCCTAGTCTAGGTTCTGGTCTTAAAACAGACAATATAAACAAGAAAGGGGATTGTAAATACATCCGTATCGGTGTTATCAAGGAGGTGTGTAATACATTATTTAAAGAGAGATCTGCAACAAACGGGGACCGTAGGTATTACTAAAACTTTTGATTTCTAATAAGCCCATCTAACGAAATACTTTTATTCGTCACAATAAACTACCAGAATTAATGTGGATTATGAAAAAAGGGAAATTCCTGTCTTACTTTATAAAATTTTTTTATATAAATTACATAAAGAAAAAGAGGGTCTCGTACCTTAGATCTACTTTGTTCTAATTACGACAACCTTACTACTTGTGGTTCACAAGGATTATACCGTATCACTAATGTAAGTCTGAGTCTAGTCCGGAACTTAATTTAGGACCAAGTACCTATTATTGACAGGTCGGAACTTGTTCAGTGACAAGGACAGATAAGAATTTGTGGGTACAGACCTTGTTTCCGTAAATTTTATTATAGATGAAATGTCCTAATAAAGTAAATCGTACTAAGGTCCCTACATTATCTGTGATATACTTATGACTAAAGTATAATGTCAAAACAGATTACTGTTTCGTTATTACTTGTTATTCTCTTTGTGGTCATTATTACGATTACTTTATTTAGTATACTTTAGGACCTTTACTTAAGTCCTGGTATGTTTTGGTTTTTGGACGAAACGATGTAGAGATTCTAATACTTCCGTAAAAAGACCCTTATCTTAAACCTATACTTGTAGGTCGCAACACTGAGGTAGGGACGTTAAAGAAAGAAAAACAATATTTTTGATGAAAACGGGACATATGACGATGTCACCTAACCTTTCACCGGGGGTTTAACATAAAGGTTCAAGATTAGGAACCATGGTAATACCTTATATATACCTTGGAATGTACTTTTATACTACAAGTGATTAATCCATAGAGATCTAGGATTTAGGTTTCCATTACAGGAACATTCTCTGTCTTTCCTTCTATGTGTCCTGTGTGTCTCCTTTTACTACACTTCTGTCTCCGTCTTTAACTTCAGTACACAGATATTCGACGGTCTTTGATCCTCCCTCCGTACCGTGTCTAAGAAGGATTCTCGAAGACCTTTCTTGGTTGTGTTGGTTGGGGAACTGACGGTTGGAGACTTGAAGTCTTACAATCTTTTATTTAAGTACGACAAAATTCGGTACCAACACTTATAAACGATACTCTCGGGATCTTTCGTTTCTCTCGAGGGAGAGGATATAAACTATAAAATTACAGTGAAAATTAAATTTGGGGAAAAACACAAGTGACAGTAATAAGAGCGGTAAAGACACCCGACACCTATACAAGAATTAAGACTTGAGGTAAGAGAAATACAGTTTGAGGGTTAGATTGACCGAAAAGAAATACTCTGTCAATCGAACTCGACCATTTACCAAGGTGGGTCTCCAGTTAAAGAATCGGAAATAAAACCTGACGTTAAGAACCTAAAACTTACCTTCGGGTATCGGACATTAAGACAGGAGTTTAGGGTTACCCTGGACAATCACTGACACACCTCAGGGGTCCGGTGTCAAGGGTAATCAACTCCAGACGACCAAGTTAGGGTAAGGTTAAGTTTCAGGAAACCACCCTTTAACCACCACCACTCACGTCTCAGAAAAGAACCAGTCCTACGGCATTATAACGAACCAATATCGGTTATATAATTCTACGGGTACAAATAAACATAACAAAAGATCTCTGTCTTTGACAAACTTCCTATTTTCAATCACCTTAAGAACCTTCAGTTTCTCCGGTGTTTTTCACCACCCAAACAACTTGTAAATCCTCGATTATCTCGAAAATGGTGGATTGAGTTTCTGAGGACACGATCCTCTTTTACAAGTACCTTATCTAATCTAATGTGATCCAGTTATGTTAGAGTTCTTATAAAGGTACGGTTTCCATGTCTATTTTGTGATGTGGTAGAGGGTGTGACCACCGAATATCTGTGTACTGTGTCCAGAATCAAACCGAGACTCTTTGGTTTTTTTATATTTTTTTTCCTAATCGATTTTATTTATATATTATCATTTTACTTTAGAAATTTAAAATTTCAGTCCAGACAGTGGAGGACCGTGTGGACGAATAAAATACAGGGTCCTTATATCGTGTCTTTGACATCTATAGATGTTTTTACCGTTTTAGAATGATTTTCGTTTGATCTTAACGTAATACCCTTTACAAGGTAAATCTGTTCTAATAAGTACATTCTTTAAGTGAACTATCATTACCAAGGGTTTAATTTGTTTGTTACCCTATGGATAAAATTAATCGTACGTCTTCGAAGGTTTTCTGAAATCCTCAGGTTTTATAGAGTAATTTTCTAAATCATGTCTTCCGATTAGTTTTAATTTCTGTGATCTTTATGTTTTCTGTTATCCTGATTGGACTGAGGCCAACAAGGAGAGAAAGGGAGAAATGAACGTCTGCGTGTAAAATAATTAAGAAACAGACTTGACAGAAAAGTGAGACTTCTGTGATATTAAAAAAAAAAAAAAAAAAATCATTTTGAGGATTTACCATCTCCCTGAAGGTACCTATAGAAAGTGGAGAACTAGTTTCTAGTTTGATACCCAGTATCAAATTACTAAAAGATTTGGTTTGTCCTTTGGGTTTCCAAAAAACTTCTCAAATCTCAGTGACAGTTCCTGATATACTGGGTTCCGAAGGTCTAGAAATGGTCAAATACGTGTGTTACTTTGGGTTTTTACCTTTGTCCTTTTTTAGGTCCTACTACTATAATCTTTAAAAATTAGAAGTTATACAAGGAAACGACGACGACGACGACGACGACGACGAGTCATCGAAGTCAGCACGGACTGAGACACGCTGGGGTATCTGCTGTCGGGTGGTCCGAGGGGGAAGGGCCCCTAAGAGGTCCGTTCTTGTGACCTCACCCAACGGTAAGGGAAAAGGTTACGTACTTTCACTTTTCCCTTTCACTTCAGCGAGTCGGGACAGGCTGAGAATCACTGTGGTACCTGACGTCGAATGGTCCAAGGAGACAGGTACCCTAAAAGGTCCGTTCACATGACCTCACCCAACGGTAACGGAAGAGACTTATACAAGGGAATTACCTGGTTTTTTATAACGTTTTATCGTTGACTTGAAAATATTCAGTAAGGATCCCAGAAGGGAAGGATATTACTATCCAGTTAATAAGTTTGTACGTTTGGTTTTTTCTACTTAGACACCATCTAAAATTTCTAACGAGTCTTGGGTGAAGAAAAAAAAAAAAGAAATGAAATAAAATGAAATGTTATGACATAACCAAAACGGTATGTAACTGTACTTAGGTGGTGCCCACATATGTTCGAGGGTTAGGACTTAGGGGGAGGGTGGAAGGTGGGGTATAGTAGAGAGACCTAGTAGGGGTACGTGGTCGGGGTTCGTACGACATAGGACATAGCTTGTATCTGACCGTGAAGTAAAGAATGTACTATCATATGTACAAAGTTACGGTAAGAGGGTTTAGTAGGGTGGAAGGAGGGAGAGGGAGACTCAGGTTTTCAGGTAAGATATGTAGACACAGGGAAAACGACAGAGCGTAGGTCCCAGTAGTAATGGTAGAAAGATTTAAGGTATATATACACAGTCATATGGCATAACCACAAAAAGAAAGACCGAATGAAGTGAGACATATTAGCCGAGGTCAAAGTAGGTAGAGTAATCTTGACTAAGTTTACATAAGAAAAATTACCGACTCATTATGAGGTAACATATATACATGGTGTCGAAAGAATACTTAAGTAGACGACTACCTGTAGATCCAACAAAGGTACTTTTTCCCTTGGCAGAATGTGACAACCACCCTTACGTTTGATTATGTCGGTGATACCTTTTGTCACACCTCTAAGGAATTTTTTAACGTTTATCTCGACGGAATACTGGGTCGTTAGGGTGACGACCCGTATGTGTGGTTCCTTTGGTCTTAACTTTCTCTTGGGTGAAGAATGTCGTAAGTTTCAAAGTATGTTATTTAGTCCACTTAGTTAGACGGGACAGTACACGAACACAAGTCACCACAGGTTGAGAAACGTTGGTATATCTGATATCGGGCGGTCCGAGGAGACAGGTACCCTAAGAGGTCCGTTCTTATGACATCACCCAACGGTACAAGTGGAGGTCCTATAAAAAGACTGAATTCCTAGATTGGGTGTAGAGGACACAGAGTACGAAACGTCCGTCTAAGAAATGACGACTCAGTCCCCCTTGGGATTAGAGGAGATGTATGTACGATTCAGTGAGGTCAACACAACGTGAGAAACACTGGGAATACCTGACATCGGACGGTCCGAGGAGACAGGTACCCTAAGAGGTCCGTTCTTATGACCTCACCCAACGGAACGGGAAGAGGTCCCCTAGAAGGGATGGATCCCTAACTTGGACATAGAGAATCCAGAGGACGTGACCGTTCGACCAAGAAATGATAATCACGGTGGACCCTTCTCCTCGGGATTAAAGGAGATCGACGGGACAAACATTTATCTAATAGAGGACTCTAATCACCTAACTATTTTTCCGTCTTTTAACTTACTTTTCAACGGTTAGACTTAAATACTGTTATGGACTCGTGAAACTTTTCTGAAACCTTTATCTCACGTCGTTTTTAGACGGTTCGACAACCGGAATGTCGATGTTACCGAGGTTTCGGTCTCGGACTTTATTGTAGACCTCGGAGACGGGGTACCATAGGAAGATCTTCAGCGAGTAGTTTTAGTACCAGGTTTCTGACTAAGTAGACATTAGTTGGTCCTTGGATCTTTCTTCTTACAGAAGTTTCCAGGATTCGTTCAAGAAGTTCAACTCCTGAAGGTATACCCTGAGTCTCCACAAAAAATCATTTGACAATTGGTATTAAGGGAATTTCTCAGTTCGTCTTTGATTTCAATTTTAATTACCCTTTGGAACGGTTTAAGATCAACTATGACCTCAATTGTGAAAAATGAAATTTTGATGAGAGTATTCTGTTATTAGGGAACCTCACTTTTTTTCCAAAGACATCATCCCCATAAATTATTTCAATTTTATCTTGAGGAAAGAATTTGTAAAGTTTACTGAGACCCTGGAAAGTGACTTTTGATAAACAAAAACAATACCCTATACCAGGGTCAGATAATCCATCTCCAGAGACAAGATTAAATTTTCCCGATTATTGAACTGAAGCTTGTCTCTGGAACGGAAGTTTAGTAGACTAGTTGAACTTGGTCTAGAAAATACCAGAGACATTAAATCGGAGGTATATCTTCTCCTTTTAAAGTTGTCCGTTGGAGATTTATTAGTATGACGAGTTTTTAGACACCCGATTAAGAATGTGACTATAACCCTACTATCTTTCATAACTTGGACATGTTTAGAGAAAGAATTAACGAAGTTATAAGTAGCTTCGGACTCCGGTATGTGCGAGGTATCAGTGGTTTTCACCTTCTAGATTATCACATCCTCACAGACACAAATCAGTGAGTCAACACAGACTGAGAAATACTGAGGTACTTGACATCGTGTGGTCCGAGGAGACCGGTACCCCTAAAAGGTCCGATCTTATAACCTCACCAAACGGTATGGGAAGAGGTTCCCTAGAAGGGTTGGGTCCCTGACTTGGGTCCAGAGAGTACAACGTCCACTTAAGAAATGACAGACTCGGTGGTCCCTTCGGAGTAATCACGTCCCCACTAGTGAGGAAGATGGGTAGGGGTCTTGTCTGGCTAAAACAGTCCGACCTTTGAATTACCCTCCCCTACCGTTAAACAGGTACTGAACTCTCGTTAATTGTTCTATCAATAAGAAATGCAAAGTCAAAAAAAGATTTGGTAATACGGGAAAATAATGTTCTATAAGTTTTACCAAGTGTCAACACCTGAAAACAAGTCAGAAAATGTCGTCGAGATATCTAGGATTTTCGATTATAGATAAACGGAAATAATCCTTGTTAGTTGTCATCCGGACCTGTTAGTAAGGAATTCTCAAAGACTCCGAGGTAGAACAGACAAGGTTTACAACGTGGTTCTAAATTCACGGGAGGTTAAGGAGCCCCTTAAATTGGGTAAACTTTATACATCTGTTGGAGAACACGAGTCAATGGTTTCTCCGCAGGTATTTTTAAGGTAAACAAACAACTTCGTAAATGGATTTTTCCTCGTATTTGAGAAACTTCTTTTTAATGTTAATAGAGATTCATGACAAGTAATTGATCCAGTATTAGATTAACGTTTTCCTTAGGTCGATAGAGTTTTTATCTTACTTTCCGTGAGTCAACACAGGTTGAAAAACACTAAGGTACCTGATATATCTTCATTCCTTAAGGTGAGGTACCTTAAGAGGTCCGGTCTTATGATCTCACCCATCGGAAAAGGAAGAGGTCCCCTAGAAGGATTGAGTCCCTAACTTGAGTCCAGAGGGCGTGACACCTTTCTAAGAAATGGTCGACTCGTTGTTCCCTCCGGGTAGAGTTTTTATTTAATTCGATTAAGTTCTTAAAGGATCCGGATGTCGAAGTACCTAAAGACCCGATTGACTATTGATGTCTGATTCCTAAAGGTAAATACAGATAACACAAGGAGTAAGATACTTGAATGGTTTTAAAGTTGGGGACTTAAGGAAGGAACCCTTCTATTTGGACTCGTCCGGAAAATTTTAGATTTTATTCAGAGGATTCCGTTTCATTTACTTTCGTTTTTATTTGTTCACACTGGATTATTTTACATATTCGGAGACGTGGGTTTCCTTTGATATTTGTTTTTCTGTTGGATGTCTTACCCTCTTTTATAAAAGTTTGTAACACTGGTTGTCCATAATTACAGGTTTTATATGTTTGTCGAGTATGTTGACTTATAATTTTTTTTTTTGGATTACTATTTTTTCGTCTTCTGGATTTATCTGTAAAGAAGTTTCTTATGCATATCTAACGGTTGTCCACTTTTCCACGAATTGTATGGATTGATAACCTCTTAACGTTTAGTTTTGATGTTGTTCCATAGTCGAGTATGGTTAATCTCACCGGTAGTGGTTTTTCAAATGTTTATTGTTCACGGTCTCTCCCAAACCTAAGTCCCTTGGGAGGAGTTGACAACTAACCCTTACATTTAACCAGATCAGTGAGTGATACCTTTTGTCCTACTTTAAAGGAATTTTTGATTTTTATCTCAGTGGTATACTAGGTCATTAGAGTGAGGACCTCTATATAGGTTTCTTTTGAGTTATAAAACTTTTTTAAGTGAGTACGGTTACAAATATTGTCGTGATAAATGTCATCTGTTCTGTACCTTCGTTGGATTTACAGGTAACTGTCTACTCACCTATTTCTTCTACCATTGCTATTGGGATATACGCTCTGTCGTTTTCTCTGTGTCTACATTTCTTGTCTGAAAACCTGAGACACCCTCTCCCTCTCCCACCCTACTAAACCCTCTTACCGTAACTTTGTACATATGATCGTACATTCTTTGCTTAACGATCAGATCCAAGTTATGTCCTATGTCCTACGAACCCCGACCACGTGACCCTACTGGGTCTCTCTACTATACCCCTCCCACTACCCTCACCCCAAGTCCCAACCCTTGAGTACATGTGGACACCACCTAAGTACAGTTACATACTGTTTTGGTTATGTCATAACATTTCATTTTTTTATTTTAATTTTTATTTTATTTTATTTATTGGTTATCCCGGATGACATATTGTGTCCCTTGGTGAGTTATAATACAAGGTCGGATTTACCCTTGTATTAAACTTTTTCTTATCCGTGTACAGGTCCATATTGACTCAGTGAAACGACTTGTGTACTTTGATTGTGTCGCAACAATTAGTTGATATCAGGTCCCATTTTTAATTATCACATTTTTTTATTTTTTCTTTCTACCACTTTTTTTTTATTTCTTCTACACTGTATTTATGTATATGTGTGTATGACCTTATAACAAGTCGGTATCTTATCTTACTTTATTACGGTAGACTTCGGTGTACCTACCTGGATCTCTAATGGCGTGATTCACTCCATTCAGTCTGTTTCTGTTTAAAGTATAATGAATATGTACCTTAAATTTTTTACTATGTTTACTTGAATAAATGTCTTGTCTTTGTTGAGTGTCTGTATCTTTTGTTTGAGTACTAATGGTGTCCCCTTCCGTCCCCTCTCCCTATTTAATCCTCAAACCCTAATTGACTACGTGTGATGATATATATTTTATCTGTTCGTCGTTTCAGAATGACATATCGTGTCCCTTGATATAAATCATACCCTTGTAAAGTACGTTTCTACCCGAGCTATTTCCTGTCTTTACCATACCTGGATTGTCTTCGTCTTCTATAACTCTTCTCCACCGTTCTTATGTGTCTTCTTGACATGTTTTTTCTAGAAGTGCTGGTCCTATTAGTACTACCACACTAGTGAGTGGATCTCGGTCTGTAGGACCTTACACTTCAGTTCACCCGGAATCTTTCGTAGTGATGCTTGTTTCGATCACCTCCACTACCTTAAGGATAACTCGATAAAGTTTAGGACTTTCTACTACGACACTTTCACGATTATTTGGGTCCGGATAACGGATAGTGTTTTTGTTTACTTAAGTCAACAAGTCCGAATAGTATCGTCAGAATCCTAATGTCGGTGACATTGACGTTTCAAACATCTTCGGATTGAGTCATCCAAGTTGTCTTCCTTTATTATAAATAAACGTTTAATGTTTACGACAAGTTTCAAAAGAATTGAGAGAATGTAAAGAGACGTTCGTTCGATTGGAAGACACTCTAGGAAGAAGGAACTGGCAGATTAAATGTAGAATTTCACTGTTACTAGAATTAGGACGATAGAATGATGGAGAGGGACTATTTCCACTCAGGGGTACTGAAACTCCATTATTAGAGGGTAAAACACTCTGTACCAAGACCAAATGTTCTATGGGAAAATTAAGAATAGATTACAACATGTAACGACCAAGTATGATATCTTTACTTTTACCCTTTAAGGTTCTACCAATACGACAACGATAAATCAACGATTCAGTAATGTTGGGGTACCTGACATCGTACGGTCCGAAGGGGCAGGAAGTGATAGAGGGTCTCAAACTGAGTCAAACACGTAACACAGTCACTACGGTAGGGTGGTAGAATAGGATAGGGGGAAGAGGTGGACGGGAGTTAAAAAGGGTCGTAGTCTCATAGAAGGTTACTCAGTCGACAAGTGTAGTCCACTAGTTTTCATAACCGTGAAGTCGGAGTCGTAGTTAGGATGGTTAATTGTAAAGCCCAACTAAAGTAAATCCTAACTGTCCTAACAAGAAAGGAAGGGGTCTCCTTGAAAGATTGGATTCCTATCTTGGACGTAGATTTCTTAGACGGACGGAGACGTCCATCTGTATTTTCTCCGATCAAGGTAAGGACCCATCCCTTCTAGGGGACTTCCTCCCGTACCGTTAGGTGAGGTCATAAGAACGGACTTCTCAAGGTCCCGGTCTCTTCGGACCTCCGATGTCAGGTATCCTAGTGTGTCTCAGTCTGATTTGACTTCGTTGAATCGACGTGAGCACCAACGAACCGTCTAAGTAATAGTGACTTGGTAGCCCCTTCGGGAGGTGTACGTTATCAGTAGTTATTTGGTTACTTGATTCTGTGAGAACTAAATGTAACGACTCAATCTTTCCGGGATGGTCCTCTAGAAGTACTGTGTTCTAAACGAAGGAAACAGTATGACCAATCCGACCGATCTTCATTTACCTTTACTTTTAATTATTTTTTAGAAAGGAGTTAAAAACTATAAAGTCTTATAAGAAGATTCTACTTTTGGGAATTTGAGAGATCGTTTCAACAAGTATTATTATTCTATATGGAACGATAATACATTTGATTCGTCACTCCACAGGTCCGATATTCGTTTGTAATGGACGACATAGATCTCATTGGGAAGGTCTACATAACTTTGAGTCAATGTATTTTAGTAGTTCGTTCGGTGAATTGAATTTCCTCATTGTGGAACTTATTTCAAAACGAAACTGAGTGAACTAAAACTAACCAAACCCAGAATCCCTTACAGTACGGTTTACCTCTTGATGGGACGAATAAAAATTATATTAGTGTTATTATAGGGACCACACAAATAGAGAGTTTTCTGAATTTACGTACACGTAAGTGTCGATGATTGACGGTTCACCAACTAGAGGGATTCTCACCTTACAGTCTTACGGAGTCCCTAATTCGTTTTTATAGAACTGGTTACTTATGCTGTATTTCCTAGGGGGAGGTTTTTTTTAGAAGTCAACCATCGACTCTCCCCATGATTACGGACTTTACAACTGGTGTAGAGAGTCGTTTCGGTTCTCAAAGTATTTTTCGTCTCCTAATAATTTTTTTTTCCTTTGTCGTCCGGTTTTATCTCAGTAAACACGATTTACATCCGAAGGGTCCACCACGATCATTATTTCTTGAACGGATGGTTACGTCCTCTGTATCTCTGTTCCCAAGTTAGGGACCTAGTCCTTCTAGGGGACCTCCTCCCGTACCTTCGGGTAAGGGTCATAAAACGAACTTTTTAATGTACCTGTTTCCTCGGACGACCCGATATCAGGTACCCCAGTGTTCTCAGTCTGTACTGACTTCACTGACTCGATTTATATGTAATAGTTTGTTTCTGAATTATGGATGGATTAACGTCAAAGTTAGAAGGGGTTCTGCATGAGTATTGTTCCGTCAAACCTTAAAGGACCAGTCGTGGTCTCCTCATTGACCGGAACCATGAGGTTTCCTTCCACTGGATCTGCCTTTATTAGGAAAAAAGTAAATACTGAAGTAACAGAGTCGTGGAGAGACTGGAATTTTAAGAAAGGAAGGGATATCAATAAACCTCGAGAAAAGATAAATGGTGTCCGAAGGGAACACCGAGTCTACTATTTTTTATTAGACGGACGTTATGTCCTCTGGACCCAGACTAGGGAGGTCAACCCTTGTAAGAGACCTCGTCCTTTACCGTTGAGAGACGTCATAAGTACTTACCTTTTAAGGTACCTGTCTCCGAGGACGGTTTAAGTACTTAGGAAATCATTTGAACAATCCAGAGGTCTAAATGAGCCAAGGTAAAATGAAAAATTGTGTGTGTGTGTGTGTACGTATAAACATATTTTACAATGAGTCACTTATATATAATTTACATTAATTATGTATGTTTAGTAAAGGAATATTAAGAAATACGTTAATAAAAATTCCCACGTAAGTCATACAGACTATATGATACTAGCATCTTATCTTTTGTTCTAACAACTGTCGAAAAGTGAAATGTTGTACTAGTACAAAAAAGAACTTGATAAGAACTTTTTATATAACAGTCAGTACTAAAGGAAGTCCTTTACCATAGTTGACAGTATCGGGAACACTACACTCACCCGTCCTAAGTCAGACCACCTTCATACTTCCCTGATCCGTAAAGGAGACTCAGTCATAGTCTTATAGGATTTCTCCCCAGTACGACGACGAGAGAAATCGAGGGACGCACGACACGACACGAATCAGCGAGTCAACATAGACTGAGAAACACTGGGGATGGAGGATAGAAAAAGTGAGACAAATCCACTTTGGTATGTGTTGGTGAAAACAACCAAAGTACCCCTTTCTCCTCAACGTTTCTTTTAAGTTTAAGACAATTAACAGTAATTCAATAAGGAATCCATCTTGAGATTCTCTGGCTACCGACGTTATAAATTTTTTCATTTTGGATTTTATTAAAAATATTGTAAAGATAGTCTCATATCGAGACAATGTTACAACACAATCACAGACGATATATCGTTTCACTTAGCCGATATATACATATTTGGGAGAGAAAAATTTTAAAGGAAGGTTAAATCCAATGGTCTTTCGTGACTCATCTTAAAGGGACACGACACGACGTGCCATCCAAGAGTAAGTAACAGATAAATACGTATCATCATATACATACCCGAAGGGACCACCAAGTCTGTCATTTCTTAGGTGGACGTCACGTCTTCTGGACCCAAACTAGGGACCAACCCTTCTAGGGGACTTCCTCCCGTACCGTTGGGTAAGGTCATAAGAACAGACCTCTTAAGGTACCTGTGTCCTCGGACCACCCAATGTCAGGTACCCCAGTGTTTCTCGACCTGTACTGACTCGCTGATTAGTGTCATGTCGTATATACAGTTAGGATTAGAGGGCTAAGTAGGGTGGGGAAGTAGAGGGAAACCACAGGTAAACAGTCTTTCTATTTTCGTTTATAACGTAGAACTACGTATATACTGTCAAGTCAAGTCAGGTCAGTGAGTCAACACAGGCTGAGAAACTCTGGGGTACTTAGAGTCGTGTGGTCCGGAGGGACAGTCTAAAGGTTTTTACCTTGTCTACTGAGATAAACGTTTCGTCTTTATCTGTGTGTGTGTCTCTTGTTTGTACATTTGTTTGGTAAAAACTCTTCCTAAAACACGGTAAGAGTAGAAATTGATACTGAGACAATGTTGTTATCATATTAAGTCTAAAGGGTTTTTTTCGTTCATTACTTAAACAAAATACAGTACTTACCTACACTCTCAACCTGACACTTCTTCCGACTCGCGGCTTCTTAACTACGAAAACTTGACACCACAACCTCTTCTGAGAACTCTTAGGGAACCTGACGTTCCTCTAGGTTGGTCAGGTACGACTTCCTCTAGTCGGGACCCTAAAGAAACCTTCCTTACTACGATTTCGACTTTAAGGTCGTGAAACCGGTGGAGCACACTTCTCAACTGAGTAACCTTTTCTGAGACGACGACCCTCCCTAATCCCCATCCTCCTCTTCCCTCGCTGTCTCCTACTCTACCGACCTACCGTAGTGACTGAGCTACCTGCACTTAGACTCACTTGAGGTCCCCAACCACTACCTGTCCCTCCGGACCGCACGACGCTAAGTACCCCAGCGTTTCTCAACCTGTGCTGACTCGCTGACTTGACTTGACTTGACTATGTCGATAAAATGAGATACAAAATAGATAAATAAAAAAAAAACAAAACGGAAACCGTTACTACATATCGATTTAGAAATGGAGTCATAGTAAGGGTATTTTTATTTGATGTAGTAAGTTTACGATTCAGACAATGATCCTTGGAGTGAACTAATACTTTTAATAACATTAGTTATATACATAAGATTTTCCAAAAAGTAAGAACGTTTGTAAGGAATTCCGTTTAGTACGGACGTAACTAAAAGATTGAAAGAGATAAAAGGGTGACTTTCTACACGTTTCTTCACATAAATAATTACTATCGACATACGTTAATAAATATTTGTATAATCCTACCAGGATTATGTGTTTTAAAATAATAAGTTTAATACAGGAAAGATATTAAGTGACAGTCAGAAAAAGAATATTATTCAAAATTTTACATACGACATATACCAGGTCCTTATAGTATACAGTTAATCCCGTATAAAGAAATGAGACTACCCGTTTATTTCGACGTTTCATATCGTTAAGTAGTCACATCGTCAAGACAAAGGAAAAAGTACAACGACAATATTTGGAGACAACCCGTACTCAGTACCTCCTCTATAAAAGTTCAAAGTTCATTCACCTAGTACTTTACTCTAAGAGAATTATAAGGGTTGTACCAAATAGAAACTATTTTCACTAAGTGTTTCGTATATCGTGTGTTACGAATTTGTACTGATCAGATCTCGTGAGTTTGGAGCCATTCGCAATTGTTATATTTATTTTATTTTATAGAAGTCGATTAAACGAGGAAGACTTTCGACCTTTTTTTTTTATACTGGATTTAAACTATATCTGTTCAAAGGTTCTGTAGCCAAGTTTATCTTCCAAAGTTGAGTAACATCAGGATATAAGTGTGAAGATTTTCCGAAACCCCTATTGTCACTTGGTGTCCTTCGTACGAAGGTGTGTCGACCGTTCCTTCCGGACTTTCTTGTGTGCGACAGGAGTAGAGTCGGGTGATCTAACGACGACGGTCGAACCCAAATTCAAGAGACCAGTAAGTCGTAACTAAAGTGAGACTCAGACAGTGTCTCTCCGGTTAGTCCTCACTAGCAATTTACCAGAGTGAAGATTTTGTCTGAGACTCGGACTTTACTCAGGTTACAGGTGATTCGAAAAGTGGAACTTTTCCACCTTTCCCAGTATTCTTTATCGTACAAAAAACAGTCAACCTCGTTTATCGGTCTTACCTTTATAGACTTTAGAAACTCTAATCAAACGGTTCTTTTTTCTATTTTCTAATGGAAATTTATAAAATTTAATCTCCCAGAGAGAACTTGGTAATGTTACAAAGTGGAAAGAGTATAACACATCACCTATCTAGTATATACACTCTTACGGTACATTATTACATTCCGACGTACTAAATTTTTTTTAGACATAGATACAATTAATAACTAAAATATAAGACTCTATCATTAGTCATAAGTGAGTTAGTCAAATCAATAACTATGTAGTATGGTTCAATTAAGGTCTAAAACAGACTGTTTCCGAATAAATAACACACACTAAAATACTTCGTCAGTGACTCAAAATTATTCGGGTATTTTCACACTTGTTTAAAATAAAGTCTAACTCTAACGTAGACCTAGGTTATTCTTATTTTTGTTTTTCAATAAAGGAAACGTGTACTTGAACCTTCAATAAACCCTTCAAGACGATAAAGTTTTTTTATTACATTTAACACAAAGAATTCATAGACGACAGTACTAACACCCTCTACAACGATTATAAGATAAGGCACACTGTAAGACGACAGTTGGAAATACCTGTCTTACTGAGGTCCATGGATCCTATGGAGACGACATCTGATTTATAAATACGGTTAGGGACTTTGAGTATACGATTTACGATCACGGGTTAGACTACCATAAACCTCCACCCCGGAAAATTCCCACAAATCCGATACTCCGCCTCTTCCATTACCGTGGGGTGAGATCATGAGAACGGACCTTTTGGGGTACCTGTCCCCTCGGACCATCCGACGTCAGGTACCCCAGCGATTGTCAACCCGTGCTGACTCACTGAAGTGAAAGCGAAAAGTGAAAGTACGTAACCTCTTCCTTTACCGTTGGGTGAGGTCACAAGAACGGACCTCTTAGGGTCTCTGTCACCCGTGGGCAGATACCCCAGTGTGTCTCAGCCTGTGCTGACTTCACTGAATCGTCATCGTCGTCGTCGTCCCATACTCCTACCCCGAAGTACTTACTTTAGTCATAGGAATATTTTCTCTTTAGTCTCTCGTAAAAATGGGAAAGGTTATTCACTTCTGTGTCACTTTTCTTTCGTGGGATACTGGGTCCTTCCAAGAGTCATATGGTTTATGTACATATACATATAAAGGAAAAAGTACATCACCTATCTAGTATATACACTTTTACAGTGTACTATTACATTCCGACGTACTGCTTCTTCTTTTCTTGGAACATAGACACGATTAACAACTAGTATATAAGACTCTATTGTTAGTCAGTAGTGCGTGACATATAGTTTAGACGAATACAGATCTAAACAACGGAAATCTTCTCATTCTTTATTTAAAGACAACTAATATTTGGTGGGTGGAGATACCATAAGACAATATGGTCAGGTTAGACTGATTCATTTCTGAAATGTTTATCAAGAAGGGTCCCACACCGAATGAAGAATCCAAGAATAACCACAGGAAACTTGTTTGGTTCAAAAATTAAAACTAGTTTAGATTACATAATAAAAAAAGGAAATACGTAACATGTAAACTACAACATACATTTTTGAGAATTAGGTTCCAGTCCTTATAGAGTCAAAAAGAAGATTTCCATAATGCAAAAATGAACATACTACGTAAAACTTTATCACCACACTTTATGTCGAAGGGACCCCAAAGTCTGTTATTTCTTAGAAGGACGTTACGTCCTCTGGGACCAAGTCAAGGACTCAACCCTTCTAGGGGACTTCTTCCCTTACTGTTGGGTGAGGTGAAAAGAACGGACCTCTTAGGGTACCTGTCTCCTCGGACCGCCCGACGTCAGGTACCCCAGTGTTTCTCAGTCTGTGCTGACTTACTGATTGTGAAAGTATACCACACTTTATACTCAGATTTAATTAAAGAAACAAGTACCGATAGATTAACAGAGTTATGGTGACGTCTGTGAAAAGTAAGAGGTCCTATAACGAAGTCAATTGATCGTTTAAGAGGTACTCCGGTTTCGACGATTTAGAATCCACACAACACACGAATGAGTGAGTCAGTACAGACTGAGAAACGATGGGGTACCTGACATCGGGAGGTCCGAGGAGACAAGTACCCCTAAGAGATCTGTTCTTATGATCTTACCCAATGGTAAAGGAGGAGGTCCCATAGAAGGGTTAGGCCCCTAGTTTGGGTCCAGAGGACGTAACGTCCGTCTAAGAAATGGTAGACTCGGTGGTCCCTTCGGGGTTTAGAATCCATAAATCCAGTGTACTATTGAATATCCTTATACGAGTTCGTACGTCAGAGGTAACTTTGAACTCAAAGTTTCTCATTAACGAGATTTTAAGATTTACAAACTGACACTAAGAAATTGTCCCTGGACAGTTTTAGAGGTATTTGTAGAGATAAACGGTATCTGTGAAGTTCGTAGTTAGAGTAGACGAAACAGTATGTCGGTTCCTCTGTTAGGGGAACGTGTCTTTCCCTGGCTACTTATAAAGGAGATCCTACATAGTTCCTTCAAGACTGTGATGTTGAAACAAATCAAATTCAATGACAAACCTAGGTTGAAAGTCAATTAGTTAATGAGATTTCAGAAAACTCAATTCTGTGACTAGGATCTTAGACTAATCACTTAGGGATAGTTATTTTAACCAGACTTTGTAATAACACAAAAAGGTAAGTCTAATTGATCATTTCTTAGAAGGACGGTACGTCCTCTGGGCCCAAGTTAAGGACCTAACCCCTCTAAGGGACCTCCTCCCGTACCGTTGGGTGAGGTCATAAGAACGGACCCCTTGGGGGTACCTGTCTCCTCGGACCGCCCGATGGTAGGTACGCCAACGTTTCTCAACCTGTGCTGACTCGTTGATTTGTGTCGTAAGACTAAGTCTTGGAAACCTGAGATAAGAACATACACAAAAGAGGTCTAAACCCAGTTACATTCAACCGTTTTAGAACGTCAATAAGGGATACATAGGTCCAAGTCCCAGATCTTTGTTATTCTCCACATTACTGATCCAGGAGTCTTCACAGTCGTCAAGAAACGTTCCGTTGATAGAGTCCCCTCTGATAATGTCTAAGAAATCCTTTTTCTAGTTACAGGAGTATGTTCTCCTTTCTGACGAGATAACTACTTCTTCCGAAATCTCTTAAATCCCAGATTCCAAAGTCTGAGTAATATTATAATGGTATCCCTGGATAGGTATACACGTCGTCTTGTACTTCTGAATTCCACTTTCTCCTTTTTCAGGTCTTTCTGTAACCGTCTCAGTCCTCTTAAACTATTCGGTCCTGTTTTTGTCCTTAGTTCACTCTCGCTCTGACTTACTACTTCAACGAGACGTCGTACCTCCGTTCATTCACCGTACACTCATTCAAATCTTGAGGGTATCCCACGTCGTCTTCGGTCGTGTCGTAACTTTACGTTAAAAGGAGGTTAATTTTTTTAATTTTTTGTTTGTTTGTTTGGTTTTTGAGGGTACCCTGAAAGGGTCACCTGGTCACCAACCCTGTCGTGTGAGGGTTACGTCCCCCTTGTCCATGATAGGGACCAACCCCTTGACCTTAGGGTACATGGTGTTTCGTGTCTTCCCCCGTTGTCTCTTATTCTATCAACCTACCGTAATAGCTGAGTTACCTGTACTCAAACTCGTTTGAGCCTCTACCACTTCCTGTCCCTTCGGACCGCACGACGTCAGGTACCCCAACGTTTCTCATCCTGTCCTGACTCGTTAACTTGTTTTTGTTGTTGTTTTAGGTACTTTTTTATTTTTTCCTCCGTCTTTTACGTTCATCTATCAATTTAGTTGTAAAAAAATTTCAGTTGAGGGACGGGTCGTAAGATGAACTTTTTGTGTCGGAAGACCTCGACTCAAAACGTGAGTCAAAGTTGATTGACACCTTCTACGTGTCAACAAACTTAGACGTCTATTCCCACTGTCTGATATGATACGTTAAAATGCACTCTTTTGTCTTGTAGACGTCTAATACCATAAGTACTCCTGAGACCTTGGTTGGTGGGCACCTATGACTCTCTACTGACATAAGAGTGGAAGGACTATTGGGGTCAATGAGACGAGACTTACGAAAGGTTAAGAGACACTGGAAAGATTTAGTACCGTTCTTCTTAATTTAAGTCGATACACAGTAACAGCCTCTTACGTTACCGTGGGGTGAGGTCATGAGAACGGACCTTTTAGGATACCTATCTCCTCGGACCTTCCGACGTCAGGTACCCCAGCGACTCCCAGCCTGTGCTGATTCTCTCAAGTGAAAGTGAAAAGTGAAAGTACGTGACCTCTTCCTTTACCGTCGGGTGAGGTCACAAGAACGGACCTCTTAGGGTCCCTACCTCCTCGGAAAACCCGACGGTAGATACCCCAGCGTGTCTCATCCTGTACTGACACCGCTGAATCGTCGTCGTACACAGTAACACGTACGTCCGTATGAGTCAACACAGGTTGAACAACACTGAGATACCTAACATCGGAAGGTACGAGGAGACAGGTACTCTAAGAGATCCACTCTTATGACCTCACCCGACGGTACGGGAGGAGGTCCCCTAGAAGAACTGGGTACCTTGTTTGAGTACAGAGGATACAGAAGACGTAACGTCCACCTAAGAAATGNGTCCGTATGAGTCAACACAGGTTGAACAACACTGAGATACCTAACATCGGAAGGTACGAGGAGACAGGTACTCTAAGAGATCCACTCTTATGACCTCACCCGACGGTACGGGAGGAGGTCCCCTAGAAGAACTGGGTACCTAGTTTGAGTACAGAGGATACAGAAGACGTAACGTCCACCTAAGAAATGGTGATTCGGTTAAACCGTTCGGTTGAGACAGTAACACATACTGTATTTAACGTGTCTCCCCTTTTCTGATAATAGTCATTCTAGTTCTTCTTCCGCGTATTTAAATGACTCTATATCAAGTGAGTAAAAAATTTCCTACAATGACTAAAGAGTGTCGTAAAACTCCTTCTAATAAAGACTTTGATGTGTGTTTTAAGTCCGAAAACTTTTATATTTGTACTTGTATATTTGATAACGGTATTAATTTTATGTAAAACCGATTATGATTTCCCTTATCTTTAGTATAAATACATGAGTGTTAGGAAACTACTGAGTATAAATAGTCACATATGATTTTGGAAAGTCGGAAAGATTCGAGTAACGATTTAGTGTCGATTATGTAAGAGATGAATGTTTTAACAAAGAAATTTTTTTTCAGTAAAAGAAATAGAGGAATCGTCATTACAAACCATAGTAATAGTAGATAATGTCTAATGGATACATGTCCACATCCAACAGTCATAGATAAGACATTGAGACTATTTGAATATGTTAACAACCTGGTTTAAATTCTGTTTCATACTTGAAAGTCTTTGGTGAGGTGTTATGATTGTAGGTACGAAATAGTGATGAGTATTACATTTTAGGTACAATACTAATATAAGACGAAAATATATTAAGTTACTTTAAAGAAGTAATAAACATGTTCCTTCATTATATTAAGTATTTTGTGTAGAAACTTTTGTGTGGTATATACGTTGATTAAAACTGGAGTAAACTATTAAAAAGAGAGTACAACCTCTGTCTTTTCCACTATCGAAAATAAACTGACGACTTCAATTCTAAGAAATGTATTTTGATGTTATAGAAAACTTTTAACTAAAGAACAACTCTTCTTTGGTATACTTTTTTCTGTTCTTTAATCGGGTTCATTATTCCAATAAACATTTCATACATTCTTCTACTGGTCTCACACTTTAATTCAGAATAAAATTACCGTTCTATTCTTTTTAAATTTGTATTTTTTATAAGGAACGGGAAACCGAAGGAGAGGTCTAAAATGATACGAACACATAGACGTAAAACGTAGCTAGTCAGAAAGGGTATCTATCTTTATGGTACTGGACACCGGGTAATGACCGAAACATCCGAATCCATACCTAACACAACAACAACAAGTCAACGATTCAACACAGGTTAAGACGTCGGGGTACCTGACGTCGTATGGTCCGAGTTTGACGGTTATTTTATAGTAAATTACATGTCGGGGGAATTTTTTAAACATATCGATACGAAGTTGAAGATTACCGATATTGTCAAGAGTCCGACAAGGGTCCAATATTAGGTGTTAAACCGAGTTTATTTTAAAAGGTGAAGAAAGAATCTTATCAACTAATTAAAAAGTAGAGGTTTTCTTGTCCACTTTCATTAACGTCATCACCTATATAAAATATCCTTTACCTTTTTTTTTTTGGTGTTTCGAATATAGGATAACAAAAGTTGGATATGATCATATAGTCCGACCTTTATCAAACTTCTAACTTTTTATTGATAAGTGTACACACGTAAACACATATATATATATATATGTGTGTGTGTACGTATATATATTAATATTACTAAAAATATTATTTTATGAAACAAAAAAATTAAATATTTCACAATGAAAGGTGAAAAACATTGATGAAGGAAAGGTAACCTCGGAAGAAAACAAAGTTAAACGGGTATGTAGTTAGGAACCAAATAGGGAACAGTCAGAATTAAATAGTATTAACTGACTATGACTGATGAAATCCTCCTTTAATAAATTGACACTAACTGACCCCTGTAAATTGAAATAACCTTTCTTTGTCGTCCCCCTTTTACCTCCTTTATCATTTACACGAGTAAACATTCTTTTTCTGAAGTCTGTGTCAAACCGAGGAACTCGACTTATTTCCGAATAACTCTAATTCAACTGTATTAATTAACTTATCTTTAAAATGTGGGAAAGAACATTTTACCTTAATCTCTACTTCTAGAATAAACTTTAAATTATTCTGTACTTATACAAGTCTCTGACATATTACTTTATGTGTATTTACTTTATTTTTAATGGTTCTATTATAAAATTTTAGTGAAGTCTTTATAAATAGGGACTCTGTGTAATGGAAACTTTTTAAATCAGTTATCTTATCTGAATTGTATAATATATAAACTATATATACATATCAGTCCCTTCTAAAATATTGAAAAGTGTAAAATGGTTATTTTTTGAAAACCAAGTTTCTCTATTTTGGTGTCGTAATAGTTCACCGGTAAGTCGGTTGTCAGGCCCAGAAGAATGAGATCTAGGATGAAACAACTATTACATGATAACAAAAGGAAGTGGTAAAGAAAAAGTATTGTGAGAAAAACGAGAAGAGTCTTATATTCCACTTCACGAGTGTAAAGACAATTTTGATTATTTGACTGATGACTTTTGTATCACCACCCTCCTCCACATTAAAAGGAAGATGGTAAGATCCAAGGAGTGGTTCTTGGGGACCATTATTTTCTGTTAATTGTACCATTTCGTTTGCATTCAAATTATCGTAGATATGGAGATATATGTTCTTTCTATAGGCCCTTTTGACTCATTGAAATATTACTGTGTTTGGTAGTGGAATTTATAGTAGAGGTAGACTTCCGTTCTCTTCAACCCCCAACGTCCTGTCACTTTCGGTCAATTCCCCCTCTTTGTGTCAGTTTTCCCATTCCGACAATGTGACTAAGTTCAAGAAGAAGTATCGACTGAAAGATATCTAAATCAATGGGAGGAGAGTGGCCATCTCTGTCCCTCAGTGAGAAGGTCTGACGGTACAGGGAACATTTTCGTGTTCAGGTAATATTTTCTTATTGAAGATGAAACTAAAATCTCGAAGAAGACGTAGACAATAAAATTTATATTGGTTGAGTTCTATTAGGAATATGGTTTCTTCATACAAACCCCTACCGTTTAAGATAAGGTAAGTTTTAGTACGTATGCACTCTCGATTCAGTGAAGTCAACACAGACTGAGAAACACTGGGATACTTGGAATCGGGTCGTCCGAGGAGACAGATACCCTAAGAGGTCCGTTCTTATAACGTTACCCAACAGTGCGGGAGTAGGTCCCCTAGAAGGACTGGGTCCTTAACTTAGACCGAGATACAGAGGACGTAACCGTCCATCCAAGAAATGGTGATCACGGTGGACTTTTCGAGGAATTTTCAGTACTCGATTGTGATTTAGGGTTTACTTTTGATAAATTTGATTTTAACTATATTTACATGGAAAAGTATTAAATTAACCATTTGTTTTAAACCTTTTTTTCTCTATTTGACTTACATAAATATATAAAAAACTTATCGGTTATATTTGTTTAAACCTCTATAAGAATAAGTTTTGAGTCTATAGTCATAGATCGTTAAAGATAGTTTTAAATGAATTTATAGTCTATAATCTCCTTCAGTAATAATAGAGTTTCACCAACTCTGTCCATGTAATTAATACTAGTCATCCAAACATTCTATCATTTTTTTATAAATTATAACTTAATGAACTAAACACTGGGTTTACTATTTAATAATTTAGAACTAATATCGTTCCTCAAATTATCGGTCTTTTCTCCTTTATTTGTATCCGTCTCCTTCATCTCTGTTTTACTTGTAACAAAAATGTGTATGAAGTAGTGTAAGGATACAAGTTCACGAAATAAATATTATAGTGGTTTTTTAAGTGAAACAAGAAAGTACAAAATTAAAAGATTTTGAGAAGGATAACGAACTTCGGGTACCTCTAACCATGGAAGTATAAAAAGGATTTAATGTGAAAAAAGGGAGTCTTACGAGTAAGTAAGATCATAAAGACGTTCGTTCTGATACAATTATAGGACATTCGTCCCTTTTACGTCGGTACAGTTTATAAGATCCCTATGATAATCTACTGACTCAAGTATTATGTAAATTGGACCAAGATATATTCAATACTTATGTTAGTGTGTGGTGGTACCGTCCTAATATATAGCCGTATATATCACTTTTCTTAGTGTGTTTGGTTACAATTGTAATTTATTCCTTTATTTAATTCTCATCTTTCATAATCCTGACTTTCATTACGGTCAAAACGTAAGTACTCGTTAGGACTAAACGAAAGGGTCATAGTAATGAGTCGTCTCAGACATTTACACTGTAAAACTACTTCCAACAGAAATACACTAACCAACGAAAGTAAAAAATCCACAATCTTTGTCAGGTTCTTTGTTTTATTATATAGTTCGTCACGTTCTCTTTTACTTAAGTCCTTGAAATACGTATCATAAAACTCACTACTTCCGTTTGAACGATCTTTTTTTAATATGATCGATTATATATCAGTCGATTATTTTTCTTCTTTATTAAGAGATTTAGTCACTATAAATCTTTGTCTTTTATCATAATTATATAAGTAGGTAAATCAGTTACTTATAATAAAAAATAATGGATCACAGGATTTTATCTTAGAATAAGCGGTTTCGTGTACAGAAAGAGAGGTACAACATGTATGAACTGTTTTAGAAACCATTTGTCTTTTGTCACCATTTATAACAATTTAGACCGTATTGTTAGTTCTATCGATAAACAATTTTAACACACGTTTACAAATCATTACCCTAAACTTACTCGAATGTATAAAATCAAGAATTACATTTAGTTTACTTTTTGTCAATAAAATTACATAGGCAAAACTTCATCGAAGGCTCTTAATAAGAAGGTCTAAACATTAAAACTACTTTCGTACATTTAAAGATAAAGAGTTTAAGAATTAGTTCAAACTCTAACCTTTCACAGAATCTCCAGTACAACATGTGGTAAAAATTTTATTACGTTACTCAATACTTCGGAACCCACAGAGATGATGACAGAGTATAAAACATCATATTTATAGATGTTTTAAATCACGTTTGTTCCCTCCTTTTAGACAGAGCCGTAGATAGGTCTGTCTTATATTTTTTCTTTTATAAAGAAAAAACTATTGTCGGATGAGTATATTGGTTTAAAAATAAGAGAAAACAAAAACCGTGTTTCTCATATCTTTAAGATGTTTGATTTTTTACGTGACAGAAAAGTAGTTGGGGACCATTTTTCACTAAATATAATGAAATATTAAATAACCGATTTACAATAGTCTAAGTACTATTTTACTTATTTTACTTCGTAATAAAAAATTCTTATCGATCTTTCGAAGTTTTATTAAACAAAATTAACGTGAAATGTCGTAGTCAGTCCACGAACCTCTCAAGGTCGACATGTTTACCTACACACATACGAATATACATCTATGATATAAATAATGAAATATAAAAAGGTCTAGGTCAAAACTTACTTCTTATAGGTAATATATGGGCATATACATTAAAAGGTGGATTAACACCTAAAGAATTATATTTTCCGTGTACATATTTTATAAACTTTTTATTTTACTGTAAAAATTCACATGAATCTCTTTTAAATGTAAAATAGAAAATGAAAGTACATGTGTGTAGTTGTTTAATAATTTACGTCTATCAACGGTCCTAGACCACCTACCCTCTTTCCCCCTCTACATCCAGTTTCCTATTATGGAAGGTCAAAACTCTACTTATTCAAAACCCCTGGATTACAAGTTGTACCACTAAAATCAATATTATAATATAATATGAACTTTTAAAAATTCTCTCATCTAAAATTCACATGTGTGTGTGTGTGTGTATGTATTTTCTATTGATGCATTCCTCTACTTATACAATTAATTGTACTGTCACCAGTAGTAAAGTGTTACATATGTATATAATTATTAGTATAATATGTGGAATTTTTTAGTACAACAGGTTCGATTTATATATCTATATATACATTAAAAATAAACATTGAGTAGGAAGTTAAGTCGACCCATTTTTCACTTTTTGTTTGTCTATTTTGAAAGGACTCTTTTAGTCCATGTTGCTTTACAAATTTTTCAACGAGATCGAACGTCTGTAGATGACACAATCGATTCCATTAGCCGTACTATATCGGTCTAGGAATCGTCTGGATTCTGTTCGATGTTTTTATCCTTATTTAAAGGTTCCTAGAACCTTGTTTTAAGATAGGAGTTTGGGTTCCAGTGTCTGAGTAACGAGTATTTAAGGTCCTAGAGGAGGTGATATAGGTGACTGTCCGCTTCCCGGTACGGAAAGGACTCAAGTTGGTCGTGGTGGAGATGACCGTCCTTAATGAGAAAATGGAAAATGGAGATGATTTACCACCTGGTATAGGTGGTGGTAGTTGAAACAGAGGACACGGTCCTATGCTTACAGGATACAGTGAGTTAAGGGAAATTGTGGTCCGGATAAACAATATGTTTTACTCGGTTCTTCTTTTTCTTCTGTCAATGTGATCGGGGTTTAGTCGGGATTAACAGATATCAGAGACGTTGAGTCCTAGTTTTGTCTTATAAATTTCCAAGTACTCGAAAGAGAACCCTTCATGTCCCGGATGTTATCTCCACAATTTTTACTAGTATAAACTGACGTCACGTAGTGATAAAATGATTCCTATAATCTCCGTACCTATAATATAGTCGTTTGAACTATACGTGGTCTCGTCACTTTGAAATAAAAAAAGATCACCCATTCGGGTAAATTTCCCTTTATACGAAGAGTGATCAACTACTACATTTTTACTTAAAAACGTAAAAGTATTCTGAGAGTCTTTGACGTCTTAAACCAATAATGACCGTACTGACTGAAAGAGTAATTTTTTGTTTTACCATTCGGATGTGTAGTATAGTAAAAAATCGATATACAATTATAGACGGGTTTGTTTTAATTTGTCGTTTGTTTATGTTTTGGAGATTAAACAAAAAATTTGATAAGATTTAACTTTGTTTTAATTTACACCCGAATTACAAAGGAAAAGGGGTTTCTTTATGTTTTTAAGTGAGGTTATATAAAACACACGTAAATTTTTGTACAAATATACCGAACAGACATTAGGGTCTGTATATTTGTGTTTGTGCATACACACAAACGTTATACATGCAGGGTTGTACGTGAAGGGAACCCCGAAGGAAACATCGAGTCAACCATTTCTTTGACGGACGTTACGTCGTCTAGACCTAAACTAAAGTTCCAGTCCTTCTAGGGGACCTCTTTCTTCATTGTTGGGTGAGGTCCCAAGGACGGACCCCTTAGGGTACCTGTGCTGTTTCGTTGATTTGGTGCTTGTAAGTGATCTAATAAAAAAAGGGGGTCTCTTAAAAGGATTTAAATCGACGCGTACCGAACATTTATTAGAAAGGTCGTCGTGTCCATAAATGTGGGAGTCTCCTTTTTTTACTGTCAGTTCAGATTTCTTCGATTTGATTACAAAGATGGATTTTTAATCTATCTTTACCTTTCTCTCTCTCTGTTGTTCTCTTAATCACTCAATAAAGGTGTCATTCTCGACACCGTTTTAAATGTAGGGATCCAAGTCACTGAATTTAGTTCCTCTCACTATAATTAGTGAGATATCGGTCGTCTAACCGGTCACGGGTCGGAGATTGTAGACCCGAAAGTCGGAGATCCAAGGTCCGATGTCTGACTGAACGATAAATGAAGAACATGGTCGTCTTCGACGTCCCTCGTGCTGCTGAAGTTTTAGTAGAGGTGTCCAGAATTAAACTCTGACTCCGACTCTTTACAAGAGTACCATTCAGTGATCTTATATTAAGTAGTTCACGTTGTGACGGTTGTATTGAAGTATCAAGAGGACAATAAATGACGTACGATCAGTGAAGTCAGCGCAGCCTGAGACGTTGGAATACCTGGCATTGGGTGCGTGGTACGAAGAGACAGGTACCCTAAGAGGTCCGTTCTTATGACCTCATCCAACCGTAAAGGAGGAGGTCCCATAGAAAGGGGAGAGTCCCTAGTTTGGACACACAGAGGACATAACGGCCCGCCCAAGAAATGGTGAGCGCGGTGGAGCACCATCGTTAGATATAAGGTCAAATTGAAACTTATTATTTAAACCTAAAGGAAAAATCTTCACCTATACTAAAAACGGAAAAAGAATATTAAAAGATTGTAAAAACCAAACCCATTACTCAAAAGTTCTAAATTATAAACCTCCGTTCTACGTTGTCTTAAAAAAAAAAGGGAGATATCCTTCTATTACAAATCCTCTCTTTGGAACAGAGGTGACACGAGAAATGAAACTTCGAAAATTTTAATTCGATTTCATTGTTTGTGAGAGTATTTATTGTCAAACGATAAATGATTATCTAAATTTCAAAGTGTTTTATTATTGGTAATCTCTACAGATTAATTTTACGTTATTAAACTAAAATGTGTTAAGACAACTTAATGTCTAAACTCTCTTTGTAGAGTTAAGGTTCGAATACATCCCGTGTACGACCATATGTCCACTCGTAAACGTGTACACGCACACACACGCATGTGTTTGTGTGTGTGTGTGTGTTTGTATACAAGGGACACCGGTATACAAAATACCGGTCAAAATTGACCTTTTACATAATAAGTATAAATTTTTAAAACCCATTCATAAAATTAACAACCATTATAAAACGATAACATTATTCCAAGGAAGGTAAGAAAATAAAGGGGAGGAGAATAGAGATACGTCACAAGAACGATTGACTAGAAGAAACGACTGGTGTATGGAGGTTTATTTTAATACTCCTGGATACGTATCGTTAAATATTACAAATCGTTAAAATTACTTCAAAACGATGACCGTATCATTCCTACCGGGACATTGTAGATTCATTGACATAGTTCGAGAGAAACGAAACTTTATTTAATGAAATGAGGAGTTATTCCTGGTTAATTTAAATCCTTTACATTTCATGGCATTCAGAGTCACTTCATGTACAGAACCCTTTCCTGAAGTTCTTATATAATATGAAGTACCGAATATTTGAACCGACGATTATTCTTAGTGGACCCTCGAAACAATTATTATGTCCAAGGGTTCTGTGTTAGGTCTGAATTACTTCGTCTAAGAGGTCTCTTCCCCGTACCCTTAATACAAAAATTATTTACAGAGTTTACTACACATAAGAGACTACTAATGCAAACTTTGACTTCAAGTTCTGATCTACATGGTGTACCGACCATTATTATTCATCACCCTCAGGAGTAAAACACAATTCTGTGAATCAAAAGTGTCGTCTACGCCTTAATAACTTATAAAGATAATACTTACTTGCTCTTCGGCACATGGTATCTGTCCTTTGAGACTGTCGTACGCTATTTACCACCAGTTCCGTTCTTCCTGTTACTCACTATAAACACTGGGTCTACAGGTCACTCCTTCTGTACTGACACCCCGTGAATCTTTCCTTTCCTACTAACATTTTCTATTCGTCTTCATGGTCAAACTTGAACCACGTCTTCAGATCGTAAGAATCCCCATAACGTACCCGGCGTAATAGATGTCGTAACGTGTCATTGTTGATCTTCTCCGTCATATGAATTAGGTGAACGACTGATTTATAGTCTCTACTCTCATTAGACAAATCAAACGTGTCCGACGGTTTTGTTTTAGGGTGTCTGACACACTGAATTGTTTTTAATCAGGACCTCCAATCTCAGGTTCTAGTTCCACAGTCGTTCGACCCAAAGAGGATTCCGGGGAAAGGTACCGAACATTCACCGGTAGAAAAATACCACAAGAGTGTACTCGAAATCCACACGTTGAGGTCACAGAGGAACACTCAGGTTTCAAGGAGAAAAATATTCCTGTGGTCACTTTAATCTAATTTCGGGTTGGTTTCCAGGAGTAGAATTACAAGTCAAGTCAAGTCAACGAGTCAGCACAGGTTAAGATACACTGGGGTGTCTAACATCGTGCGGTCCGGAGGGACAGGTAGTAGTGGAGAATTTTCAAGAGTAGAAGGTATGTCAGTGTCAGACCTCAAAGTCTCCAATCTCAAAGTTGTATACTTAAAACCTTCTATAGTGTTTCATACTTAAACAGTACTTAAAGTACTGTACATACTTCGAGTCTTGTGAAGTTCGTACTACTAAGGCTCTTGACTAATCCACAACTACGAGATGAGGTTCTATTTCTTTTGTATATTTTCTGTTCGTCATACCCATTGTTTCGGACAAACTTTCATAGTACTACTTAACTTATACCCTTTAATCTTCTCTCTACGGCCATCTGTTGTCTACGAATATACACGCATCCTTACACACATGTGTCCAAGTGATATATATCATTGTTATGACTTAAACTTGAACCACGTCTTAAGATCGTAAGAATCCCCATAACGTACCCGACGTAATAGATGTCGTAACATGTCATTGTTTATCTTCTTTGTTATGTGAAATGACTACGAACAGACCATTATAGTGAAGACACAATATTACTTTCCAAAAAGAAACACTACACGTTTTGAACACAAAAAATATATATTTACTCACATCAATCTAATTGCGAAGGGACCCCCGAGTCACCATTTCTTAGATGGACGGTTGCCTCCTCTGTGTCCAAACTAGGGACCCAGTCCTTCTAGGGGACCTCTTCCTTTACCGTTGGACGAGGTCATAGGAACGGACCCTTTAAAGTGTCTGTCTCCTCTGATCACTCGATATATCAGGTACCCCAATGGTTTCTCAGTCTATACCGAACTACTGATTTGTTGTTCGTCTAATGACAACGTCATTACGGACAAAAGTAGACACTTTTCAATTCGTACATGTGCTCCGTGTTAAAGACTAAACAACGACACAAGGTAGAGTAAAAAAAAAATGAAGATAAGAATTTCGTGAGTCAAAACGAAAGTTAAAATACATGGAATAAAGACTCAATCTAGACGTGTACACATGTTTTTCAATATAAATACATAACGTGTATTAGTACGATAAGTCCTAATTACGATATAACACAATACATTTATTCTTTTATGCACATGTCTCCCTTTTTAATATTTGATGTCCTTTTTAACTATTACTCATCAAAAATATCAATATATTTTAAGATTTCTTATAAGATTTCACAATAATAACTAATTGAACTTTTTAAGACAAAAGGGAGGTACGGATATATTCAGATATTGGTTATTCAAATTGGAGGAGAATCACCATTTCCGAATTAACGAACGAAGTAATCTAATTCGAATCCGTAATAAATGAAAAAGACCAAGGGACTAAACACCACAAGGAACAACACCGACCTACTTTTTATTTCACCAATCAACCCGTAAAGACGTGATCGTGTTAGAAGTAACGGAAGGAACTAACAGAAAAAGTCTCTCTTTGACCACAGAACCGATAAAATATGTAAAACCTCAAAAATGAAGAAAAAATTTTTAATTAGGAGGTAATTTACTAAATCTTTCTTAATTAATGAGAAATTTAAACCTGTAAGTTCTGTTACAAGATGTTTGTTAAAAGTTTAGACTAAATATTCGGTATATAAATGTTATANAACTAACAGAAAAAGTCTCTCTTTGACCACAGAACCGATAAAATATGTAAAACCTCAAAAATGAAGAAAAAATTTTTAATTAGGAGGTAATTTACTAAATCTTTCTTAATTAATGAGAAATTTAAACCTGTAAGTTCTGTTACAAGATGTTTGTTAAAAGTTTAGACTAAATATTTGGTATATAAATGTTATATTCGTTTACGTATAAACGGACTCTATTATTCTAAGGTTTGTTTTTAAATCATGATATATATATGTGTGTGTGTGTGTGTGTGTGTGTGTGTGTGTGTGTGTTCCCTTGTGATTATCTAGTGTGGTTTTTTTCTTACTTTAAGACGGTAACCGTTGTTATATCTATCTAGAACTTCATAATACAATACACTTTATTCAGTCTGTCTTTTTCTGTTTAATAAACTGAGTATATACTTCACATTTTTGTTTTATACTTTATTTGTTTTCGTTTAAATATCTATTTCTCTGGTCCAACCACCGATGGTCCATTTTTCATCCAACCCCTACACCGATTTTACTAACTGTCTCCAGTCGACACACTACTACCTACCATTGATCTTAACACCATCACTGGTGAAACAGTGGTAGACAGTGTCTACATCTTAATATTACGTCATGTTCTTTTCTTTTTATTTAATGAGTCTTTTATAAGATCTGGAGTTAGATACTGTTTTAGTATGTTTAGTTATACTTCGTCTTTCGTAAGTCCTTTTAGAAAATTTAATATAGGTCAAAAAACAAAAAAAAAGAGGGTCTTTATACTCTTATGGTAGTCTTAACTCAGTAGTGAGACGTTTTCTTAGTGACTTCACGTTTAGATACATGATCACGGTATGATAACGGTGTCTCATAGAGAAATGTGTATTTAGGATTACATAAATATGTTCGTCAGAGAATGTGAACTATATGAGATACAAAATCTCTTTTGTGTTATTGTAAAAAGAACACTAAAATCTTCTTTTGTAAATTATTATTTCTCACTTCGAAGAGAGAACGAACCCAAAAACATAATAAAGATCTAAAAGAAAAAAAACCTTTCTTTTAGAGTTAATATCATAGACGTAATAATAAGGTTTTTGTGTTTTGTTGGGGAGAGGGTTTGGGATTATGTAAGAAGAGTCAAGTACAGTTCAATCCACCTTTTGATGTGTATATAAATATTACAACAGTCACCTTGATAGTAAACTTATAAGTATAATTAAATAAAAGGTACTTCCTTTACTTGTTAATTAATAGTTTCATACCCCGTCACCTTTGGAAGATACCGAAGTTCCCATGTGATGTTTACAAAACAACAATAAAAGGACCTGGTAGACGTACTACCGTTATTTAGTCATTTTTTATACGGGTACACAAAGAAATTAAGACAAGTAGAGGAGGGAGTTTAACAAAAACTGAAGGGTGACTACTATTAATATCAATGAATATATTTATACCGTCTTTTATAAAGAAAGATCGAGTTATTGGACCGTTACAAAAGAACTAAAACCGAAAGTAACCAAACCACAGTAGAAGTATTTAGAACACTCGGTCCAGTGATATAGAAAAACCTATTTCAACGTTTTATAAAAAATTTCAAAAAAAAAAGGGGTATCACAAATAAGATCGATTATAAGAGGGAGTAGAACGTTTTCTTGGTGCGTGTCTCGGTTTAAAGTTCTCCATCTGGCGTACTTCTAGTGTACTTGTAGAAAAACGGTGACTTAATCGACTTGTGGGCCTGTTCCACAACAGAAAGACCAACAGAGGTTCTACAACGATGTAAGATTAAGATCGACCTGTGTTTAAACACGAAAGATCTATAAGGGGGTACGCCACAAAAACACAATTGTAAATCTCCTTACGATATTGAACGAATAAATTTTTCTTGATCAACCAAAGTATCGATAACGAGAAGGATGATAATCTTTTACACGTATGTATTTAACTATAAGTCACAACTGAATTTTGTTTATCACTGTTCCATAAAGAGGTCTTTTCTACCCAAATACACTCTAGTGGTCTCTTAACTTTGAATCTCAGACGTTGGTACCGTTCGGTACACGTTCAAGGGTGTGTCTCCCTTTCTCTTACGAAAATGTCTCTCTTTTCTCTTCAACCTTCCGAATTTGTCTCAAGTATCGAAAGATACCCACTCAGCAGCTCTCCTTTCTTTTCATAAAAAGAAGGATAACCTGAGACGACAGTAACGTCTGACACTCTTCTAGGAAGACCAGAAGGTTGAGATAAATAAAGACAAAGCAAAAATGTAAAGAAGGAAACTAGTTCTACACCCCTTTTCACGTGTCTAACTTTTTGATGACTCCAGAGTAAGTTCATTGTTTCTCACACGTAAAAAAAAAAGGTAAAGTAGGACCAGGAAAAGTTATCTCCTTTTCTAGGAGAAACTCAGGTAACTATTTGTATGTCAATTTTCAATGGACCCACTATAGTTGTAGACTCCCTTTTGATCTTAAAAGAAATTTTTGTTAGTTTTCAACTAGTATTATTAGTACTTGTCTACGTAGTCTAAAAGCACGCGTTCAGACTTAAAACAAAGTTAGTTATCCGAGTTTTTTCGGGATTCTTAATGAGTCACTTCAGTGAATCACTAATTCGGACTAGTATGGTATTCAAACCTCCGATCAGAGGACCAAGATTAATATCTCTAGGAAGTCCTAAAAGGGTCATCAAAATTTTAGATTGTGAGTCGGACTGGAAACGGTTGTTCGTATACTTGACCGACTATATTCAGTCTCTATGGTCCAACCATACAAACTTACCGATATAATTTAAGGAGTCGTCTATACCTTCTTAAAAACTAATGATACCCCTTTAGAAACCGATACTGAGCGTCAAGTTGAAATCAGGTCCCTCATATTCTTTAATTCTCAAATCGAAGACCTAGGAGTCTTCCGGATCAAAATTTTTTCTTGTCCAAGACTTCTTTTCCCTCATCACTTTCAAAGTCGTTTTCCCCTTCAAACCTCTTTTAATTATACACCCTTGACTCTCATATCTGTTCCGTATCCCCCGTATATTCCCTTCCTCTTTTTTTACCCTGGTGTACCTTTCGGACTCTGTTTCTTCTGTTTCTTCTCGAACCCCGAATTCCTCGGTAAATTAGAAAAAATATTAACAAACGGAGTCGCTTAGAATTTTTAGAATAAAACGTCCCTCCGTTAAAAGCTGATGACTAGTACGATCTTATCGTTAGTTTTATTCGTAAGGTGAGTCAAAACCTTTAAAAACTCAATACTATCAGGTTAAGTCAAAATTCCGTCAATTTAAACCCCTAAAGTTTTCAAGGAGTGACTATAAGATTTAGCGGAAACCAATTCAGTCGGACAAATCAATGTTTACCCTTATTCTTTCTTTACATCGAAATTTTGTGTTTTATCCGACCTAAAAGACATTCCCACCACGGGACTTTTATAAATCTATTACCCTAGAGTACAAAGTCTTCAAAAAGAGATCTCATTTTATTGTTAAAAATTTGACGAGTTTGTCGAGTGTCGAGTTTGTCGAGTAAGTTTGTCGGACGTCCGAATTGTAGTCTGTCAAGATTCCTCTGTCGAACCAACGTCTTCTCGGTCCTACTTCCGAAAAAGTCGGTCCAAAGTCTCTTGTCGGGGAAGGGTTGTTTATCCGGTTTCAGACTTTTTGGACGTCTCAAAATCTCTTCATCGGGATTAAGGGTCTCCTTGACCCGACTTCCGTAAAAGTCTTTCAAAGTAAACATTCTCAGACTAGAGTTTTAGTTTGTTCATGAGTGTATATCTTGTTCCGGAATTTGTCTTTCTATTTTGGAATTTTTATCTACGATTTATTTCGGGTCTAGTGAAGTTTGTGTTCATCCCGTGTGTAAGTTTAGGTCCTCTTTCTGATGAGAAGTTGTGATCTCAACCTCTCTTTCCGGTATCTCATTATTACGCGAGTTAACACTCAGGAAGAGGACAAACGAATGGTCGGGACCTCGACAACCCCTAGAAGGGACCAGTGACAAGTCAAGTCAAATCAAGTCAGTGAGTCAGCACAAACTGAGAAACGTCGGGGTACCCGACGTCGTACGATCCGAAGGGACAGGTTCTGGTTGAGAGTCTCGAACGAGTTTGAGTACAGGTAGTTCAGCCATTACGGTAGTCTGGTAGAATAGAAGACAGTAGGGGAAGAGGAGGACGGAATTTAGAAAGGGTCGTAGTCACTTTCATTTCAGCAAGTCAGCACAGACTGAGAAACACTAGGGTACCTGCCATCGGATGGTCCGAGGAGACAGGTACCCTAAAAGGTCCGTTATCAGGACCTCACCTAACGGTAAAGGCAGAGGTCCCCTAGAAGGGTTGGGTCCCTAACTTGGGCCCAGAGGGCGTAACATCTGTCTGCGAAATGACAGACTCGGTGGTCCCAGAAACATACCCCGTGGTTTTACAACTGACTTTTGCTAATCTGACAGTCTGATAAGATGTCCTTTCTAATACACACCACCTCCCCTGCCCCTCCCCTAGTCGACTCTTAATGTTGTACCTGATGTTAGTACCACTCGGTGTACACTCAGGGATGTATCGTTCACTTCTTCTCATGAAAGTATCTCCCTTTTTCTTCGACCCTCCCGATGTCATTTCTTTCTCAGGTCCCAAAAGTAACTAACTCAGGAACGGTCCTTTCTTCTCACAAAGAGGGAGGAAAACCCAAGACGATAGTAGTAGAGAAGGTAAAGACCGGAGGTCTAAGATAAATTAACTCCAGAGAAACAACTAAAAAAAAAAAAATTATTTTTCGAAGTCATTATACAAGTTCTAACGACACAGACTCAATCTTTTATGTAAATGAATAGAAATAAGGAATTAAAAGGGTCATGTGGTGATAGGGGTCCAACCTTTTCAGGAGACCTCCTCCCGCTGTTGGATGAGGTCATAAGAACGGACCTCTTAGGGGTACCTATCTCCTTAGACCGTCCGATGTCAGGTATCCCAGCGTTTCTCAGGCTGTTCTGATGTCACTGAATCGTGTGTGTGTGTGTGGGGAGTCTGTCTACAATAAATAAACGACTGTTTTCAATTATGTAAGGTCTTAGAAAAGATTTCATCAGATACATACAGTAAATTACAACAATACGTAATTGATAAAAGTTGAAACATGATAAACATCACTAAGATAATCAAAACCCTATCGAAATGTGAATCCGACAGAAATTTTGGTTCAGAATAAAAAAACATTCTAAGTAGTACAAGGTTTCAAAGTCATTTGTATTTGAGAGATATAATTGTAACATATTTAGGTTGTATTAAGTTAGTCTTTTACTGTAACACAATTAAATTGTATCTCGAAATATCAATAAACGATGAGTAGAAGATTAGACTTACAATGACATTAATGTAAACAAGGTGTAACTAATCCCGAATTACTGTAGACTGAGAAAATAGATAACCTAAAAACATTTAAAGAGTAAAAAGTTTAGGTTTCATTAAATAGTTTTGTAACTTAAAAGAGAAGTGAAAAACAACAACAACAAGTCAACGATTCGGGACAGACTGAGAGACGTTGGGGTACCTGATATCGTATGGTCCGAAGGGGTAGGAGGTCATAGAGGGTCTCAAACGAGTTTAAGTACAGGTAACTTAGTCACAACGGGAGGTCGTAGAATAAGAGACAGAAAACAGAAGTTGGAAAGGGTCGTAGTCCCAGAAAAGCTTAGTCAGTCGAGAAGTGTAGTCCAATCAAAGATAAATTAAATTTATTCGTGATTATTAAGGGTTTATTTAAGGAGGTACACACTGGAACAGAATAAAGGCTGAGTATTATTTGACCGATTAACTATAACTACACAGATGTTACGTAAAAGATGATTTGTACACATTTTTATCTTGTTAAAACGGTAATGGTGGAACAATTGATGCTTTTTTTACACGTTACATTCTCGTCACTCAACTTAAAATAAGTCACAGAATAACTCCTGATTTCGTGTCTGTGGTTGGAGAGTCCATCGAAACTCCTTGATGAGACTTCTTCGACCCCTTACAGACAGACATATATATATGTTGAAATATATATGTTAAAAAATAAAATTGATCCTTTATGTACATCAGTTTTCCGAGTAGGAAAATTTTCTGACAACGATCATTGTGCGTGTGTGTGTGGACCTATAGAGTTCTATTACTAAAATCTCGAGTGAATATATATCCTTTTACGTTGTTAGACTCGAGTAACTTCAGAAAGGAACCTATACGTATAATTAATAGATCTCCGAATATATAGGTTTGTATCTTAAGACATAGGAATCGAAGAAGTCAACATGATAACCAAACACACCGATTACCGAAATGGGAACATCCTAATCTTTCTACCCGCTGTGACAAATGTTTGAATAGTAGGATCCCTTCATTCTTATTAGAGGGGAAGTTTTAAGAACTGTCTGAGGGAACACTCTTTTCTGTTAGTGTCCTCATTTTTTATCTTAAAATTATTGTACATATGGAGAATATATGTTCCTTCTATGGTTTCTTATGAATCGTTGAGAAACTTAATCCGGTTAGGTAGTGGAATTCATGATAAAGGTAGATTTCTGTTTACTATAACAACTCCCTTCCTCCGGGTAATCCCCTCTACTGCTCCTTTTCGTGTTATTTTATCCCGTTTTAATACTACGTCTGAATTCAGTTATGGAATAAGGAATTATTCTTAAAGATCTCTGAATCAGTACGAGGAGAAGGACCGTGTCTCATTGTATAAGAATGTTTACCTGTAAAGGGAATATTTATATTTACGTAGAATGTTTACACATTGAAGATGAGTCTAAAGTCTCGAAGGGAACACAGAGACAAAGGATTTTTATCGATCAACTTCTGTTAGGAATACAGTTTCTCTGTATAAACCCCCACCACTTAAGACGGGGGGAAGTAGTGACTTGGGTGAGGAGAGGGTGAGAAGGTGTTCAACAATTTACTGTTGTAATGGGTAAACAAGTTCAGTTTTCAACCCTAATCTGAAACTAAAGGGAAAAGGTGTGTAGAGTCAGTGTAGTACTTATTTAGGATATACCAACCGTTATTTTATTTAGGTTTTAAGCTTGTTAGTACAAAACAGTCTGCATAGTCGTAAAAATGCGAATACTATTGTCCTGGTAAAGAAAGGAGTGATACTAAAAATGATGTTTCTGTCCAGAGTCGATCGGACGATATAAAGTCTCAGATGAACATCATATCAGTTCTAGACCGGAGACGTTTGTTTTAGTCGGATCTGATGGGTCGGGTGGTTGTTTGAACGACTATCGTCGACCTGACAGTGTCAATAAACCCATCTTTATAAGACCCAAATGGTTTACCATGGTCACCATTTTTTAGACGGACGGTTACGTCCCCTATATTCTCTACACTCTAGTTAGGGACTTCCTCCCGTACTGTTGGGTGAGGTCATAAGAACAGACCTCTTTTGGTACCTGTCTCCTCGGATCTACCGATATCAGGTTATTCAAGTTTTTCTCATCCTATATTGACTTCGTTGAAATCGTGTGTACATGTACCTCGTGTGTCTATAAGATGTGTAGAATTGTTTATTTAATTCATCGTGAAATATAACTATAACATCATATCATTTCATTGACTAAAAACATAACTAATATGTAAATTTTCGATTCCGATAAACATTGTGTAAAGATACCTTAATATTAATAAGAGAAAAAAAAGGTCAAAATTTTTGAGAAGTACTTTGAAATTATTAGGTGAAAACTGACAAATTTATTACACAACTTCGAATAACAAAAATAACCCCCTCACACGTTAAAGGAACCAAAACTGAGCGTCGTCGTTTTTAGACTTCACTACGTACCTTGTCGTAACGTCGAGTCAAAATAAACCGTTCGTTTCCTTTTATGTAGAACCTCCACACTCCCGTCTCGTTGGGTTTTCTTCATTTCTCTTCTGTCCGGGGAGTCGAGTTAAAATCGAGGAGAAAAATACAAAAAAAGAGGAGGGGGCTCGGACGGGATACATTTAACCCGATCGGTACTCCCGATAAACAAAATGGACTCCAGGAGTGAGTCCAGGAGACTGGAAGGAAAAAAAGATAAAAAACACCCAAAAAGGGAAGAAACAGAAAATCGGTGGTGGTAAGACCTGAGGAAAAAGGATAAGATTGATTGATTGTAAAACTTTTTTATCGACAATCAAAGTTTTCATTACGAGGACTTTTACCTTAATTATATACAGGTTACCTACTGAAAACTTCATTTTAGGTAAATTACAAAAGTTTAAATTTATAGAAAGAACCATTCACCTAAGACGTGGAGCAATGAATCAAGGGTTAGTAGTCATACCGAAAACGGAAACTTGTCATTACAGTAAATATTGTGTAGTCGTTCGAACGTAAACCAATCATACAATCTACTCTCAGTAAACATAAATGACAGTTTACGTCGTTGTCTTGAAAACGTAGATACTTTTATTTAAATGAAAGTCATATTTTGATATTGAGAGAAGTTTTACCCGAAAATGTTTTTCTTGTTTCTTTCGTCAGGTCATAGTGTAACGATACAATTAATACTTTCATCAAAATTAATAATGTTGAGGTGTATAATTTCACAGTAGGTCACTATCAGACACACTTAAAACTGATATCGATATTGGTTTCATTTTTGATTATAAAACTGTCCTTTCTTCATCCTTTCGGTCTTTTCCTAATTTGTAGATCAAATCGAAATCCTTTATTAAACTTACAATTACTCGTTACTAAGAAGATTTATGGAAAAAACACAATTTATGTGATCTCTTCCTTCCATCTTATTTTCTCATTTGAGTTTAGATTCACAATTTTTCACCTTCACAATCAATGAGTCAGTACAGATTGAGAAACGTTGGGTTCCTGACATTGGGTGGTCCGAGGAGACAGGTACCTTAAGAGGTTCGTTCTTATGACCTCACCCATTGCTAAGGAAGAGATCGCCGAGAAGGACCTGGGTTCCAAACTTGATCCGATAGGGTATAAAGTCCGTTTTGAGTTTAGATTCATGAAGTACCGTTTATCTACCCCTTTGTCACCTTTGTCACAGACTGATATAAAACCCCCCCGAGGTTTTAGTGACGTCTACCACTAACGTTAGTACTTTAATTTTCTGTGAATGAGGAACCTTCCTGTCAATACCGGTTGGATCCACCGTATAAATTTTCGTCTCTGTAATGAAACGGTTGTTTCCAGGCAGATCAGTTCCGATACCAAAAAGGTCACCAGTACATACCTACACTCTCAACTTAATATTTCTTTCGACTCGGGACTTCTTGACTACGAAAACTTGACACCACAACTTCTGAGAACTCTCAGGGAACCTGACGTTCCTCTAGTTTAGTCAGGTAGGATTTCCTCTAGTTTAGTCAGGTAGGATTTCCCCTAGTTAGGACCCACAAGTAACCTTCCTGACTACAACTCCGACTTTGAGGGTATGAAACCTGTGGACTACGTTTCTCGACTGAGTAAACTTTTCTGGGACTACGACCCTTTCTAACTCCCGTTCTCCTCTTCCCCTACTGTCTCCTACTCTACGTACCTACCGTAGTGTCTGAGTTACCTGTACCGAAACCCATCTGAGGTCGTCAACCATTACCTGTCCCTCCGAACCGTACGGTACCAAGTACCCTAGTGTCTCAACCTGTGTAGATTCTCTGATTTGACTTGACTTCATGAATAATTTTAGTTATTAAAAATCTTCTTAATTATTTTATTTTTGTACCTGACACGAATATTGACCTTAATGACACTCTTGGTGTATCCTAAAACGACCACTGAGATCTGCAAACATGTGATTTACTTGGTAAATGATTATATTCGTTTAACATATAGGAGTACTACGTTTCATCTCAATGATGTTTTACTCTTTTACTTAAACGACTTTTATATAGATGATGACGAAATCGAAAGAATACCTCTTATTTTAGAAAGTTCTTCTGTCCTTTTTTTTCTAAAGACCTTTTTTACATCACTTAAAAAAAAAAAACAGTATATCATCTCTATTAAGCTTTCCGTTTTGTAAACTTCTTTCCACTCACCTCTTTTCATCATATATTCTGTAGGTTGTCCTTACTATTAGACTCACGCCTAATAGTTCAATAATTAACCGTGCGTATTAAAGTGTTTCACGTTCTTAAAACTGGTACACCCAATTAAGTTTACTCACTAAGTTTTATGACCTCACCTTTACTGTAAAAATATTACCAGCTATTTTTAATTTTATTAAATAGTCATACACTCATATCCCGTTTTTCGAACCTCGGTATCACTGAGGTGATCTTCACATCATAGTACATGATACAGGTCCCATTAACTGTTTGGTGTACTTCCTCTATTTTATAGAGAACTACCTTTGTAATTTTGAAAACCTATACCTTTTGTATGTTTGCCTGAATTTAAGTCAGAGAGTCAGCACAGACTGAGAAAGATTGAGGTGTCTTACGTCATGGTATCCGAAGGGATAGGTAGTGGTTAAGGACCTCGAAAGAGTTTGAGTACAGGTATCTCAGTCACTACGGTAGGTTGGTAGAGTAGGAGAAAATAGGGTAAGAGGAAGACGGAAGTTTTCCTGAATTAACCCGAATTTTCACTTTTTATACTCTTCTATAAATCTTATAACTCTCCTTGACGAAGTGTCAAGTCACTTCCTCTCTTTACTATTTTTATTTTTTTTTAATTAATAATACTGTACATTACGTACGATACTACCTCTGAACTTATCTAAGTATACTCTCAAATGTTCGTTTGTATTTGACGACCGACACCTTACTAAACTGTTACTAGACTATTGTAAGTGTCTATATATCGTTCTTTAGAGGGTTATATTTTAATTATTCTCATCTCTTACAAAGACTATTTACCCTTTTGTACACCGGTCCATGTCTTCAAATGTTATCATAAACTATAGATCCATTGTCTGTTATCACCACACATGTCTTTTACCGTTTTTTGCACGAAATATATATGTGTTCAGAGTAGTACTTTCTAAAGACACGGTCAGTTTGTTAAACTTTAAATAGTGCTTTCCAAACACCTTACTTTCATTTATTATAGTGGTGTAAACATTGTTTTTTGTGATGAAATCAGTACCAAACGTCTTACTTAAAATTTCCCGTTCTTGTCCTCTGTCACATCCTTTAACAACTTCATTAGGAACTCTTTCAACTATTCTTTAAATTGTTGTTACGACTAGTCTCACCTTTTCTCTTCTCAGTTCTCTATTAACCCCATGACGGGAAATAGTAAACGAAAGATTTCCTTTCGATCCACATGTAAAATTATTATGCTTAACGTAGTTCTACCAGTTGATAAGTTTTGAAGAATTATGGTAGAACGGTAGGTGAACGTCATTTTTAGTTTCCTGGAAATTACTGTAAAAACTGCAGTAGTAGTTGGTGAGACCCAAAGTGACCCCCGAGTCTCTCATTTCTTAGACGAAGACTAGTTTTCTGGACCCAAACTAGGGATCCAGACCTTATGAGAGAACCCTTCCCTTACCGATTAGTGAGATCACAAGAACGGACGTTTTAAGGTACCTGTCTCTTCGGACCGCCCGATGTCAGGTACCCCAGTGTTTCTTACCTGCGTTGACTCGTTGATTGTGCAAGTGAAAAGTCGATGAGACGGATTGTGAATAGGAAAAGGTCGGTATGACTTAAGAAACTAGAAAGAGTTTCTTTCCGTTACAGTTTCTTACGAGTTTGATGGCGTGTTAACGTGAGTAGAGTGTGTGATCATTTCATTACGAGTTTTAAGAGGCTCGGTCCGAAGTCGTTATACACTTGACACTTGAAAGTCTACAAGTTCGACCAAAATCTTTTCCGTCTCCTTGCTCTCTAGTTTAACGGTTGTAGACGACCTAGTAGTTTTTTCGTCTTCGCAAGGTCTTTTTGTAGATAAAGACGAAATAACTGATACGATTTCGGAAACTGACACACCTAGAGTTATTTGACACCTAAGTCTTTATTTGTTATTTAAGACTTTCTCTACCCTTATAGTCTGGTGGACTGGACGGAGAACTCTTTAGACATACGTCCAGTCTTTCGGTGTCAATCTTGACCTGTACCTTGTTGTCTGACCAAGGTTTATTCTTTTCATCATACAGTTCCGACATATAACAGTGGGACGAATAAATTGAATGTACGTCTCATGTAGTACTCTTGACAACCCGACCTTCTTCGTGTTCGACCTTAGTTCTAACGGCCCTCTTTATAGTTATTGGAGTCTACACGTGTACTGTGGTGGGAATACCGTCTTTTATTTCTTGAATTTTCGGAGAACTACTTTTACTTTCTCTTCTCACTTTTTCAACCTAATTTCGAGTTGTAAGTCTTTTGATTCTAGTACCGTAGACCAGGGTAGTGAAGCACCGTTTATCAACCCCTTTGTCACCTTTGTCACCGACTGAAACAAAAAAACCGAGACTTTAGTGACGTCCACCACTGACTTCGTTACTTTACTCTTCTGTGAATCAGGAACCTTCCTTTCAATACTGGTTGGATCTGTTGTATAATTTTTCGTCTCTGTAACGAAACGGTTGTTTACAGACAGATCAGTTCCCATACCAAAAAGGTCACCAGTGCATACCTACACTCTTAACCTGACATTTCTTTCAACTCACGGCTTCTCAACTACGAAAACTTGACACCACAACCTCTTCTGAGAACTCTCAGGGAACCTGACGTTCGTCTAGGTTAGTCAGGTAGGATTTCCTTTAGTCAGGACTCACAAGTAACCTTCCTGACTATAACTCCGACTTTGAGGTTATGAAACCGGTGGACTACTCTTTCCGACTGAGTAAACTTTTTTGGGACTAAGACCCTTTCTAACTTCCGTCCTCCTCTTCCCCTACTGTCTCCTACTCTACTAACCTACCGTTGTGGCTGAGTTGCCTGTGCTCAAACCCTCGACCACTACCTTTCCCCCCGGAGCGTACAACATCAGGTACCCCAGAGTTTCTCAATCTGTGGTGACTCGCTGACTTGACTTGACTTTGAACGAATCTTGATAGAGTTTTAGAAATATCAAAGAGAAAGGAGACGGATGTTCTGAGGTACGAAGAAGTTCTGAATGAGAGAGTGAATTTAACAACGAGTCTAAAATGGAAAAGTTATTCAGGTTGTAGTTGGTAGAGTTAATTCAGACGTAAGGAGTCTTCGACTAAAAGATTATGGGGATTAGAGGAGATCATAAAAGTGTCGTGTTCAAAGGAAAGTTATAAACGAACATATATATTAATAGACAAGTAGAATGATGTAAATCTTGTCGTGAAGAGACTCTCGTAGGTGAGTCAGATATAAACAACTTAATAAAGTTGTCTATCCTACACTTTGATTCACCAGTATCATCATCCGTATTCATATCTACTTAAACTCCTTATTCCTTTTGAAATAAATTACATCCTTATCATTTCCTTTAAAGAATTTTTGGTATTATGGAATAATGATGTATGTCGTTTTTATTTTATTTAGTGTAACTTCTACCAATCACTATTAGAAAGTGTTTTACATTTTACGTTATATTAAGTATGAAAACAAATTTTTCTACAATATACAAAAGACTTTTAAATGAATCTGATCAAATCTTTTGGTAAAGTTAGTCAGTGACCGATAATGGGTCACAACGAATCATATAACCCCTTTTTTACTAAATCAAGTTTCCCGGACTTACAAGTTGAAATCTCTTACTCATAAATAAATACATCCTTTACATCCTTAAATGTAGTACAATCACATATACACACAAATCACTCACACAGACTTACGCACAAATGTATATGTATACGTATGAACACACTTTGATGTTTTTATTTTACATATATACTCCTTACCTTTTATTGTCTAAACCTTTTATTTTTTACCTTTTTAAAGTACTCTACTTTAATAAATTGTGTAGGTTCTTATATAATCTCCATATTAAAGTTGGACTAGTTTTTGTAGATTTTCAATTTAAAATTCCCTCACTACGACAATTTTAATCGATTACTTATACCATTGTCGTGTGATATATGGAAATTATTTGTATTAGGACCTCTAAAGATTATAAAGTCTGTACTTTTATCGTGAAACTCAAACCATTGAATGATATACCCGTTTACTCATAGTCAATGTTTAATAAGAGTAACATCATAATACCGATTCTGGTATTATCCTTGTTAACCTTGTTTCAACATTGATCTTTTATTGTTACCGTGTTTTAAAGTATAAAAATTCTTTATACGAATTGTCTTACGTTTTATTTTGATTTACTACCAAAATCTTCATTCGTGTGGGAATATCTTAACCACATGACATATAAACAGATGGTATTTATTTCCTTCACTTCACTTCACTTCGCAAGTCAGCACAGACTGAAAACCGCTGGGTCACCTGACATTTGGTGGTCCGAGGAGTCAGGTACCCTAAGAGGTCCGTGCTTATGACCTCACCCAACGGTAAAGGAAGAGGTCCCCTAGAAGGGCTGGCTCCCTAGTTTGGGTCCAGAGGACGTAAAGTCCGTCTGCGAAATTGGAGACTCGGTGGTCCCTTCGGGTATTTATTTCCTTTCACTGTGATTTATAAAACCATTTTCTCCTGAAATGTGTATTAAACGAAATACTTATAATATTTAGATTCTACTCTACGTAAGGAGACTTCATAGTACATAAAGGTTCCTAAAACGTAAATTTAAAGGAAAGTTCATAGTGATCAAAAGTGATCTAAGAATCATTATATGAAACCCACAACTCAAGATGTACGGTCTTGTTGTACTCCGTTCTTTTAACTTTTCCATGTAATCTCCGTAAAAAGGAGGTATTCAGGTTTCTAAGTAATTAAGTTAAAGTGAAACGTAAAAAAAATGTAAAATAAATAACAGATGGAGATTTTTAACTAGATATTACTAGATATTAAAAAGAATAATAAATGGTAGAAAGACGTGTTACCAGATAGAATTAGTATAAGTGATATTTCCTTACTATAAAATTATGATTTAGTATTTCTCTTTTAATTTTTTTTAATCCTAAATAGACATTTAAAAGACAAATACATTTAAAACCAGTCCTGGTTTAATAAAATCTTTAATATAGTCTTACCTCCATTACTATCCAAGTGAATGAGGTGCCATGTTTTACTTTTAGATTTATGTGACATTTTTTTTTTTTTTACTGAACAGGTAAGTCTATTGAAATTTAGTCAAAATTAGGTGAGTTGATTTAACAATAAAAAAAGTACATTACATCAGTTTCAAAATACTTCATCAAAACACAATATAAAAAATGTAATGTTTAACGCTTAGGTTATATTTCATCTAAAAATTCTTTAATTGATATAGGTAAAAGTCACAAAGTCGAAAAAGATTAAATTCAGAAACTATTTTAGTCTCGTATATTTTATTATTCTTTGTGTATCCATTTACTATTGGAGTAATCGATTACGAGTGTGCTCAAGACAGGGATACCTTGTATTATACTACTTTCGTTGATTCTTAAATTATTAAAGTCGTAAGTCTTGGACTCGTAATGGTTTTATATAGTGACACTATAAGAACCCGATTATTTAAAACTCTCTTTATAAATTTAATATAGCAAAGGGTGGTTATTTCTTATGTTTATGAACGTTGGTATCCTTAAGAACCCCTATTTTTTTGTTTGTGTTTTTGTCTTAGAAAAAATTTTTTGTTTAGTGGAATTTTACTAAAAAAAGAGGATTAGATTATTAATTGTAAATTATTTACGGTATTTGTAAAATTGTTACTAAAGATGACTTCCCCCTTTTTTTCTAATATGTTCTTTCCGAGAAATGTAACGTAAATTGTTCAAGTACAAATTACGGTATACATATGGTAGGACAAGACTACCGAGATCTCAGTAGATACAGGTCAAAAGTTTATTTTTGACACACAACACTCAAAGACAATCTAAATTGGGGAAAGGTTCGTAGACAGTCGTAAAAGAAGGATTACTGTAGAATAAAGGAAAACCTCTTAGTGATGGAGTAAGATTAAAAAATTAGAACAACCCTTTCATTTAGGGTTATGGAAGTTATTCGGTTCCTTTGTGTACATTGTACTATAAAGTAGGGTCTAGAACCTTTTCATAACACTTTATTATTAAGTTCTTCATTTGTCAACAGAGAAAGAATATTGTATGTGCGTCTAACGATAACAATAGTATCCCAAAAGTAGAAGCATGACCTAGGGGATCTTAGAGGAGTTTGAGTAAACGTCCACACAAAAGGTCCACAATTTACCAAAGGGTTGTTTGGTAAATTGGGGATTGTAGGAAAGATATTTAAACTAAAATGAATTAAATCGATCGTACTGAAAGATACCTACAAACGGTCAACTTGAGTTGATTGATCCCATCAGATTCGATATGCTACTATTTTACATGCCACGACACGACACAACACTAATCTGTGAGTCAGTACAGGTTGAGAAACACTGGGGTACCTCACAGGGCGATCCGAGGAGACAGGTACCCCTAAGAGGTCCGTTCTTACGACCTCACTCAACGGTACGGAAAGAGGTCCCCTAGACGGGTTGGTTCTCTAGTTTGGTCCAGAGGACGTAAAGTCCACCTAAGAAATGGCAGACTCGATAGTCCCTTCGGGTTTTACATGATCTTTTACAGGTTTTTAACTAACGACCGAGTATAAAGTACAGGTTCAGTCACGTTCTAAAGACGAGTACTGTCTCTTTGGATTAACCTCCTTTAAGATGAAAGAGTTTTACGGTGGTGAACTTCAAAGTTCTCGACAGAGTCATCTTGATCTTAAGAAGATGTTGTTTCACGAAGTCCTTTGCACACAGTGAGTCTCGAGTTGGTGGTCTGGATCTTAGAAGACGGTTGAGTTTCCAAACGTATACCTGAGAGTTCATGGACTTTCTTTTCCCCTTGACCCATATAAATTCTTAATCTTTAGTAATTAATAGGACGTAAGAATTTGTTATCAGTCATTAAATTGACTTAATTTCTTGTTAGTATTATTTCTTAACTGTTTGTATACAAGAAGTTGATAAGTGAAAGTGTACATCTTGGATCACGAATATCGTGTACTATACGTCAGTGTCAGTTTCGATACCGAAAAGGTCATCAGTACATACCTACACTCTCAACCTAGTATTTCTTTCGACTCGTTGTTTCTTAACTATAGAAACATAACACCACGATCTTTTCTGAGAACTCTCAGGGAACCTGAGGTTCGTTCCTCTAGTTCGGTCAGTTATGATTTTATTTAGTTGGGACTTATAAGTAACCCTCCTGACTATAACTTCGACTCAGAGGTTATGAAATCGGTGGAATACCCTTCTCGGCTGAGTAACCTTTTCTAGAACTACAACCCTTTCCGACTTCCGTTTCCCTCTTCTCCCACCGTCTCCTCTCTACCAATCTATCGTAGTGACTGAGTTACCTGTACTTGAACTCGTTTGAAGTCCTCTATCACTTCTTATATCCTCAGACCGTACGATGTCAGGTACCACAGTGTCTCAGTCTGTACTAAAATCGCTGACTTGTTATCGAATGGTGTACTAATAGATAAGTGATAAAGGAGAAGAAGAAGAAAAAAAAAAAAAAAATTGATCAGTTTCCGTATAACTACGTAAGATGGACTTCCTTTTAATTTTGTTTGATTTAAAGAAGACCTGACAGTGAGGTAAGGTTCACAGGTCGGGTTCTCGTTTAGACAAAAATGACATCTTACTTACCCAGTCTGATGAGGGGTCTTCTCCGGCACATCGTGATATTCAAGATCCACCGAAATACCCATACCAAAAGGGTATCCGTCATATCGTTGTCTTCATAGTTGAACCAAACTTTATTTCTGACCGACTCCAATCCGTACATCTAGAGATCTTATTTTTATATATCTGTTGACTAATTTCGAAATGAAGAGTACACATTATCGTAATAGTTTTCGTTTTTAATTCATCTAAGGTCTAACTCCACCTATTGCCCTTCATCACCAAGATGTGGATTTTGAAATCAGTTAGATATAAACTCGTGAAACTCGTGGTATGACTACAAATCGTACCTTGGATTTATCATTTTTCATGGTTATAGGATACGTAACTCCCCTTAATCGTATGTGATTGCAACTTGACTTCAATTACGGGTTCCCTTTCATAGTGATACCGGGAGACCTGTCTCCCCTTTGAACGCCACAAACTTACTAGATACTCTAATAACGAAGGTCAGATGAATTAAATCCGAGTTATATATCAAAATTGTCTATAAGTCTCGTGTGTGTTTTTTAGGATCGTAATATAGGAGTATTAAAAAAAAAATTTGTGAGAGTACCATCCTTCCGTTTGTGTGAGACCTCGACTTATCGTGAGATTTTTATAATTATTTTTCCTTTAACACAGTAGTTCCTCTTACTGTCTCTAGTCAAGGTAGGAGTTACTAAACTTTCTTATAATACCCCTTAGGATATCTCATGTACGAATTGATTGGACGAACATTTCTATTTTACTAGAATTTCTTAATATCAGTTAATAAAGTTAGTCACGGTGACATATGTACCAGAGAATCGAGATCGTTTGTCTCTAAAGGATGGGAAAACACATCAGTAACTAAACAATTTATAAAGAAAAGAAACAGATTATTTTTCACACATGGGTTTTACTTTTCTTCCCAACACGTTCCGAGTAACAGGAGAGACCAAAATACGACGTATAGTCAGACGTCACTCGAACCGAGAGAATAGTAGGATGTCCTGTAGTGTGACGAGACAGTACAACCATAGTTGTTCGACTACTCATGACCCCTAGTCCTTCATCGTTAGTTGGGTGTACTAGACCTCTGTCTATAGACATGGAACCCTACTCTCTATTTCAGAGGTGTTTTTGTTCGTGACATAAGGAATTCTGCAAAGACCACTCCGTATCCAAAACTCTATATAGTTATATGGGAAACTTTTTGTTTCCGGTACGACACCATGGAACGGTAGTGAGGAACATTCTTTTTACACTTCACAAGGTACTCATAGTAGTCTATAAGTCCTTTCGTATTGTCTACTCCGATACGACGAGACTAGGGAAATAGTCTGAAAATTCAAGAATCGTCCGGAACCTTGTTTACTTAAAAAAAAAAAAAGATTAAGTAAGACCGAAGTCATACTCATTATTGAACCAGTAGTACACACTCCCAAAGGTTACCTACAGTTTTACAGACATTATCTAACATTGTAAGTCACTTAGGTATTTCGGTACTCATCTCCCAGGACCCAAAAAAAGTTTATTTTAGTACAGAGATACCGTTAAAACCTACCTAATGTACATGAATCTTAGTCTGTCTTTGGAGTATTACGAAAGGTCTTTGGATCTCATACTGATAACACTATCCCCTCCAATTCACCCTTGGTGACTTCGAAGAGGGAGTGAAGATCAGTTCTTTCCTTTAGTCTTAGTCTTCGTGATCACGTTTATACTCCTTACGTCTCTACTCGTGGTGATAATTTGTGACTTCTTGTGTCACCTCTACCAGAATGAAGTATACGAAAGTTGAGCGGTACAGTCAGGAGACGTCTTTGGTCCTGTACTGACTACCGTTTACTTTCACGCGACTATATATAATTGGTATAGAAAAGGGGTTAAAGTCGGTGACAAGAGTTATGTTAGAAAGATCCTAATCTAATTGGACGAGAAACCATGAACTACGCATGGTTCCTATTGTGTCTATGAGAGAAGAGTTGGAAATAGTTATCCCTTCTAGTTTTCGTATAGAAGAAAGACACTCTTTCAGTCAGTATCAATTTATATAAAGACAAAACGGACTAGTGAACCATTTGGAAGGACCCGAGACAGTACTCAAGTGTCCCATTCTCTCATGGAACTGTGTACGCCTATTCTGGATGGTTGGTCAGATACCGTTCACTAGATTTACAGAAACATTTCGTTTACGTATGGTCTCCCACTCTCTATTGGAGATACTTGGAAAACCCAAGACAATATATTCACTTCTAAAATTTCCAAGTGACTAGACTTCGTAGGAGTCTCGTAGATTAATAATCCATTTCCCGTATAACCACGTACAGTTTGAAGAAGGTGAACATTTTTCACAATTGTACAAGGAAACACGATGTACCTAAAATCTTCGTCTAGTATCTCGTGAATCCTTTTACTGAAGTGATGGTTTATAGTATATAGGACTATCCGTCTGTCGAAACACATGGAGTGTTACACACTCACGAGACATAGTCCCCTTCGGACTTCACCTATGAGAGACGGTGACCCAGTATCCTGGGTGACCTATTCTACACCATCTCCATTGTCATTGTCTATTTATACACACACCTCAGAGATTGTTCGGTTTAACCTCGTTTCTGGGGGATCTCAAGACTAAGTTTTGGTACTGTGACCATACTCTCTTTAAATGAGACACACTCGTTTCTCTTTTTTTTTTTTTTATGTCCGAACAATAACTCTGAACCACTTCTGTCTATAAACACTTACGAGGAGTACACTGATACACTGTAAACTCGAGGGACTCAGTTTACCACTCCGAATACGTTGAGATTGGTAAAACATTACCTGTATAACGTAAGTCCCATCCACACTCATCCAGGTCTTCTGTACTCCTTTCAGTACTTATTGACGAGGTCCATGAAAGTATAACAAATGGATAAAACGTTTTGGGGGAGACGGAGTTAGGTGTAAATTCCTGAGTGTCGTAAAAGATTTTCTTCTGTTTTGAACTAAATATCATCTTAGTTATGTTGTTTACTTTGGTCAAATTTTATTTGACGACGGTAAAGATCAAAGGTGAACTGTATATTTGTATCCTTTTATCGTAACGAGGGAGTAGTGGTCCGATTATTAGAAGTTCCAGTTCGTGATCGTTTTATGACGACTCTGTTAATCTCGTGGTGACTCTCTTTAGGAGAATCCAAAGTCACGTTTTTTTCTGGGTTTCGTCTTCCACCCAGTCTGTGAACATTTAGGGGAGACTATTCCTTTGGGGTAAAATTTTTGTTCTAATCCTTAAACTTTAGACGTCATGTGATTCCCATTCGTATCGTTGTCGTCTGGGGTTTGTTTAAGTTGGTGACTTGTGTGACTGACACTTGAGATGTATGTTTTGAACTATTCACCTTGAATGGAGAATGGTTAAAGTCCATCTCTAGATAGATGGTAGAAATTTTTCTATAGTCTAACTCTCCGTTTAATTTTTTTTTTTTTTGTCTCATTTTTCTATTTTCGTAACGATTCTCCGTTTCATTAGTTGTATTTATCTTATTCTTTACAATATTTTTAATAGGATATTTCTATTTCTCTCCAGTCTTTACTTCTTACGTAAATTACCAAATCCCCTCTTATGTTAAAACAAGGAGTGCTTCGACACAAGGTCTCTTCCGTTACCGTTGGGTAAGAACATGAGAACGGACCTTTTAGGGTACCTACCTCCTCGGACCATCCGAAGTCAGGTACCCCAGTGTTTCTCAACCTGTGTTGACTCGCTGAAGTGAAAGTGAAGTGAAAGTACGTAACCTTTTCCTTTACCGTTGGGTGAGGTCACAATAACGGACCTCTTGGAGTTCCTGCCACTTCAGACCACCCGACGACAGATAGCCCAGCGTGTTCAGCCTGTACTGACTTCACTGAATCGTCGTCGTCGTCATCGTCGTCGTCATCGTCGTCGTCGTCATCGTCGTCGTCGTTCGACACAAGTCAGTGATTCAACAAAGGTCGACAAACCCGGAGAAACACCTGACGTCGTACGGTCCAAAGGGACAGGAAGTGACAGAGGACCTGAAAGGGTTTGAGTACAGGTAACTCAGCCACTGTGATAGCTTGGTAGAGTAAGAGACGGCGTGAAGTGGGAGGACAGAGGAGGACGAGAGTCAGAGAGACTCGTAGTCTAGTCCCAGAAATGGTTACTCAGTCAAGGAGTATAATCCACCGGTTTCATAACCTGAAGTCGAAGTAATATTCAGGGAGTTACCTATACGTCACAACTAAAGGAAATCCCAACTGACCAAACTAGAACGACAAGTTCCCTGAGAGTTCTCAGAAGAGGTCGTGGTGTTAAGTTTCCGTAATTAAGAAATGGTGAGTCGGAAGAAATGTCAGGTTGAGAGTATAGACATGTACTGACGACCTTTTTTGATATTGAAACTGGTAGACTTGGAAACAGTCGTCAAAACAGAGACGAAAAATTATACGACAGATCCAAACAGTATCGAAAAGAAGGTTCCCCGTTCACAAAAATTATAGTACTGATGTCAGTGGTAGACGTCACTAAACCTCGGGTTCTTTTATTTTAAGGAAGTCTACCTCATGAAAGATAATGAGATAAAATTTCAAACGAGTAACGTAGGTAAATACTATGTTACTCGTTTGAAATTTTATTTCATTATTTTTCATGAGGTAGACTTCCTTAAAAAAATTACAATTTTTTTATCTTGTTTCGTAGGTACTCGAATCGTCACCCATCTCCAATACCTTACTTATCGTTTGACTAAACGATATATGAATACATAATAAAGAGTGTTATACGTATATTGACCTTAGGGTCTTCACACTCTTGTTTTAGTTATAAATTTTCTTATTTCTAATAGGTTTTAATTACTGTATGTAATAAGAGCTTTCAAGTCTCCTGGTGTATTTTTATGTGTATACATATGTGTACGTGTATGTATATAGTATAACTTTCACGACTTTTGTTCTAAAAAAAAAAATTTAAACTTCTGTCGGTCTCCCTTTTTATTTGTAATATATATATGTACGACGACGACGATGAGGACGATTCAGCGAAGTCATCACAGGTTGAGACACGCTGGGGTATCTGCCGTCGGGTGGTTCGAGGGGGTAGGGATCCTAAGAGATCCGTTCTTATGACCTCACCCAACGGTAAAGGAAGAGGTTACGTACTTTCACTTTTCAGTTTCACTTCAGCGAGTCAGCAAAGACTGAGAAGCGCTGGGGTACCTGACGTCGGATGGTCCGAGGAGACAGGTACCCTAAAAGGTCCGTTCTCATGACCTCACCCCACGGTAACGGAAGAGGTTTTATACATGCATGTATGTTAGTTTATTTTATTAACGTATTCTCAAAGTAGTCTTTGTTATATTCTATATAATAGTACATTATATAATCTGTTACCTTATTATATAATTTGACTACTTTCTTAATTGTTTGTGATAAAGTTCTGTTTTATAGATATGGGTCACTTTTATTGAAATTTTTCACTTTTGTTTTTGGTAATTTTGGCAGAGTCTTTTAATTTTTACCTTTGTTAATTGGGGTTCTCTGGGTGTTGTGTATTTATAATTAAAAAAAGTCCATCTTCCTTATACTATGAAATGTTTTATATATGCACGTATCTCTAATAAAAAGGAAATAAATTAATTTTTTTTACGACCGACCGAAGGTATTATAGGTTACTGTTATACCACTTCTCTGTTCAAATTTACATGAATTGTAGTAATAGGTACCATTGTATTACTTATTATGGTGTACTTAAGACTAAAAATTTTTGAAAGTACAATTTTTAAATATATGTCCTATACGTCATTTTGACTTTTTGTAGAAATTCGTGGAATAAGTGTTTAGTGAGTGTAGGGTTGGAATCAATGACAAGTTTCCACCAAAACGTACCCCTTTAAGAAGGTATTTAATTTGATACGTTATAAACCTCCACTTACCGAACTTTAAGTCATAATACGTTAATAAAATAAAACGTTATAGATAATTACATAATCTCGTGAAAGGACTGTTTATGAGTATCTCGATAGAATGGATAATAATTGTCCATGAATTATCTTATTTCGAAGGTACAAATAAATTAGTGTTAAGAGACCGACCACCAAATCTCAAAGACGATTATGATTCTGACACGACCTCTCTGAATAAAAATGAAAACCATGAATAAACGTTCATAGAAAAAAACTCTGTCGTATTCTTCACCCTAAGTTCATAAACAACCCATTTGTAAAATTATGGTACAGTTTGACCTTTATCTTGACGGAATACTGGGCCTTTAAGGTGACGACCCGTATGTGAGACTCCTTTGGTCTTAACTTTCTCTGTGTACATGGGGTTATAAGTAGTGTCGTGATAAACATTATCGGCCCTTTACCTTCGTTGGATCTACAGGTAGTCGTCTACTTACCTATTCTTTCGACACCATGTATATGTGTTACCTTATAATGAGTCAGTAGTTTTTCTTATGTAAACTTAGTCAAGATTACTCCACCTACTTTGACCTCGACTAATATGTCTCACTTCATTCGGTCTTTCTTTTGTGGTTATGTCATATGATTGTGTATATATACCTTAAATCTTTCTACCATTACTATTGGGACATACACTCTGTCGTTCTCTCTGTGTCTACATGTCTTGTCTGAAAAACTGAGACACCCTCTCCCTCTCCCGCCCTACTAAACCCTCTTACCGTAACTTCGTACATATTATAGTATATTCTTTACTTAGCGGTCAGATCCAAGTTGTGTCCTATGTCCTGCGAACCCCGACCACGTGACCCTTACAGTGACTTTGTACATATTATAGTATATTCTTTGCTTAACGGTCAGATCCAAACTACGTCCTATGTCCTACAAACCCCGACCACGTGACCCTATTGGGTCTCCCTACCATACCCCTCCCTCCACCCTCCCCCCAAGTCCTCACCCTTGAATACATGTGGGTACCGGCTAAGTACAACTACATACCGTTTTGGTTATATCATAACATTTCTTTTTTATTATTATTATTATTTTTTTATTATAGTACGGTTAAAAGGAACTTTTTTGTTTTAGGGTATTTTGACACGGTAGTAGTGAACAAGGTTTTTATTTACTTAATAGATAAACGGATCTGACATCAGTTAGGATCTTTAGTAACCAAACCTCGTATTACGATTTCTTTCAGAGCACCTGTCTAGACTCATCAGTCTTAACATGTCTTTGAGTGTCTAAACTAGAATAAACACGGTGACAATGGTTGATGGGATTACTACAAATTTTCCTCTTTTACGAATTTCTAGTTCATTCGTCACATTCCTGTTATTTTGTATAGGTAAATATCCATACTTCGGTAATAACCACAATTCGGATTGAAAATAGAAAATTTGAGTACATTCAAAAAAGTATATAAACTCTTCATTTCAACAAAACGACACCAAATCAGTAATTCAGTACAGTCTGAGAACTCTGAGGTACCTGACATCGGGTGGTCCGACGAGACAGGAACCCTATCGGGTCCGTTCTAGTGACCTCACCCAACGGTAAAGGAAGTTTAATGATTTAATATAGATCCACTATGTTCGTACACTTAAGTTTCCAGTAATTTACTAAAATGACGACTGTACATCCTGTGTTTATTAGTGATAAATATATAGATACTTAAATCCATACCCCGAAGGGTCCATCGCGATCACCATTTCTTGGGCGGATGGTTACGTCCTCTACTTCCCTGCACCTAAACTAGGAACCCAGTCTTTCTAGGGGACCTCCTCCCGTACCGTTGGGTGAGGTCATAAGAACGGACCTCTTAGGAGACCTGTCTCCTCAGACTGCCCGATGTCAGGTATTCCAGTGTTTCAGGTTTTAGTGACGTCTACCACTACCGTCGGTACTTTAATTTTCTGCGAACGAGGAACCTTCCTTTCAATATTGGTTGGATCTATCGTATAAGTTTTCGTCTCTATAATGAAATGGTTGTTTCCAGGTAGATCAGTTTCGATACAAAAAAGGTCGTCAGTACGTACATACACTCTCAACCTGATATTTCTTTCGACTCTGGTTTCTTAACTACGAAAACTTGACACGACAACCTCATCTGAGAACGCTCAGGGAACCTGTCGTTCCTCTAGGTTAGTCAGGTAGACTTTCCTTTAGACAGGACTTATAAGTAACCTTCCTGACTACGACTTCGACTTTGAGATTATGAAACCGGTGGACTACACTTCTTGACTGAGTAAACTTTTATGGGACTACGACCCTTTCTGACTTCCGTCCTCCTCTTTCCCTGCTGTCTCCTACTCTACCAACCTACCGTAGTGACTGAGTTACCNACTGAGTAAACTTTTATGGGACTACGACCCTTTCTGACTTCCGTCCTCCTCTTTCCCTGCTGTCTCCTACTCTACCAACCTACCGTAGTGACTGAGTTACCTGAACTCAAACTCATTTGAGACCCTCAACCACTACCTGTCCCTCCGGACCTCACGACGTTAGTACCTCAACGTTTCTCAACCTGTACTGACTCGCTGACTTGACTTGACTGACTATATATATATATATATATATATATATAGTCATATAGTCATATATATATATATATATAGTACATATTTTCGTATATGTACTTAACATGTATGTATAAATAAAATCATTCTTTGTAATGAAATGTATGACGTTAATAAGAAACATCGTCATCTTTCAGTGAGTATTATAATGTCACATAACCGGGAACTTTGTAAATAAAGGAGGTACGGAAGAATTTCTTAGAGTAAATGGAAAACAATTCATTCCAATTAACTTTCGGGTCGATGAGAAGACTACGGGTTTGTCCCGGAGAGACGAGTGAAAAGTCTTGGGTAGAACTTCAGGAACTTACGATGACTGTGACGATGAACACGTCAAGTCTATTATAACACATATATTATTGTCACGTGACCTTGACCGAAACGAAGCTCACCGACACCCACCACTTCTTTAATACATGTTAGACAGTCAAAAGATCCAAATTTTTTACGACAAGTACGAATGATTTTTAAGACGGTTTTTGAGAGACAATTTATTTACTAAAACTCTTCTTTTGACAATTGTAATTACTAGTTTTCGCAACGATTCGGAATTATAATTTTCTATTAGGTTAAATCACCCTTTTACCTTTTCCGAGTTTTATACAAAAAAAAAAAAAAGGGGGACCCACAAAACGTTTCCACTACCACAACACCGAAGTCTTAAATATATCGAGGGTAGGGGACAATCGTTCAGTAACAAAGTCACATGGTTATTAGGGTGTACTACTTCGATAGTTGTCAGTTCCTATCCACTCCCATGTGGTCTCATAAATTTCATAAGGACCCCCTGGAAGTCAGACCTACACCGACGAGTTAAACGGAAAAACATGACGAGAGACCAATCATAAAACTTGGACCTACATCAAGTCCGTTATTTCCGTACGGTCAGGGACTAATGAGTTCCTGAACCGATACTGGTGGACGGGTCGTTGTAGGTCTGTCAAAATCGAAAATCCGAGTGTTGACTTCCCCTTATTTACATTCATAAAGAGTTTATATTAAGTCTTCTGACCATCTTATTCTATATCACGACATTCTTTACATTAAGACTAATGTACCCACAGTAAGATCTACCTTTCTTCTTTTTCTTTCTGGATAGTCACTGATAAACTATGTACAGGACAAATATACTCCTTTTGATATTTATAGATATATAGGGACTAACAGTAGGACTTCCGACACTTCCCTTTTACATCATATAAATCTAAGAGTTTAAAGTAAAAGTTCTTTTTGCATTATTTTTTGAACTTTGAACAATTAAGATATTGTCTACTGAATAAATAAATTTCTTGTCAGAATGAAGTGAACGTCTTTGAAAAACCACTTATTGCGACTTCTTTGTACTACTAAAGTAAAGGAAATGTGTGAAGTGACTGTGACCGAAATAACTTTATATGTTAATGTAGTGTAAAGAATACTTATTAAAATACAGAGTAGTCAGAATGTTTAAACTAAGTCTCACCATTTCCCGGTGATTAAAATCACGTGAAAAGTGGGTACACATAAGATCATAAAGATAAAGTGTTCGAGAGAAACCTGTGTTACTATATATAGACATTCCGACTGAGAGGATACACTACCCTCTCAATAGAACACGTTAGACCTCATCACGACCAGGGTAGTGTCGACTTTGTTTCTCTATCATCAAGTACCCCGTGTGACGTTCTACTCCCCTGTGAATCCCGATTTAATGAAAAACTCTTAGATAAAGACAACAAGTATCGTCTTTCTTCGAGACGGACGAGACTTTAAGGGGGTTAATTAAACTTGTGCGTCATATTTCAAAATTATATACACATTCCACAAGATCTAAAATTTTACGTTAAAAAATTTAAGTAAAAAGATTAGTACCGTTATCCTTGGATAACGGCACCTCAAGTCACTTGTATTCTACAGTTTACACGTAAAATAGAACGTACTTACGATTTTATAAGTATTTCTAATCACACCAAAACCACAAGACCGAAAAGACTTCGTATATAAGATTTTACACAGGATACGAATGAATCTACATCACTTGATACTTCATGTTATCCTGAGAAAGATAGTTGCTGAACTTCGGTAATTCATGGTATGTCCAGAAATCTTTTATATCCTTCTGACATCGAGTTCGTTTGGGTTCGTATTATTTCATTTTTGATTACAGGTTTTGGAGACATCGAAGAGAAAGTTCAGAGTGTAAAGGTAAACGGTACTAATGTAAACCTAATCTAAAAAGGTAAAATGACTCATAGTCCTTTAGAGGTATAGTTCCTAAACAGTTAACATAATTACCTTCTTAGTTTAATTTTTGTGTCTTCCAATGTTCTCTCACAAGTTAACACTACTTGAACAAAATTCAAAATATGTCATTAATTTTTATATTATACACTTGTCAGTCTTTTAAAATCTTATTACAATGATTTTACATCACATAATAAAATAGTTCAACGTTTTTAAAAATCACTACTCGTTCCTCCACACCATAACATACTTTTATATTTTGTTAGACTAGAAATTGTAGTCATCTTATTGACAGATACTGTAAACTATTTTTGGTCCATGTCTCATTTCGGTGTAGTGTGATATCGAAATCTTTGACAAAATAAAATAAAAAAATTTTACAAAATAAAATAATAAAAAAAAATTTAAAATTTTAGAAATTAAGAATGTACGCAAGGGTTTGTACTTGGGGGGAGGGTGGAGGGAGGGGTATTGTAGAGAGACCCAGTAGCGGTACGTGGTCGAGGTTCGTCTTTGACAAAATTATTTTACATCGACGACATACAAAGTCTGAAGGGTCCATCGAGTCACCATTTCTTGGCGGACAGTCACGTCCTTGGAGTCCTCTACGCCCAAGGTAGGGACCCAGACGTTCTAGGGGACCTCACCCTTTACCGTTAGGTGAGGTCACAAGAACGGATATATTAGGGTACCTGTCTCCTCGTCCCATCCGATACCAGGTACCCTAGAGTTTCTCAGCTTTTCCGGAGACACTGGCTCGTACATGTCATACAAAGTTTCTTATTCACTTTCTTATGATAACTAAGACCTTTCTGTCCCTTCCGTCGTCGTGTCTTGGTGTGTTCGTGTCTTGGTGTGTTTTTGTCTGTCTTCTGTAGGTACCTATTATACTAGTCGTTTCGACTCGTTGTTCTTTAAAGACTCCTGGGTATTACACTAGTCTAACACTGTTTAGGGGTTGATGTTATACAGTAGATGTCACAATCGTTTGTTTATGTAAACCAAATTTTAGTTAGTCTTAAAAGAAACGAAGGAGAGACAGAAGGACGGAAGGAGGGAATAAAGAAAATGAAAGAATAAAAAAAAAAATTAATTGATATGTAGCCACAGAGAAAACGACAGAGCGTATGTCCCAATAACAATGGTAGAAAGATTTAAGGTATATATACGCAATCATTTTAGGGTACCTGACTCCTCGGTCCCTCCGACGTCAAATACCCCAGCAATTCTCAGCCTGTGCTGACTCGTTGAAGTGAAAGTGAAAAGTGAAAGTACGTAACCTCTTCCTTTAACGTTGGGTGAGGTCACAAGAACGAACCTCTTAGGGTCCCTACCACCTCGGACTACCCAACGATCAGCTACCCCAGCGTGTCTCAACCTGTACTGACTTCGCTGAATCGTCGTCGTCGTCGTCGTATGATATAACCACAAAAAGAAAGACCGAATGAAGTGAGACATATTATCCGAGGTCAAAGCAAGTGGAGTAACCTTGACTAAGTTTACATAAGAAAAATTACCGACTCATTATGAGGTAACACATATACATGGTGTCGAAAGAATAGGTAAATAGACGGCTACCTGTAGATCCAACGAAGGTAACTACATACCGTTTTGGTTATGTTATAACATTTCATTAATTGTAGGTTAATTTTATCTATTTAAATATAATTTTTTAATTGATATCCTGTTAAAAGTTCAATGGTTTTAAAACACTTCTAACATAACTCTTGATGGTATACGGGGTATGTGTAAAGAAGATGACTACAGGATGTAATACCATGTACACCATGTTAATCACTTTGTTATGACTTCATAATAATAATTGATTTCGATATATATATATATATATATATATATATATATATATATATATATACAAAAGTCTCAAAGAAACAAACGTTGGTTCACAAGAGAAAGATAAGGTCCAAAGGTAGGTCTTACGGTGTAGTGTAAATAAATGGTACGGATGAATTTGAGAACCGGTACTCTGAAAAAGTGAGAAAGTAACAAAAACTACTGGATCTGTGAACACTCCTCATGACCCATCTATCCTACAAGGAAATGACCTTAAATATACACATACAAACACAAAAGTACTAATCTATCCCTGTATCTCCAAAACTTCCTTTTGGTGCCTCCATTTTACGGTAACATAAGGTAGTAAACCCTTTATAGTAGTAACAAAAATTGTCAAATCAGTGATACAACACAGGTCGAGACGGTCCTAGGAGACAGGTACCTTTAAGGGACCATTCTTATGACCTCTCCCAACTGTAAAGGAAGAGATCCATTAGAAGGATTGGATCTTTGACTTGGACTCAGAGGAGGAATCGTCCGTATAAGAAATGGTGACTCAGTGGACCCTTCAGGTACACTCTCTATGTTCACAGTTGCGATGTAGTGACTATTGTAATCAATAGACTGACTTCGTCACAAACAGTCGAAAGACGTACCACCAATGAGGACAGAGAGGAAAGAGTGATATGAGAAGCCTTCCTTTAGTGACAACTATCAGGTGTCAATTCCTCACCCCTCCATCCGTGGTAGAGGATCTCCACTCCCGTGGATGTGTTAAATTAACCTTAAGAATACGTACTTTTTACAAAGATAAGAGGGAGTACATACCGAAGTAAGTTATTAAATAAATATAGTCATATTCGAATACGTATAATGAATTTCAGTATAAAGTTATGATCAAAGAAAGTCAAGTCAAGTCAAGTCAAGTAAAGTCAGTGAGTCAGCACAGACTGAGAAACGCTGGGGTACTTAATGAACCAAGTTAAACAAAGGAGAAAACGTATCTCTTGAGAAAGTCAACCACTGAAGGCACTAAGAAAGTACATGTATTTGTTAAAAAGACAAAATAAAACTTAAAAGAATTACACACTGTGAGGTTGTCTAACGTCGGAGTAGAACATATCAAAGACGAGGTAAGCATCTTAGTCAGTAAAGAGGTCTTTGGTCTTCTTTTACCGTTTGGTGAGGTTGTAACAACGGACCTCTTAGAGTATCTGTCTCCTCGGACCGTCCGGCGTCAGGAACCCCAACGTTTCTTAGTCTTTACTGACTCCTGTATCCGTTTATGTGTCATAATCCATAGTTCGAGACCCGTGACCAACACGAACAACGATAACCTTACTATTACAAAGATCCGGGAGAGTCGTCTGTCTTGCCTCTTTATATACACTATAATATAACAATGATAGTAAGTCCTCTTCGTTGTGTAAAACACACATTTGACAAAACACGGAAAACGATAATAGGAATTATTAAAGAAACAATGATAGCCTGAGGAGAAGAAGTGAAAAAGTCTTCCTTAATACCGTTATGTTTTCCTTCCTCTTTTATTTGTATTTTCTTTTATATATATATATGTGTTTGTATTTCAATATATATTATATGTTTATATATATATTGTATTATATGTATATATACTATATTATGTGTATTTGACTTTCACTTTAAACGAACCATCACAGGTTCAGAAACACAGGGGTACCTGGTATGTCAGGTACCTTAAGAGGTCCGGTTTTATGATCTCACCAATCGGCAAAGGAAGAGGTCCCCTAGAAGGATTGGGTCCCTAGCTTGGACCCAGAAGACGTAACGTCTTCCTAAGAAATGGTCGAATCGGTGGTCCCTTCAGGTATTATATTTATATATTATATGTTTATATATATTACACCCGAAGGGAACACCAAGTCTACCATTTCTTAGACGAACGTTACGTCCTATAGTCCCAAGTGAAGGACCCAACCCTGCTAGGGTACCTTGTCCTTTGTCAATGGGTAAGGTCATAAGAACGGACCTTTTCAGGCACCTGTCTCCTCGGACCCCAACGTCTCAGTCTGTGCTGGTTCGTTCTCCGACGAGGAGTTATTATATGTTTGTATATAATATGTGTTTAGAATATATATATATATATATATATATGTGTGTATATATATATTAAGACTCAAATATCCATTTTTCTGAGTAAGATCTTCTTTATCTTTTTCTAAACCGTTGTCGAATGACAACTCTTTCAGTAAAACAAAAACACACGATGAGGAAGTTAGGGTACAATCTATTCTAGGAAGTCTAACTTTTCTTTTTTCTTTTCCGTAATTCTTCAAAACTACTCTTACTAGAAATCTACTAAGGTTGTGTGTGACTTTGGGACATAGATGGTGTCCCATGAAAGTATCTCCTCCCTGTTCGACTGTCTTAGGTTTCTTTTTACACTTCAACAACAACTCCTGTGAAGTATGACTCTACAAAATATTTTGTCGGTTGGGTCCTCTGTAGAGACTGGAACGGTTTATCCTCTATCACTATAACCGACTCAATCTTATTACAAGACCATGATACTCCCTATTTTATAGACTTAAGTAACTACCCCAAACATTTTATTACTAAAGTGTCCAATGTTGATGATCTGTGTTTATGACGGTTTAAAAAGCCTCCCTTGTATATCGTTTTATTCCGTCTTGTACTTTACGACTTGGGGTTCTGTCGTCACACCAGGTCTTGAGTCACTTAACATCCCAACTTCCTTTGACGACCACATCTGTGTGTCTTAACACTTAAAGTCACTTTACTCTTATCGTGGGTTATACGGGTGAACTGTCTGTAGAGAAGATGGTCGCATGGTTTCGAGTCCGACTTAATTAATTTGCAGGATCTTATCCCTAGTTAAACTCTTTCACACTCTCTATCTCTCTTTTATGTTCTAGGAGTTTACACGACACAAATTATGAAATCTGATTAACTTAAACTGTTTCAGATGTACCTTCACTAATTTAATTTCAAAGATAATAGTGCATTTTTACTCCCGAACACTATGTTTAATTCAGGTCAATAGACCTTTATTACAATGTCCAAACGTTAGACTTAAACTCCAAACACTTTCAGTACGTAGCTGGGACATGAGACAGAAACTATTACTTTGTCAAGAAACAAACGAAATACAGAACGACATATTTAAGTAAAAACACCACTCGACCGAAAGTAAGACATACGAAACGATTTACGACTGACCTACAAAATATAAATTGGAATCTTTTCACATAGAGAGGTTGAACTCACAAGAGACACACAGAGGCACAATACATCACTATAAAGAGACAGTGTAACATCAGTTCTCTTTCTGATTTAGTGTAATGGAGACTGTCTCTTCGTGAAGGAATAACTCCAATATAGACTTTTACCTCGAGAATAACACGTCGGTCCTAAGGAGAGATCTTGTCCTTCTTTAACGAAAAATTGGTAAATCATGGGTAAGGACACCGATGACATGTCCTTCTTTTTTTGAGAAGATGGACCGACCAGAATCTCAATTTGACTGCACTCTGTCTAATTGCCCTTTTTTATTTTAAATCAATGTATGTATGACCCCGAGGTCTCTTATACTCTGGGGGTGGTGCTTTAATCAGTTAACACCGAATATACAGTAGACTCTCCTCTGACCTGAATCCTGAAATCTCCCTTCTTTCCGTTAAGTATCCTTTTAAATTTTTTTCCTGTTTTGAGACCCATTGTTTACAAACAATCCAGTATGTTTGTGTTACCTGTCTCTCCCCTTAAAATCGTTTGTGTGAAACGATCCGAGGAGGGACAGATGTATGATTCAAGTATAATAGTTATATATTATCAATAAATTACACTATCGAAAGAAGGACCTCCTCCAGGAGACGGATTTAAGAAAATCCGTCAATCCCCCTTCCAGTTTCAAGGAGTGACTCAGAAAATCCGGAACTAACAAAAGTCAAACTTTATTGGATGTACGGACTGTGTAAACCCCCACTGTTTAAAATGAGGTGACACGGTAATCGTAAGATTGGATGGATTATTAACTCGTTTGAAAGATAAACAGAACTATTAATTATACTAAACAAAAATGTGACATTCCATTTGACCTTCAATGCAAAATTCTCCTCTGGTAAGTCTATTCGTCGACGTATCAAAGATAAATATATGATAAGTAACAACGACAGTAATTCAACGACTCAGCACAGGTTGTGAAAACGCTGGGTTACCTGACATCGGGACGGTCCGAGGAGACAGGTACCTAGAACGGTCCGTCTTTATGACCTCACCCAACAGAAAGTAAATAGTCCCCTAGAAAGACTACGACCCTAGCTTAGGTACTGAGGACGTAACTGTTCGTCAAAGAAATGGTGACTTGGTGGACCTTCGGGTATATTATAATGGGTCAACGTTTTTATTCTTTTTTTTTTACTGTCCTCTTTCATCCAAGATTCGTAAAATTTAAATATTGTATATTCGAAATTACACACCTTCAATTTATTTACAGAGGAATATTAATTTCCAACTCGAAAATTTATTTTTAGATATCTTTATTCAATATGTTTCTTATAGTTAAATTCTTTGGAAGTAGAATGTATCTAATTCGAATAATTTTACGATTACCCATTTGTATTTTGGATCTTTTTATTAAATGTTATAAAAATAGTCGAACGTTATAACGAGGTTTATTTCTGATGTAATTTAGATAGTTCGCCTCACTTTGAACGACATAATGAATTTATAAAAAACAATTTATTATTATTTATTATATATTCGTCTGGTCACACACTAGAATTAAGTATGAACTTTTATTACTCAGAACTGACCGAAATAACGATGTTTCAATCTGGGTGTGTAGGAGTCGATAAAGAAACGATAATTATCATTGTATAGAAGATACAAATAGTATTATATGATCTCGGAAGATAAGTACGGTGGTCGGACACCGGAGAAAGCAGTAATTTTGATTACGGAATCCTGTTGCAGTTTTTTACGGATACTCTTTCTTCTGTCACTAGAAATAAAAGGTCACACAATATTTTACACCATACTAGTAAGGTAAATATTACTCTTTTTATAGACATCAGAAATACACACAGGAAAAAAGACCGTATCTTGAGGATTTTGGGAACCTAAAAGGATTCACTGTCTCGCTATTTTAGAAGAGAATACACTTGTTACAATACAATGACTCCACTGAAAACCTGGAACGGATTCCTACCACAGACAACGGACTTCTAGGTTGATGACTAACCTCCCAACCTTGAAAAGGGTACGGGACAACTGGTGACCTCTTTTCTCCCGACCTCCAACCCAGTTAACGGTTACCAGTTTATAAATTCAGTAATACGGATATATTGTGCCAAAGGTATTTTGGGATCTTCCTACTCCAAATCTCTCGAAGGTCCAACCACTTGTATACTTCTAAACCCCTATCGTCGTACGGACCTCCCTGTACTTTTGAGGGACAGGGAAGAGATATGGAATGGGAAACGTAAAGTATCCTATATAGTCACTATAGGAAAATGTCTTTTGGTTCTCAGATTACTCATTTATCAAAGGGACTCAAAACACTCGGAGAGATCGTTTAATTTACTTGGGTTCCTTTCCCGATACCCTTAGAGACTAAATATCAGTCAACCAGTCTTCGAGTCCATTGTTGAACCTAAACGTTGACTGTAAACTTCAGACGTTCCATCCCCCTCGTCAGAACACCCTGACTCGAGAGTTTGGGAGTTGGACACATTAGACTGCGATAGAGGTCCATCTACCCCAGTCTTGATTTACTTTAACATCCTATAGGCCGACGACTAACGAAACACGACACTTCCTTTGGGGATGTGGATGTAGATATAGACGTTCCACCTTGACCCATGTCAACTCGAGTCAAATTAGTGAGTTAGTACAGGTTGAGGAACGCTTGGATACCTGACGTTGTGCGGTCCGAAGGGACAGGTAGTGGTTGAGGACTGGAATGAGTTTCAGTACAGGTAACTCAGTCACTACGGTAGTTTGGTAGAGTAGAAGACAGTCGGGGCAGAGGAGGACGGAAGTTAGAAAGGGTCGTAGTCCCAGAAAAGATCACTCAGTCAGTAAACGTAGTCCACCGGTTTGACAGTCTCAAAGTCGAAGTCGTAGTCAGGAAGGTTTCTTATAAGTCCTGACTGAAGTAAATCCTATCTGACCAACCAGAGGAACAGGTTCCCTGTGAGTTCTCAGAAGAAGTTATGGTGTCAAGTTTTCATAGTTAAGAAACCGAGAGTCGAAGAAATATCAGGTTGTGAGTGTAGGTATGTACTGATGACCTTTTTGGTGTCGAAACTGGTTTACCTGGAAACAACCGCTTCACTACAGAGACGAAAAATTATACGACAGATCCAACTAGTATCGAAAGAAAGGTTCCTCGTTCGTAGAAAATTAACCCATGTCCTTGTCCTTTAACACCCTATAAAGAAAGGTTCCTATGTTTTACTTCTAATCCGATCTATTATTTTTTGTTCCACTATCCCTTGTTTCAAGTTATTTTTCATTAAAATTTAGTGGTGTCTTGAATATTTTAAAACGTCGAAGAAAAATTCTATGAAGTGAAAATTTAGAGTGAACGTAAATTTTCTCGTCTCCGTTGAATTGTGGTGAACAATGGTCACTTCCCCTGTCTTATACGATGGGGTTTAATACTAGAAATACCATGGTTATTATGCCAAGATGATGTCAAATTATAGTCTTGTAAAAAGTTTTGACATAATTACTTAGACTTGTGGTGGTTCTAAGTAGTAGTTTACAAGTCTAGTTAATCCGGACGTGCTTCAAGTCAGGTTGAAAAGAATCCAAAGTAATATTTCTTCGAGACAAGTCGTAGAAAATCGAATCAGGTCAAAGAGTTTTTAACGAATTTTCAAAAACCATGGTTCGAACTGTGTACCGATCTAAACACACTACCCGTCTATAGACTATATAAGAAAGTCTGTCTGGTTTTTTCGTCTTCAATTATACGTTTTTTGTTTGGATATTAATAATAACTTTATATCTAATGTAACGGAATTTTATGGGTTTTGGGATGTTTACATAAGAGAAAAAAAAAAAAAGGTCTTAAATAGTACCGAGAAAATCGGTTTTTGTTTTGACGTGGTTATTTATGATTGTTAGACATTCTAAGGGGACTAACGTCTTACATAAAAATCATACTACTGATGGGCCTCTTAAACCGTCGAACTAGATTCTTACGTAACCTTTGACTTCAGACACTTTGTTGAGTTATTAAATAATTGAACCAGAAATCTATGCCATTTACTATCGGGTCGATTGTAAGGGACTCCCGTAAAAATTCTCTTTATGTAACCCTATCTTCCTTAGTAATGAAAAGGATATGAAAATGATATTGTAAGAGAATTAAAGAATCCGTTTGTATTGGATAAACCAATGACACCAATTTTAAAAAGAAAAAAGATCGAGAGTATCTATTGAGAATGTAGACTTTCTACATGATTTAGTGAGAAAGAGTACAATCGTACGTGACCAGAAATCTTTTTCATACCACTTCTTTATTTCGTTTCTGATATAAAAAATTAATTTTAAAACGGGTCACTCAATTATAACTAAGTATTAAACAGTTGGACGGTGAAAAATTTTCGACGGAAAAGGTAACACGTGTTTTAACCCAAAACAGTGTGTAAAAGAGAGAAAAAAAAAAAAAAAAACTAAGACCTCTTCTGAAATTAAACTGTCACTCAACGACTTTCAATCCGGACTTAATCGAAGTGAAAGGACCTGACCGTTAATTTTTATTTTATGTGTATTAGGATTAAAGGTAAACTGAAACCTATAATTCTGTCCTTTAGATAAAAAAATTATATTTTAAGAAAATCTCTAGTTCAAAGAGGGACACGGAAAGGTGATTTACTATAAAGGTAAAAATAACGAGACTATTTTTTACGTGAAAACAGAAGGGAGGAGTCTTGAAGTCGTCCGTTAATATAGATGGTGTTGATGGGGTTTATGTTAGCGTTCTTTGATCTAGAAAACAAAACAAGAAAAAACGGACAACTCGAATGTAAAATAGGTCAACCAAAAGTAAACAATGTCGTTTGAAGGAATCTTTGGTTTATTGAGACAACCCGAAATGAGGATAACTATAAGTCGATTTCTACTTTCAATCTAAAGGTATTGAATTGTGACCTCTAGAATATTATTCAAATTTTTTAGATTGATTTAATGTCACAGTATAATAGACAATAAAATTATAGTGAAAATTTTGACATTTTTTATAGATCAGACTGTAGGGAATTATGAACTACTTTTAAAAGCCGTCAGGTGTCTTGATTACAATAAGAAAATAAAGTGGATGTTGTTGTCTGACCAAGGTTTACCCTTCCCTCATGCAGTTCCGACATATAACAGTGGGACGAATAAATTGAATATAGGTCTCATGTAGTACTCTTTGCGATCCGACCTTCTTCGTGTTCGACCTTAGTTCTAACGGTCCTCTTTATGGTTATTGGAGTTTATACGTCTACTGTGGTGGGTATACCGTCTTTCACTTCTCCTTGATTTTTCGAAGAACTACTTTCACTTTCACCTCTCATTTTTTCAACCGAATTTCGAGTTGTAAGTCTTTTGATTCTAGTACGGTAGACCAAGGTAGTAAAGTACTCTTTATCTACCCCTTTGTCACAGTCTGAAATAAAACCCCCCCGAGGTTTTAGTGACGTCTACCACTGACGTCGGTACTTTAATTTTCTGTGAATGAGGAACTTTCCTTTCAATACTGGTTGAATCTATCGTATAAGTTTTCGTCTCTGAAATGAAACGGTTGTTTCCAGACAGATCAGTTCCGATACCAAAAAGGTCATCAGTACATACCTACACTCTCAACCTACCACTTCTTTCGACGACGACGATTCAGCGAAGTCAGCACAGGCTGAGACACGCTGGGGTATCTGCCGTCGGGTGGTCCGAGGGGGCAGGGACCCTAAGAGGTCCGTTCTTGTGACCTCACCCAACGGTAGAGGAAGAGGTCACGTACTTTCACTTTTCACTTTCCCTTCAGCGAGTCAGCATAGGCTAAGAAACTCTGGGGTACCTGACGTCGGATGGTCCGAGGAGGTAGGTACCCTAAAAGGTCCGTTCTCATGACCTCACCCCACGGTAACGGAAGAGGCCACTTTTTCGACTCACGGTTTCTTAACTACAAAAATTTGACACCACAACCTCTTCTGAGAACTCTCAGGGAACCTGACGTTCCTCTAGGTTGGTCAGGTAAGATCTCCTCTAGTCAGGAGTCACAAGAAACCTTCCTTACTACAACTTCGACTTTGAGGTCATGAAACCGGTGGAGTACGCTTCTCGACTGAGTAACTTATTCTGGGACTACGACCCTCCCTGACCCCTGTCCTCCTCTTCCTTTGTTGTCTCATACTCTACCGACTTACCGTAGTGACTGAGCTACCTGTACTCAAACTCACTTGAGACCCTCAACCACTACCTGTCCCATCGGACCGCACGACGTTAAGTACCCCAACATTTCTCAGCCTATGCTGACTCACTGACTTGACTTGACTTGAAAAGTTAGTACCGTAAAGGTCTTATTTGAATGATAAAATGGAAGGTATTTAAAAGTGTGTACCAAGTAAAGAAAATTTACCGTAATGAGTGGTTGAATGCGGTTCTAAAAGGACATAAGGAATAAATTGATTACCAAGTAAGAGTCAGGGTTAGTCAACGTTGGAGACCAATTTAAAAAGGAAAATTCACTTAAAATGCCACCTAAAGTTGCAAAGAATAGATCTGATTGTTACATTAAACACGTTAAGAGAGGGACAATGAGGAAAGAAGTTGATTTGTAATGTAATCACCTTCTTAACAGAGAAAGAGAGGAAGAGGATGTGGTAAGGGAAGAGGAGATCATATTTATACTAGTATAGTAGTGGTGAACTTAAAGAACCTACCTAAGACAAATAATGTCTAACTTAAATTTGAGAAACGGCATCAAAATTCTGCCAAAGAAAAATTGAGTGACGTGGAAAGACCAGAGTAGTACAGACAGTTGAAGAATTACGATGTATATTAATGTTACCAGGCTTAGAAACTAAATATCGGTGATTAAGTTGGGAGAGAAAGTCTCCGAAAGAACCTGTTTTTATTCACTGTGTGGTAAGTAAACGAACCAAATAAATAAAAAAATTCTTCACTAACGTAATATAAGTATGGACTACCGAGTCTTCCCAATTCTTAGACAGACGTTACGTCCTGTGAGCCCAAGGTAGGGGTCCACCCCTTCTAAAGGGACTTCCTCTCTTACCGATGGATGGGGTTATAAGAACGGACCTCTAAAGGTACATGTCACCTCAGACTGTCTGATGTGTCATACCTCAACAAGTACTGACTCGTTGATTGTGAAAGTATTTAGGTCTTCCGGATATAACGGTTTAACAAATGTCGTCTTAAAGGAAATAAAATAAGTGTTTAATTATAATTCTTACGAGATAATAACAGTACACTCAGAGTCGAGGAAAGAACTGAAAAAAGTTTTCAAACTTTACGTCTGAACAGGACAGTTAAGTGTCAAAGAATCCGTTCTACTTAGTTTTATTTAATCCTTAAGGGAACTCGAATATATCACCGAAACGGAGAGTAAAATTTTACAAACCATTCCTTCTGAAAGTCAATGTTGAAAAAGAAGAACTAACCTGGGACTCTTTATCTACTAGAGATTATTAGTCAAGTCAAGTCAACGAGTCAGCACAGACTGAGAAACGCTGGGTACTTAGCGTCGTACGGTCCGGAGGGACGCGTAGTGGTTGAGGGTCTCAAGTGAGTTTGAGTACAGATGGTTCAGCCACTATGGTAGGTCGGTAGAGTAGGAGACAGTAGGGGAAGAGGAGGACGGGGGTTAGGGAGGGTCGTAGTCCCAGAAAAGGTTACTCAATTGTGAAGTGTACTCCACCGGTTTTATAACCTCAAAGTCGAAGTCGTAGTCAGGGAGGTTACTTGTGGGTCCTGACCAGAGGAAATCCTACCTGACCAACCTAGAGGAACGTCAGGTTCCCTGAGAGTTCTCAGAAGAGGTTGTGGTGTCAAGTTTTCGTAGTTAAGAAGTCACGAGTCGAAAGAAGTGTCAGGTTGAGGGTGTAGGTATGTACCGGTGACCTTTTCTCTTAATATTAAACGATGTAACCTTATATACCGAAAGTTTACAGTTCAAGAAAATTTTAGAGTATAAAATTAAAACACAGAATGAAATCTTCAATACATTTTAAAGACTCCTTATTTTACCAGGTTTGATACACCATGTAATCAGAGGATGACAAATATATAGTTTATATAGTGATCCTTCCGTCCCGTTAATGTGTCGTTTACTGGTCATTAAATCTAAAAAGATCTCAAAAATCCTTGTGTCAAGAGTGTCGGTCTTAAAACCGAGAACACTAAAAGTCAGGAACCATAACACAAGTACTTAAACAAGGACTTCTACGGGGGACCGTTTTCCTTATAACGTCTACATTAACTTCAAAGATTTGGTAAGTGAATTTTCATCTTTTTAATAGGGCCTAATAGATCCATGTGGATTACACAAAATAAACTGTCTTTTAATATGAATCTCTGACTCTGACAGAAACAAGTTATAAAATAAATTGTACGAAGTGACACCCTTAATATTATTGAAGTGTTCGGATATCGTAATATTCCATTACAAAGAATTATTTGGTTATTTCTTTAGTGTATGAGGTCACTATCTAATTAATGTGATAACAAGGTCCATCTCCCTCTAGTTTTCTTATTTCAAGTTTAAATAAACTCCACATGGAAAGATGTTCATCCAAGAATCTTCTCTGGTAAATTGGTTAGTACTCGACTGAAGGTCGACGGTCTCTTTTCTTTTCGAGGAACAACGATCTCGTCCAACGATCCCTTGGTTCTATGACCAAACTTCCCGTTCTAATAGAGAAAGGTCCCCCGACGTTCAGAAAGTGGTGACGACAATTCTCAGTGGAACAGTTGACGAATTTGATTCCAGGGTTCAAGAAACCTCTCGACAAATCTAGTCGTTTTACATCGGAAACGATGGTTTGTGACTATTAGGAGCGTCTGAGACACATGTTTACAGTGAGCCGGTATCAACAAAAAAGTAGTAAAGAATAACAATTTGGGGGTTGTCACCGGGGAATCGTCGAATAGTCGTTGGCCTACTGTAGGACTGTGTTAATGTGAAAATATAGTTTTACTGTTGAAGGAAGAATCTAGTTTTGTTGAAGTGAGGATTTTTGTTGAATTAAAAAACAGTGACTGTTCACACAAACTTTAGAATAGTTTGGTGATGTATTGTGTCACATTAGTGAACTCCATAACTTTTGTCGAAAAAGACCGTCCACTGTTTTCTCCTTCAGTTTGTCTAGGGTTCAAATTCTCGGTGAATTGGACTGTAACGAAATCCCATCGGGGTCCCTTTCGAACTCTTTCTTACTCCAGTCACAGATCATCGTTTCTGACCAGGGGACTGACTTTTTGTCCTTCTTTGTCAAGATATGGGTCCTCCTAAATTTGAGCCGGTTATTAGACGTACTTACACCCTCGTCTGAAAAGGGGTCCCAAAGGTGTCCCTCGTTTTTGAAAGACTGTGAAACTAAAATCGAAACACTCTAGGCTTCGTTTCTTGGAGGGTAGTGAAGTACCGTTTATGTACCCCTTTGTCACCTTTGTCACAGTCTGAAATAAAAACCCCCGAGGTTTTAGTGACGTCTACCACTAACGTCGGTACTTTAATTCTCTACGAATGAGGAACCTTCTTTTCAATACTGGTTGGATTTGTCATATAAGTTTTCGTCTCTGTAATGAAACGGTTTTTTCCAGGTAGATCAGGTCCGATACCAAAAAGGTCACCAGTACATACCTACACTCTTAACCTGACACTTCTTTCGACTCGCGACTTATTAACTACGAAAACTTGACACCACAACCTCTTCTGAGAACTCCCAGGGAACCTGACGTTCCTCTAGGTTGGTCAGGTAAGATTTCCTCTAGTCGGGACCCACAATGAACCTTCCTTACTACGACTTCGACTTTGAGGTTTATGAAACCGGTGGAGTACACTTCTCAACTGAGTAACCTTTTCTGAGACTACGACCCTCCCTAACCCCCGTCCTCCTTTTCCCCTACTCTCTCCTACTCTACCGACCTACCGTAGTGACTGAGTTATCTGTACCCAAACTCACTTGAGCCCCTCTACCACTACCTGTCCCTCCGGACCTTACGACACTAAGTACCCAAGTGTTCCTCAGCCCGTACTGACTCGTTTACTTGACTTGACTTGACTTCGTTTCTTGGTCAACTCCAGTGGGTCTGTAAACTAGATGTCTTCGGAGACACTTTACTGTTTAATCAAAAGAAAATTTTTGTTTCACGATTAATATACCGTTGAACAGTTCCATCGTTATCTTTTGGTTATGTCGTAGAAGAGAGTAAGGAATGTAACAAGAAATAGTGAGATAAGAGGACGGTTTTACAATAAGTAAAAGGATACCACGTTAGGTTGACAGTTTATGAACTAGAAAGGTAAGACTTCTTATTAATAAGGATATATTGGTAATTGACTAACTTTCTACGAATAAACCAAAAAGATCCACGGGCCCTCTGTTTCTGAGTTCTTCGTAATGTCTTACATCCCCCTTCTGTTATTTCAATTTTTTACATTCCAATGTCAACCAATGTAGTACAAATAGTTCTTAACATAAACCTCAACCGTTTTTCATTCCCACCAATAATTTTCTGATTCCAATCAATAATTTTCTTCTTTCCCACTTTAATTCTCTGTGAACGAGGAACCTTCTTTTCGATACTGTTTTGATCAGTCACATAATTTTTCGTCTCTGTAGTGAAACGGTTATTTCCAGGTATACCGGTTTCGATACCATCAGTACATACCTCTCAACCTGGTCTTTCTTACGACCTGCGACTTATTTCTGTACTGAAATGGTTGTTTACAGGTAGATCAGTTCCGATACCAAAAAGGTCATCAGAACATACCTACACTGTCAACCTGATATTTCTTTCGACTTACGACTTCTTGACTACGAAAACTTGACACCACAACCTCTTCTAAGAACTCTCAGGGAACCTGACGTTCCTCTAGGTTGATCAGGTAGGATTTCCTCTGGTCAGGACTCACAATAACCTTCCTGACTACAACTTCGACTTTGAGGTTATGAAACCGGTGGACTACACTTTTTGACTGAGTAAACTTTTCTGAGGCTAAACCCCTTTCTAACTTCCAATCTCCTCTTCCCTTACTGTCTCCTACTCTACCAACCTACCGTAGTGACTAAGTTACTCGTACTCAAACTCATTTGAGACCCTTAACCACTACCTGTCCCGCCGGACCACGACGTCAGGTACCCCAACGTTTCTCAACCTGTACTGACTCTCTGACTTGACTTGTTAGGTTAGTTAGGATTTCCTCTAGGTGAGAGTTATAAATAACCTTCCTGACTACGACTTCGACTTCGAGGTTATGAAACCGGTGGACTACGTTTCTCGGTTGAGTAACCTTTTCTGGGACTACGACCCTTTCTAACTTCCGTCCTCCTTTTCCTTGTTGTCTCCTAACAACTTAAGAACTAAGTTATCTGTACTCAAATTCGTTTGAGGGTCTCCATCTCTTCCTGTCCCTCCGGACCACACGACGTCAGGTACCCCAACGTCTCAGCCTGTGTTGACTTTCTGATGGTCGTTCTTCCTACCAATGATTTATTCCTAACCCTTCCCAAACTTTACTAACGTATCTATGTTCCGTCTCTGAAACTCAGACATTCAAAGGTCGACGTCCACAACATGACTTATGGAGACCACTACAGGAATCCGTGCCATGTTAGTTGCTTTTAAGTTCCAAAGTCACAACGTCTTTGTACAAGCTCTGTTCTAGTAGTCACCGGGTGGACTGAGGAAAAAATAAAAATAAAAAAAGAAAAGACGGAATTGACACTAAGATGTACATAAGTCAGTAAGAGTTGAGAAAACACTGGATCATCTGACATTAGACGATCCGAGAAGACAGGTACCTTAAAAGGTCCGTTCTTATAACACCACCCAACAGTAAAAGAGGAGGTTCCTTAGAAGGACTGGGTTCATAACTTGGACGGAGAGTACACAGAGGACGTAACCGTCCACTTAAGCAATGGTGACACGGAAGACCCTTCGGGCTTGACACTAATGAGGTAATATTAAAGTTAAACAGTCGTAATGTGTGGACACGTAAGTATATTGTTAATACACGTATGGACAAAAACAGTCATTTAAGATAAAACTCTCTACCGAGACATTAGTGGATAAGTAAAGTATATAGACATGGGAAACTATGGATCGTGAGATAGACTATGTAATATTTGAAAGATTTATATATTTTAAAATTAACTACACTCGAGAATATGAATAGGTAAATCAATAAAAAGAAGGTCTAAAGGATCTACAGAAGAAGATAAAGTAAGTGATTATAAATAACTTCTGTATAAAATATGGTCTTATAGACAAGTTATCCCCTTCGTGTACTTGTCGTGTTCGTAGAGAAGAAGGAACCATCTTAGGAGTGTTCAAGGAAAACTCTGCTAGGTTAATGGTTTATGTACTTTTACTGTTAGAGTCCATCACTACGAGTCAATCTACCAGTTTACTACACTTACTGGTAATCTCCCCTCTGACACTAACTCTCAACCTATTCGAAAAGGTTCCTGTACTGAAACTTCGACTCGGGTCTTCCTAAAGTTCCTCAGTCATATACCTCTTAACTCGTCTCTCACAGGTCCGAGTCCCTTATTGACATTTTACTACATTTCTTATCCCAACTTTACGAACTTCATCTCTTTGTGAACGTATCATCGTTCGTACGGAGACTGTCTGTCCTTTATAAAGTTATGCAGAATCATCCGAAATTTGTCTTGTTTTGCCCCACCCCCTCTCACCTCTCTTTATTCACTTCTTCAATTCTACATGTTTGAAGGTTAACGTATTATTCACTCAATCACCATACTTTACATATCATACCCCTTATATCAGTCATTAATATATTATAGAAACTTACCACTGTCTGCCATCGATTTAAATAGTACCATTAGTAAAACTTTACGTATCTTTATAACTTAGTAATACAATACATGGTCCTTGATTGTATCACAATATCCAGTTTTTATTTGTTAGAATATCTTTTTTTCTATTATAAAAACCATGGTCTTCTCCATCTCCCACCCTCACTTTCCTTTAACTCACTTCCGTCGGTTTTCCATGTTTGAAGGACAATATCCTATTAATTCATGATCTCTATATTACTTGTTGTACTGTTATATTAATTGTGATGACACACAATATACATTTTCAATTCTCATTTAGGATTTTCAAGAGTAGTCTTCCTTTTTTTTGTAAACAAAGGATATAAAATCTAAAACATAGACATACCCTACTACCTACAATTGATTTGAACACTATTCAGTTTAGTAAATAGAATCTATTAAGACATACAATGAATACAGAGTTATTTCAACCTTCCTTTCATTCACAGAGACCAATTAGAGACACGGTTGTCCCGATTGTCACTAACACTGGAACTAATGAACTTGATTAATTAACATGATATTTTATATTTTCTCGATTTTATCACATAATACAGATAAACTTATATAGTACGGGGGTAGTCTGTCGAAACACTATACTGGTATCTTAAACATACCAAAATAAAAATGTATATTTCCCAGACAAAGTTAAAAAAGTCAATGGTTTTTTTTTTTTTTAGTCCGTTGGGATTATTTATGTAATAGAGATTTAAACAGGATATTAAAAAAAGAATTTTTTATACAGAGATATTGAAATTTTATATATAAATTTGTACCAGATTTCCTTTCATTGTGACTGATAAGTGACCTTCCTGACTACAACTTTGACTTTGAGGTCATGAAACCGATGGACTATACTTCTCGACTGAGTAACCTTTTCGGGGACTACGACCCTTTCTGACTTCCGTCCTCCTCTTCCCCTTCTGTCACCTAACTCTACCAATCTAACATAGTAACTGACTTTCCTGTACTGAAACTCGTTTGATCCCTTCTGACACTTTCTGTCTCTTCGGACCATACGATGTCAGATAACCCAACGTTTCTCAGTCCGTACTGACTCGTTGACTTGTTATTGTTGTTGTTTTACTATCATGTCAATTTGACTTTATCAGATCTTACACTGTGATTCATTAAACATGACTGGTACCCGAAGTTAACGGAGTAGATGTTTAGTACTCTAAACTTCTTTCACGAGAGATTAGAAGAAAATCGAGATGTTTTTGTCATTCTGGACAGAATCGATATACGTATTAGATGACGTAAGAAGGTCCTTACGAAATATTTTTCCCGATGTGGCCCCACAAATTTTCCATTAACTTTTAGTGTATAAAGTTGACGAGTAGTTGTCACTCTTAAAATTATAAAAACTCGACTCACAACTTTTAATATAGAGACATTTATGTACTGTTTTATCTACTAAACTCTCTGTTCGGGTACAACCTACTAAGTTTTAATATTATCAAGGTGACTTTGTTAATAACATAATTGACGTTCAAGACTCCCTCAATTAGTACTCTTTAATTTCAACATTAACATGAAATCCCACAGGTGTATAAAAGAGGGAATAGATACAAACAGAAGGACTATTAAATAAGTATATAAAAGGAAATGTTATAGTAAAAAAATTTTATTTTGAATTCAGAACTGAATCCACCGTCCCTGGAGGTCCCTTGTCCTTATGTTACAAAGTTTTTGGATTCCTCTACTTAAAGGATGGGACTGGACACCGACAGTGTAAAAAGAGAGTCTCGATCTGGTACATTAAAAAAATTATTTTACTTATAAAAACCTAAGAATGAGAGGTAGTAGAGAACCAGGAGAGAGTAGACTTTAGGAACCTGATCAAATTTCCCACTTTTATGGGTGTCAGGTTAGGAATGACGGAATGTAAACGACAGTAAGACGTTGACACTTTTGAAAACAGATTCAAAGTTTAAAGTAGAGAAGTCAAAGGTCACCCAACTACGTCTTTTCAGACACTTGGAGTACGACTTAAGGTTCCGGAGTAAACCGTATAACCGATTGACCTCTGTATACTATAAAGTGGCGATAGGAACCCAGTGTCGAAGATCGAATGAGGAGTGTGTGAAAAACGAATTTCGGAATTTTTAACAAGGTTTATACACATACTATACACAAATCTTAATGATCTCAAGTTGACGTCAGGTAAGTAAACACAGACAAAGAAAAAAAAGACAAGAAAGAAGGAAAAAAAACGGAAGAAAGACAGGAGAAAGAGGGATAAGGGGTGGGAGAAAAGAGAGAAAGGAAGACAGGAAGGAAAGAAGGAGGAAAAGAAAGAGAGAGAGAAAGACGTAAAGAAGAAAAAGGTGTAAAATTGATTGTTTTGTGTCTCCAAAATAAAAATTAAAAGAATCTTTTGTAGACGATAAATGAAAGGACAAAGAAGTGTAGTTTTGAAGATTGGTAGAAAAATAAGAATCACACTCTGTTAAAACACGTTATAAAATAAAAAGTTATAACGGAAAATTTCGTAAGTATTCACCTGTCTAGATAATTACGTATTGATACTTTGTGTTTACAAGTCGAGGGTCCTTTACATGGTATGTATTTTGAACCGTCAGTTCTTATCCTTCTCGTCTCATTGGTGACAATTATACACAGGTGTTTAAAAAAAAAAAATTTAGAAATTAAGAATGTACGCAAGGGTTTGTACTTGGGGGGAGGGTGGAGGGAGGGGTGTTGTAGAGAGACCCAGTAGGGGTACGTGGTCGGGGTTCGTACGACGTGGGACGCAGTCTGTACCTTACCACTAAGTTAAGAATGTACTATCATATGTACAATCTTAAGGGTAAGAGGGTTTAGTAAGGTGGGAGAGGGAGAGGGAGACTCAGGTTTTCAGGTAATATGTGTAGACACAGAAAAAAGGACAGAACGTATGTCCCAGCAGTAACGGTAGAAGGATTTAAGGTATATATACACAATCATATGACATAACCACAAAAAGAAAGACCGAATGAAGTGAGACATATTAGCCGAGGTCAAAGTAGGTAGAGTAGTCTTGACTAAGTTTACTTAAGAAAAATTGCCGACTCATTATGAGGTAACACATATACATGGTGTCGAAAGAATAAGTAAGTAGACGACTACCTGTAGATCCAACAAAGGTACAGGACCGATAATATTTGTCACGACGCTACTTGTAACCCCATGTACACAGAGAAAGTTAAGACCAAAGGAGCCACACATACGGGTCGTCACCCTAACGACCCAGTATTCCATCAAGATAAAGGTTAAAAAATTCCTTAGAGGTGTGACAAGAGGTATCACCGACATGATCAAACGTAAGGGTGATTGTTATTTTAGAATTTGCAAGAAATTACAATTTTGGTTTAGATTTCGAACGGAAAAGGAAATACCGATTGATATAAAAGACCATAATTAATTTAGTGTGATCAATACGTCAATTGTTAAATGAAATTAACATATTCATTGTCACGGTACAAATACTCGGTCCAGAAATCTCGGTCTGAGACCATAACTTTAGGGAAGTCCGGGATTCTCATATAACAACAAGTTAACGAATCAGCACATGTTGACAAACGTTGGGGTACCTGACGTCGTACAGTATGAAGGGACAGGAATGGTTATGGTCCTCGAATGAGTTTGAGTACAGGTAGCTCAGCCACTACGGTAGGTCGATTGAATACGAAACAGTAGGGGAAGAGGAGGACGGAAGTTAGAAAGGGTCGTAGTCCTAGAAAAGATTACTCATTCAATAAACGTACTCCGCCGTTTCATAACCTCAAAGTCGAAATCGTAGTCAAGAAGATCACTTATAAATCCCAACTAAAGAATTCCTAACTGACCAAACTAGAGGAACGTCAGGTTCCCTGAGTTCTCAGAAGATGTCGTGACGTCAAGTTTTCGTAGTCAAGAAACCACGAGTCGAAAGGAATGTCAGATCGAGAGTATAGTCATGTACTGATAACCTTTTTGGTATCAAAATTAGTATACCTGGAAACAGTCGTTTCATTACGGAGACGAAAAATTATACGATAGATCCAAACACTATCGAAAAGAAGGTTCCTCGTTCGTAGAAAATTAAAATACCGACATCAATGGTAGACGTCACTGAAATCTCGGACTCTTTTATTCAGACAGTGACAAAGGTAACAAAGACACAGATAAACGGTACTTCACTAACCTGGTCTACGATACTAGAATCAAAAAACTTACAAAGTAAAATTCCGTCTAAAAAGTGAGAGGAGAAAATGGAAGTAGTTCTCGAGGAGAAGTTAAAGTTATATATAATAACAAGTCGAATCATTCAAAAGGTGGTAGAAATTCAGACAAAGACTGTTAATTAATATTTTTATCGATAATTATTATCATGTGTTTACGTCACTGATCCTCTATTAGTCTTGTATATATATATATATATAAAAGAAAAAAAAAGGGGGAGTAGTTATGGTCCGTCTACTCTAGCGGTCGTCAATTGATCGGTGTATATAAGTGTCGGACCCCCTCTTCCTGTGACGAAGAATGTCCCGATGAGTCTCCAACGTAAACCCTTATCTCTCTTGTTCGTCCTCGACACTTTCCGTTCGAAATACCATTGTTCTCACATTTAGCCCGGGACTAGGGACTTCTTCTTACACTACTAAACAGACTCATTAAAACACCCAACCGACCTCTTGTTTTGGACGATCCAAATTTTGGTTCACTTTTTGTTAAACAGGGAGACTATCCCCTTTGTCGACCTACCCTCGTATACAATTCTTAAGAGTACACGGCCCGTGACAACCCCTAGTTGTATACACCACCTCCCCCTTGTCTCTCTCTAATTCGTTGTTCTCTTCAGTGTGACATGTCACTCGGGTCTTTCAGAACAGATCGGGTGGGTCTAGAGACGTTGTGTGTACCAGGGAGTCTCAAAAGGATACCACCGGGTTGTGTCACTCCCTACACGAGAACTGTTTCAGTCAATAAACTTCGACTGTGTTCACGGTTTCCTCACTTACCGTCAAACGAACTGATGTGAATTTTGTGACCCTTTCATAAAGAAAGAACATCTCAATCGACCTACCATGTTGAGACGTTCCTTTATTTTGTTCAGTTAGTATTTCCTTTAGTCGGAAGTAACGAGTGACCTAATCAGGTAGTCGTTCCTGACTACGACTTCGACTTTGAGGTTAAAAAACCGGTGCACTACGCTTCTCGACTGAGTGACCTTTTCTGGGACTACGACCCCTTCTAACTTCCGTTTTCCTCTTCTTCCACCGTTTCCTACTCTACCAATGTACTATAGCAGTTGAGTTACCTGTACTTAATCTCTTGTGAGGTCCTCTATCATCTCTCCCTTCGGTCCGTACGACGTCAAGTACTCGAGCGTTCCTCACTCTGTGTTGAATCGTTTACCTGTTGTTGTTGTTATAAGTAAAGGATATAAACCCTGGTCGAGGAAGTTCTAAGGTGATCCGGAGAAAAGGAATTCTTTTGAATTCTTCACTCACAATCATCGTACGAACTTCTACGATCGAAGACATCCACAAGGATCCCGGAATGTGACTGTGAGTAGTGGAGATGATAGTAAGTAGGAATCTCAGGGAAGTGGAAGTCACAGATGAAGACTAACTAGTGAATGGATTCTTACACTGTATTCGAAATTAATAACAACGATAGAAATGTATTTTAATTTTACATACATCTACTCTTTCTTGTGGAATAAATTCTATTAAACAGAAATTTATAAATATGTATGTAAACGATCTTAAGTTTTGAAATAAGTCCGTAAATTCTTTTCACCCCTTTAATTCTTTTAATAGAAATTTCGTTCCTTCCTTCCTATCTTTCTTTCGACCTTTCTCTTTTTTTTTCTGGTAGTTTATACTATACGAAAGTCTCTTACTTACGTGACTACGAATTCTATAAAATCCCAACGACTTAAAGAAAGGATGGTGATTTTTGACATACTTGTCATATTACGTCCGTAATACAGTGTACGTGTAGTTTTACAAACCGTATAAAATATATAGGTCCAAAAAAAAAAAAAAATTATCTGATTTGTACTTTTATCTTGATGTTTCGTTGTGAATTCGGAAAACTAGACCCGTAATTTAAGAGTCCTTTTCACTAAATCGAAAGAAGTATCTTCGGACGAGTAATGTATTCCGGTTCGACTCTGCACAACCACATAAAAAAGTAGGAATCACGATATAATGTTGTAAGGTGACTGTCATTTCATAGAGGACGACACTGTTCATAACTAGAATAAAAAGGAAACTCCGAGGATTGTTCGGTTTGACATCGAAGGATTTTATAAGTCGACCTCACCATCAAACAGTCTTGATATTCAATTATTCTTTAAATGAAATTAAGAGGTAGTCTTTTTATTTTGTGTCAAGTATAAGAGGTACATAAACGACTGACGTATTAAAGAAATAGTCGATTTACTGACTTACTAAGTTTTTAACTTCGGTTCTCAGAAAAAGTAAAAGGAATTCATATGTGCACGAAAACAGGTCAATCTTCTTATTAGCTCAAAAGTATATACTTTGATATTTTGACTCTTTTAATGTCTCGATATTTAGATAGTACTTAACTACAACATTTAATAAAGATATACGTTTACATATAATTTAATTTATCAGACGGATTTATTATTCTTTCGTTCTTGTGTATAAATTATACAGAAAGAATGAGTATGGTACCAAAATATTTTAAACGTTTACTTGTACCACTAACTTTGGTCTTTAGATCTCCTACAAAAACCACTCTAAATTAATCACACAATTATCTCCAAATGTCTATTATGAAAAAGTTTTGATTTGAATGATTACTATAAAGAAGATTTTCTTAAAAAACATTATTTTTATTCTTACATTTACAGATATTATAATCTTTAATGATGTAATAGATTGTTCGTTTAATTATATACTATACAAATTTATTTTAACGTCTAAAACGTTACCTTTAAGTAAGAAGTTTCTGTATCTTTATTTCATTATCGTTTACCTAATAAATGAGAAAAGTGAGTCTAAAATCCGTAGTCGTAAGATTTAGTATGATACATCCCTCTTTTATCAGATGAATTTTTTTTTTTTCCGAGGTACAAGTATTTAATAGTGTTAATTGTAGACTTTATATATAACACAGTAAGTTCGAGAATGAATAACACAACAACAACAACAAGTTATCTATTCAACGTAGGATGAGAAACACTAGGGTATCCGACGTCGTACGGTCTGAAGGAACAAGAAGTCATAGAGAACCTGAAACAAATTTGAGTACAGGTAGATCAGCCACTACGGTACGTTGGTGGAGTAGGAGACAACAGGGCAGTTAGAGGTCAGGAGCTTGAAAGCGTCGTAGTCCTAGAAAAGGTTACTCAGTCGAGAAACGTAGTCCACCGGTTTCATGACCTCGAAGTCGAAGTCATAGTCAGTAAGGTTACTTATAAGTTCCGACTAAAAGAAATCCTGCCTTACCTAACAAGAGGCAATAATGGGAAAGATAAGATAAGACTGGGCATACACTTTTACAACAGATGGAATATGAATTTAATAGTTAAAAGGAAAACAACTTTTAGTGTATACCGTGTTATTGAAACAAAGGAAACTTCTTTTTGAAGAGTAATAGACAATGTATGTACATGTCTGTGTCATTGTAACGTGTAACTTGTCAGAAATAGGTACCTCCTTTCAGAGTCCAGACCATTCCCATATAAGTACATAATTATCGACTCGTGGCTTGTACGGAGTTTATAAAAACGTAATCTTAATTGTTATAAAAGAAAATTTGTATTCCCGAACATTAAAGTTGAAACTAGGGTTTTCTTACCTCATTTTAACACAAGTAAAGTTGATTTCTTTCTTTTTATTCTTTTTTTTCAGGAGAGACCTCTTTTAAGAAACAGTCAGTGGATTTTTCTACAAACCATATCCTTTATGTCACATGTGGGGATGTTGACCCTAAGTAAGTCTCAGAGTACTAAAAAAAAAGGGTGTTTACTTATAGTTTTTAGTTTGGTCTTTGATCTGTAGGAAATTAATTGATATCTTTAAGGTTTATAGAATTTAGGGTGTCTTCCTCCTCTTTTTTAAATACGTAGACAAGTACTTATTTTGTCATCGGGTACAAAGTCTCATCTAGTCTTTTAGAGGTGTCTTATCAAGGTATTCAACGTACTTTAATAGAGATTGTATTTAGATTGTGTTACAGAGTAGGTGTGCCAGTGTATATTACGAAACGATTCAGTGAAGTCAGCACAGGCTGAGACACGCTGGGGTATCTGTCGTCGGGTGGTCCGAGGGAGTAGGGACCCTAAGAAGTCCGTTCTTGTGACCTCACCCAACGGTAAAGGAAGAGGTTACGTACTTTCACTTTTCACTTTCCCTTCAGCAAGTCAGCACAGGATGGGAATCGTACCTGACGTCGGATGGTCCGAGGAGGCAGGTACCCTAAAAGGTCCGTTCTCATGACCTCACCCCACGGTAACGTAAGAGGCTATTACGAAATCTATAGAGTAAGTAATATATACCCCTTCTACCCTTAGGATAAAAGTTGACAAGATACCGAATAAAAGATAATTAAGGAGTATCCACAAGTGTAAAGAATACATTACCTTAAAGATTTATGTCAAAGATCGAAAATCCTGTAAATGTGACATTATGTTTTAAAAAGGTATTCTAAACGTTTTAAAGTTGTCAAAGGTCTAATTTTTCTGTTTTTATAATGATAAATAAATTCTTGTCTTATGAAATATTATAATAATTCGAAAACATTACTAAAATAGGTAAAATATCATTGATACGACTCACAATAAACTAAAAACGTTTGACACAAGGTAACACATGTATATATATATATATATATTGTACGTATGTAAGTGTTCGTTTAAGTATATCGTAAAGTATCTTTCCTTTAAGAGGTCAATTTTTGATCTGTTACAGATCACGGTAAACCTTTATTTTCATCCACTACTTTATGTAATTCTCAAAGATACACAAAAATTTTACCTATTTCATTTTTTAATTATCGTATACTGTAATACAAATACACTAACATGTCATATGTCTAATATATCTTATGTCCAGTATTGAATAAAAAACATAAAATTTTAAGTGAAGGTAAATTGGATGTTTCTATGTAACTTACATAATAAGATTCATTTACTTATTCCATATGAAGGATTACTACAGGTATCAAGTCAAGTTTTATTCTTTAAGAAGATTTGAAGTAGTGATTAATACATACAACACTTAATTACAATGATTGGTGTGTGATTATGACTTACAAAGTATGAACTTTCAAAAGGTTTCGTTCCAATACGACTAGATTTGAGCAAAATAAAATGTCAGATTCTTTCTACATCTATTGCCTAGTTTTTGTATCAAGATATTTAACGATTAGTACACCGTAAATAGTAAATTAATGAAATAAAATTTCATTTTTGTATTTTAATGGGAATTAGTAACAAAGTCCAATCTCGATCAAAAGAAATTTGATTTAATTTACGAAAGTCTATATGGTTAAGACTATACCTTACCTTTCAGGTTTCTATCGCAATACATCTATAAGAACGGACCTTTTAGAGTGCCTACCTCCTCGGATCATCCGATGCCAGGTACTCCAGAGTTTCCCAGCCTGTCCTGACTCGCTGAAGTGAAGTAAAGTGCAGTTAATTCGTTAATTGAGAAGGTGAGTGTGATAAAAGATTTCATTAGGGTTTATAAAGACGGACAAACAATAGGAAGCCCGATGAGAGAACTGTTACTAAGAAAAGGACCTCCACAAACGTTTCTTTAGAGATTCTTTGAGGTAAACTTTTGTCAGCTGTTAGGGATAAAAGTCATTGGACCAGTATAATCAGGTGGATTTCCTTAATAAAATTTCCCTGTAGTAAACTCAAGATATATTCGAGTATACTTTGCATTTTCTGTAACTTTGTGAAACCAAAATGAATTAACTCATTATAGTCGTACACATTATCCCGAGAACATTATCCCGATTTAATAAAGGTATGAAATTTATTGTTGAATTCGATGATAAAAGCCAATTATTCTCACTGACATGATTGAAAAGTTTCTCTAATGATTTAGACCTATTACCCGATTTGTAAAATGGACTTCATACAAATAAAAATAAAAGAAAAAAATAGTGTTAGGATACCTTTCATTCTACTTACATGAAGTGCCCTAGTCCTTCACTTTACAGTATAAATTGTCGTAATAAATGTTTCAGGATCCGTCAATCACATAAAGAGAGTTTGGAATAAACCATTTCTTAGACGGACGTTACGTCCTCTTGTCCAAACTAGGGACCCAGTCCTTCTAGGGAACCTCTGCCTATACCGCTGGGTGAGATCATAAGATCGGACCTCTTAGGAGTACCTGTCTTCTCGGACTCTTCGATATCAGTTGCCCTAACGTTCCGACCTGTACTGAATCTCTGATTGTTGGTCCGTCAATAAAAAATTACACGTAGTATTTACGGAAAACATTTATGTATATCTTATAATACTGATAATTAAGTCAATATGGAAACACTCACACATACAAAATACTATAAAGTCAAGAAAATTAAAGATAAATATGGACCTCAATTCTAGTTGTAATATTTTGTTTAGTTTTTCTCTTCTCTTTCCATTCCACCACCCCCACCAACCTGATAGTTACTCGTTCGCTCGGATTCATTTTCGTTCCCGTTTTCTTTACGTTTATTATTAAGATGTAAAATTATTGAGCAGTGAATTATTCGTATTTAACCCGAAGTGACCACCGAGTCTCCCATTCTTAGACGGACGTCACACACTCTTGGGTCCAAGATAAAGACCCATTCCTTCTAGAAGACCTTTTCTCTTACTGATGAGTGAGGTCATAAGAACGGACCTCTTAAGACACCTGTCTCCCCGGACCACCCAATGTCAGGTACCCCAGTGTTTCTTAACCCGTACTGACGTACTGATCGTGTAAAAATTTACCACGTTTGTGAAAGAAACACCGATGGTAAAGTTCTCTTTAGACTTTGAAACGATGTACGGTTTAAACAGTTTACGTAAATTACAGAAAGAGTTTGTTACAACGTGTTTCTAACGTACAGTTAAAATAAAATCTAAACGATTGAAGAGATCGTTAGACATTCCTGTAAATTTTACACAAGTACACATTTAACATCCTTTATTGGTAACGTCTAGACGATTTAATTATAAGTAAATAATCTTTCGACAGTGGTATTGTGTACGTTTCACTGGTTTTATTTATACATACATGTTTACCTAAATATTTATTGAATGTAAATGAATTTTTTTTTCACCTATCTTGACTGTTTGATATCCAGGTTTGTATAGACTACTAACTGTATATACCTAATCACCAACTTATTGTTTAAGAGGGTAGGTCTAAACTTAGACCGAAGTAGTCAACGATAGAAACACTTGAACCCGTTCATTGATTTGAAATACAAAAATCACTGACTCGCACGTACGAGTCAGTGAGTCAACACAGTCTGAAAAACACTGGAGTACCGAGACAAACAGGCACCTTAAAAGGTCCATTCTCATAATGTCACCCAACGGTAAAGGATGAGGTCCTATAGAAGGACTGGGTCCCTAGCTCGGGTGTATAGGACGTATAGGACGTAACCGTCCACCTAAGAAATGGTGACACGGTGCACCCTTCGGGGAATGATTTTAAGAGACAGAAGAAAGGTTACTTCGACTTTATCACAAATGGAGTATCCCAACACGACTCTTAATTTATAGTTTTATGTACCTTTAACAAATCTTAGTATAACTGTACTTCATTCACAAACGATAATAATACGTTTACTAGTATTCTTTTTATTTTTACAGATGGGTTTATAATTAAAAACTAATATTTTAATAAACTAAAGTTAAGTATTTTATGTATTTTATATAAATCTTAAGGTTCATTATGACAATTAAACAATTAGGCTTAAATATGATGGTGAGGACCGAATGTATGAAGAGTGGATAAATCCCTCTCATAAATTGTGTAACATTTTGAATTTTATATTTTCCTTTGACTTCGGTAGTTTATACAATATAATATACTACAAAATTAAAAAATAGGTTTTATAGTACGGTTCATAATACATTAAAAACTTCACATACATCCAAAATAAAAATTTGAAATCACTTAACGTAGAAAAGACGTATGAATGTGTGTATATTTATATTTATACATATACATATATAAGTTTATGAGTATAAGTTTACAACTTTAACATACATATATTTCAAGTCTTAAAAAATTTAAGAAGAGTTATAAAAGATCTTACGTAACAAATAATTTTTTCGATTGTTTTTTTGTTTTTTATAAGAAACTATAATCACGAATGATTTCTAAGGTGAAAATTGAAAAAGAATGGTGGTCCGAAGTGGTAGTCTATATATACATATATATATATTATATATATGTATATAAATACAAATACCAAGTAAGAAATAGGAGAGTGAACAGGAATAACTGGTAAGTAATTGGATAAGTAAAAGCAGATCTGTAATCAAAGATGAAAAATGATTCATAAGAACCGGTGGAACATTGGCTTTAAAAGAAGATATGTTTAAAGGTTTTGTTGGAGTCTGAGTTGTTAGAAAATGAAACAATCGGAGTAATGGACAACTACTTTGTCTTCTCAAATGGAAATCAAAGTGATACAATCGAAGTGAAAAGATAAACGTAAGGTGTTTATAGTACTTAGAACAAAGATCGGATACTCATAGTGGGGTTTATTAGCTCAGTTTTCGACAATATCCTAATACATACCTATTCAGTCTAAGGAGTCAACAAGTAAAAGACAAAGTAAAAGAAAAGATCTTTTCCTGTCAAAAGGAGAGATAGATAAGAGTACCCGAAGGGTCCACCGTGGTCCCCATTTCTTGGCGGTACCTGTCTCCTTGGACCACCCGATGTCAGGTATCTTAGTGTTTCTCAGTCTGTACTGTCTTTATAGGTACACTAAGAGATAGGCACCCTAAGAGGTCCGTTCTTATAACCTCACCCAACGGTACGAGAGGAAGTCCCCTAGAAGGGTCGTGTCCCTAGTTTGGACGCACAGGACGTAGAGGACATAACCGTCCACCCAAGAAATGGTGATCGTGGTGGATCCTTCGGGTTATAGTCATAATTAAATCAAATTTTATTAACATAGAGCAATGGAGACTTATTCTGTATGTCTACCGGTTGTCCGTGTACTTTTATACGAGTTTTAGTGATTAGTAATCTCTTTACGTTTAGTTTTGATGTTACTCCAAAGTCGAGTGTGACCAGTTTTACCGGTAATCACTTTTTAGATATTTGTTTGCAACCTCTTCCACACCTCTTTTACCTCGGAAGAATGTGACAACCACCCTTCCATTTGACCATGTTGGTAATACCTCTTGTTATACCTCTTGTTACGTTTTTTATTTTTATCTCGGTCGTTAGGGTAAGGACCTGTATTTAGGCCTCTTTTGATATTAACTTTCCATACAGACGTGGGATTACAAGAGACAATAAATAATATCGGTCCGACACCTTCGTTGGATTTACTGTTAACTGTCTCCTTACTTATTTCTTCTGACACCATGTATATATGTTGTCTTATAATGAGTCGGTATTTTTTTCTTGTTTTATTACGTTAAACGTCGTTGTACCAACCTGGATCTTTAACAGTATAACTTACTTCATTCAGTCTGTCTCTTTCTATTTATAGTATACTACATCGAATATACACCTTAGATTTTTTATCATTTTTTAATTGATTAAACGTTTTGTCTCAATGTCTACATTATTTGTTTGTGCCAATAGTCTCCTCCTGTACGCCCCTTCATTTGACTCTTTAATCCTAACTGCAAATGTACGATAATATACATTTTATATATTGATTATTTATGAATAACATAACGTGTCCCTTGAGATGAGTCATAAGACATACTGGATGTACCCCTTTCTTAGAATTTTTTTCTCACCCATGTACACACACATATTGACTGAGTGAAACGGTATATCGACTTTGATCGTGTTACAACGTGTTTGTTTATGAAGTCATTTTTAATTTTAATTTTATTAAACTTTATGATTCACTACTGGGAGAAGAAGGTTCACTTTTCACTTTCAGTGAATCAGGACAAGTTGAGAAACGTCAGGGCACCTGACATTGGACGGTCTGAGGAGAAAGGTACCTTAAGAGATCCGTTCTTAAGACCTCAACCATCGGTAAGGGAAGAGGTCCCCTAGAAGGTTGGGTGTTTAGTTTAGGTGTAGATAACGTGACGTCCGTCTAAGAAGTGGTAGACTCGGTGGGATTTTTTTGTTAACGTGGCAAATTAAAGGGTCATTGTCTGTTGGCCTAAGTTACACAGAAGACGAATCGAAGACACTATGAAGAAAAAAATATTCTAAAGTTGTACGAGTCAATAAGGAAAGCAAAAAGAAAAGCCAAAGGAAAGGGAAGGGGTTCATTGATTGATTACGTAACAAAGGTTTCTGTAAGTAACACCTAAAAGATGAAAAGACAGAGATGTACTAAAGGAATTTACTATACTAATTTATTGTACTAAATTTATTGTATAAAAAGTGAATTTTAATGAATAAAAATCAACCTCCTATTAACGAAATGTGCCAACACAACCAAAGACGGTATGTTGTTGAACTTAGTTGGTATCCATACACAGGGGAGGGAGAATTTGGAAGGAGAGTGGAGGAAGAGGTAGAGTGGGGAGATCCAACAGTGTCTTGTGGTCAAACTCGAGGGGTTCTGTGTCTTTTTTAGGTATGATCGATAGATAGAATGTATACCATAACATGTACAAAGGTTCGACGAGAGAGTTAAACTGGGTGACAGAGGAAGGGGACCCTCTATCACTTCCTGTCGTTTCGGACAACATGACGTCAGGTACTCCAGTGTTTCTCAGTCTGTGCTGAATCGTTGACTTGTTGTTGTTGTTGAGCAAGGGGATGACACAGGCGTTCAGACAATAGGGACGGACTCAGAGGTAAGGACGGGACGTTTATCCAAGTAGTCATGGTAGAAAGGTCTAAGGTATATAATACACAATCATATGGTATAAACAACAAGAGAAAGACTGAAAGAAGTGTAACATATTATCCAAGGTCCAAGTAGGTGGAACAATTTTTACTGAGTCTACGTAAGAATACAGTGTTTTTAATATATATGTTGAGTAAAAAAAACGAGAACTTTTAATGAATATCTCATAGATATATACACTGGACGTTATATCATTACATAAGTTTTGTCTTGACGGTTCATAAAAGATATTAGAAGAAAAGATTAAATAAACGATTTAGTCTCATTTAATATAGTCGTCGTAAAATCAATAAGTGTAACTTTTGTAAGTTTACTAGAAGTGGTAGGGTGTGTAGTTCAAGTAAAAAAGGGGTTTTACACTAAGACAAGGAGGATACAGAAAGGGACATACAACTATATTGACATCGGGTATATGAAAGTATATAAAGGACCTAATATAGTTGTCAGAGAATTTTCAGTGAACAAAACAAAAAGTTAAAAACAGAGGAAAGTAGGTAAATTTTTTATTTACAAAATTAAACATTATTTCAATCTAAATGTCGTTTAAACACTCCTATATGTCCTTTAGGGTTTAACCCTAGGGTTTAACCCTAGTAAACAGGGTTAACAACTGTACAATGTAAATGATACAATGTAAACAGTTTTAATCACTTGGTTATAACTTTGTAACCATAATTGACTTCAGGTGTATAATAAACCTAAAGGAATAAAAAGTGGATTATTAGAAAAAGATAAGGGTCTAGAATGTATCCTACAGTATGACGTAAATTACGTCTGAGAAGAACCAACACTGTCAAGGAGTCTGAACGAAAACCACAGGAACTGTCAACACTCCTTATAACCAGTCCATAAAACATCTTACGGGAAGTCAATCCTAATAGATAGTAAAAAGAGTATATATGTGACCCTAATATACAAAACCTATACCCTGGTATCTTCATGACACGATAAGAGTAGTGTAGTACACCCCATGTATAAAAGTTTTACTGATTAATTAAACGTTAGATCTTAAATAGAAAGATAAACATTTTGATAGGAGTATAGTAGAGTATATGATATACATTTCTCTCATATCGGAGTTTATACAATATTTATACGAATATTTCATAAAACATGTGTTCAACTTCAGTGAGCGACTTAAAACTTTAAAGGTCAACGATATAAAGAAAAAAACGTGTAACAATTGTACATTAACATGTGGATCTATTGACTTTTCGTGAACTTCTGAAACTACCAGAATTCGAAAGGAAGTTCCTTTTCAATTAACATAAGAAATGAACCAGGATTCCTGTGTCTCAGTCTGTGCTGACTTCACTGAATCGTCATTGTCGTCGTCGTTTCCTTGTTACCTGGTCGTTACCTGGTTGTTAGTTACTTACTTTAAAAGAGTTTTTACTATAAAGTGTAACTTTAACAGTTTTCCAAAGTACATCTGAAACGAAAGATTCAAATGTCTTATTTGTATTCCTTTTTATAGTATTAACTTTACTTTAAGTTAAAGGTAAGGATTATAAACGTGTATGTATTTCATAAATTTAAACATAGTCTTCGTTCGTGTTATTTTCCGGACACATACAACACCGACCCCGTGTGTTGTTGTTGTTTTTAGATAGGATTTGAAAATACTAAAAATTGAAACAAAATACATCCTTTCTCATTTCCTGCTTTGACTACGAAGAAAGAAGGAAGTGAGAGTAAAGGAACAAAACAGGAAGGATGGACGAACAGATGGAATGACGGAGAGAAGAAAGTTCTTTTGGTAACTATGACGTCTAAAACCTACTCAAAACTTCGGATTTATAAGTTAAAGGTTGAACTACGTTTGATAAGAAACACAAAGTAACATATATAAAGAAGAGAGAGAGAAAAAAAAAAAAAACCTCTTCTCTATAACTCATATTTTGACAAAAATTTTCAACTTTTTTAATCAACTTCTTTATATAGACTAAGAGACCGGAAGGAGACTCATGGTGTAATTCTTTTAAAATTTAATAAAATTTTACAGTTCTGATTTTTGTGAAACATACTTAAGTCGTGTTTACATCTTACGGGAACTAAATAACTTTTACCTAGTAAAGAAATAATTTCTTTTGTAATCTTAGGAAACGTTTAGTTCTATTCACAAACTCCGATACCGGAAGTCATGGATTTAAGTTCTCCGAATGTTCATACACAGATACACTTTAGATTCATATAACTTTGAACTTTATATCTCTATAATTAATACGAATTCTCTTTTATCTTTTGTGACGCTTTTGAACACGTATTTCGTAGTCGCTCGTTAAATATGTAGTGGTTTTATTTTTTTTTTTTTTAAAAGAGTGTTGGAGTCTGAATCCCAATAAGACGATCTCAGGTGTATTGACTGTTATAAAGTCTTATGATCTAAGGTTGACAGGAAACAATTGAACACGAATGTTCTTTATAGTATTTTAATGTGTACATGTATATAATAAAGTTTCATTAACTTAGGAAAAGAAAGATGAGGAAGAGAGAGAGAACGAGACACATCAATAAGTGACTCGTAAGAAGTATAAAAATTACAAAATACTAGATAAAAAATAAAAGTAAATTTAAACTTTTCGATTCGAGATTGAACCGATCCCTTAGTCCCTCGTTTCCGTAGTTACAGTCCTCTTATGATATCCTATACCGTTTCTGTACTACACTTTGTCTCACTTAGGTTATCTTGAAGACATTATTATATCTGAAAGTCACATCCTCACATCAATTAACTGTATTCCAAAACTGAAGTCCCGTACTTTCATCGGTTTCGTTACTACGTGCTTGTCGTGGACGGCGAGTCGACACCCAACTTCTCGTTTGTATTTTACTAGAGAAATCCAATATATTTGTCTTTACAGAATTACTACGAACTTCTTGTGAATAGATGTAGAATTTCGGTTCCCATACAAACAATAATAAATATTAAACTTCACTATTGTAAAAAATTATTATTTTTACTACGACTTTTTAAGTAGTTCCCAAAATAAATTGTATATTACACGATATGAGTCAACGAGTCAACACAGACTGAGAAACGCTGGGTACCCGACATCGGGTGGTCCGAGGAATCAGACACCTTAAAAGGTCCGTTCTTATGACCTCACCCAACGGTAAACGACGAGGTCCCCTAGAAGGTCTAGGTCCCGAGTTTGGATGTAGAGACAACAGAGGACGTAGAGGACGTAACCGTACGTCTAAGAAATGGTGATCGTGGTGTACCGTTCGGGTATACTGTATATTATAGATCATTATTTAGAAGTAGATCAGAAGTCCTTTTATTCGGTATGACAGGAATGAACACTATAACTCGGACAAAACATTGTTAGAGAACGGGACGTGACAATGATAATGGAGTGAAGTAGAAGTTTTATGATATAGAATTACAGTAGTAAAGTACTTGTAAAACGTCTACTTTCTAGAAATATATTGAGTTTCCCAATTTCTTGTCGTTTTGTGGTGTGCTAATCTTTCACTAATTCGATCACACGTTTTGTTAAGAGTAATTTTACGTTGACACCTTAACCACTAATAATTAAATTATATGTGATTTTTGTTGATTTAAAATTACCCTGTAAAATAACTTTGTTAAAAATTCGATATCTAATTGTCCATTGCGGACGATTTCCCATGTTTTATTAAGACTGAAAATTTCACTACCGTCATACGTTAAAAGTATCACTTTTTATCATTTATTTAAATTTTATATAAAACATCCGTACGTAAGTGGAAATCCCTATGTAAAAATTAAAAGTTTAAAATCGGTTCTGACTGTACATTCATCGTACTAAAGGATATAAAATCTATTCGATCCGACATCGTGTCATTTGACATCGAATCTTCCTTTTAGTTGTTAGAATTTAGGTATAACATGGGTCTCTAATCCACAGTTGACAGGAACGTTTATAACCTTGTCTCACTTCATTTTAGTTCGTTGTTGTTTTTGTTTGTTTTTTCTATTAAAACAGTAGGTAGACTTCTTATGACAACTGGTTCATCAACTTTTTCTACATACCTCTCAAATTCATTTTTTCATCATCTTTCCACGTTTCGATCCCTTATAGCGTCTTTTTATCTACCGTCACGAACGACTAAAAACTTAATGTTTTAATATGGTCTGTAGTGAAGATGTGTCTGGGACTGAAGGTAAACCGTACTCGAGACACAGGAGTAGAAAACGTCAGTCTTCTATCTTCATATGTCTTCATGTAGAAAAATGTTTTACGAAAATACGTTAACATGACACTTACCATCTTAAGTGTCCAAGTCTTTAAACTGGTTCATGACAATGTCGAATAATGTTAGGTCTTAAATTATCTCCGTAAGGACGGAGAACTATAGATGAATTCGAAGTGACTGGACTTCTTGAGAAATTCGATGACACCCTCACGTCTGGACCTAAATACTTTTGTGTAGGTCATGTACCCGACTATAAAAGTAACGGAGGACCCAGAGGACTCAACGACCAAGGTAGGTGGTAATATGTACAGTAACTGGACCTGAAATTTAGAGTCGAGGTTAAGGTTTAAGTTGTTTTTTATTTTTAGTGAGTTTCTTTCTTAAACATGTAAATCCTCTAAAATCGTCAAACGGTTTCCTCGAGATTGAAAGGGGGTAGTCATAATAAGTCCCGTCAAATCGAGAGGGATAGAAGAAAGTCTGAAGGATGCACCTTGTCATCATCTCCTTGGTCGGGACGGTAACGTCCTCTGTGTCCTCTGTGTCAAAGTTAGGGACCAACCCTTTTAAGGGACCTCATCCTTTAATGTTGGGTGAGGTCATAAGAAGGAACCTTTTAGGGTATCCGGTTCCTCCGATCACCCGATGTCAGTACTCTAACGTTTATTAACCTGTGTTGACTCGTGCCTGTGTCTGTCTGGAAGTCGAGTTTCTTCTCCCAATAAACAAATTCTCCTTTATAAAAGACTTCTTCTGGTGAAACTACTATCTACGGATAAGTAAGTTCAAACGGTTCCTATTAGAATAACTAAGGGTCCATCTTTCCGAATACACTCTCGTCCCTTTATATCCATCCATCTCATACGATCACAGGTTGGGTGTCTTCAGTTTACAGTTTCCATTAGTGGAAAGTCTAAGATCGTACAGACATAGACCGTGTAGGTCTTTTCTCGGTCTAATACTACTGATGGTCCTATGTATATAAGGTCCATATCTCGACAAGTCGAATGAAGAACACGAATCTTATTGGTCATAATGTAGAACGTTTAAAATTATTTGTAGAGTCTGAGGACGAAACTTGATTACTTGACGATTATCTTCTCAACCTGTACTGAATCACTGACGTGTTGTCATTGTATATTTAATAAAATAATGGAAGTCTTTGTATAACCCCTCCTTGACGTTTCAATAATAATTTCCTTAACAAATAACTTCTATATGTTACTTAACATTCATTTACACTTATAACATTCACCTATCTGTCATAAAAATTCTCCTTCTCTTTTAACCTTTTTAATTACCGAAAATTTCAATTAAAAATATAATAAATCTTTACAAATAAGTGGTTACTATAAAATGTTTATCATTCTATGACTTATTTATTAAAATTTAAATTGATAATAACATACTGTGTTGACTACCATTTACCACGTTTTATGTTTCTTGGACGGAACTGGAGACCAAAGGATCCACTACCATACAACTGATCTTTCGGTGGTTTTCGGTTACTTTTAGAGAAATTACAAAATTATTAAGTGTTGTCTAATAGATCTTACGAAATCAGTAGATGCCTACACTCAACCTGGTTTTTCTTCCGACTCGTGACTTCTTGACGACGAAAACTTAACACTACGACCTATTCTGAGAACTCTCGGGAACCTGTCGTTCCTCTAGTTTAATCAGTTAGGATCTACTTTAGTTGGGACTGATAAGTAACCTTCCTGACTACGACTTCGACTTCGAGGTCACGAAACCCGTGGACTACGTTTTTCAGTTAAGAAACCTTTTCTGACTCTACTACCCTTTCTAACTCCCGTCACCCTCTTCCTCTGTTGTCTCACACCAACTTACAGTGGTAGTCGTGTTACCTGTACTTAAACTCGTTTGAGACCCTCTATCACTCTCTCTCCCTTCGAACCACACGACGTCAGGAACCCCAGTATTTCTCAACCTATCCTGAATCACTAAGTTGTTGTTGTCACTTGTGTTCACATAAAAGTGTTGTTGTCACTTGTGTTTACATAAAACACAAATTTCAACGACAACTGTCTCATGTCCCTAAGGTTCAATACCAGTCCAAAGTATTCATGAATTGTAGTTCAGTCTTTCACAACTTCATAGTTCCCAGTACTGATGAAGAAGTACGAGACAAGGTGTTTATCAAACATATGCGGTACCGGGTCTATTTCCAAATAAATAAATAAATAAATAAAACGTACTTTATGAGGAACTTATTGGAATTAGTCTTAAATAATTGGAGAGGAGGTATTAAGTGAGAAATCTATGACACACAAATATAACACGACTTAATAGGTAGTATTTTAAAGTCGTAAAATGTGTCCAGTTTTGACGGAGATCTACCCCATTTGTAATCTGCCCTCAATAAATCACGTACACAGGTTGTCGAATGAAAGAAGAAGTTTAATATTTATTTAGATTTCTCTAATTCTCACACCCAAATTAATAAAATTCTGACAGAGTGGACGAAGCAATAGACTAGGAGACCAAAGTCTCTATTTTTCGAACAGACAACCATGTGTCTATACTTATTTACTAGATGCACACGACTAAGAGTCTATCTTTATTCTATTACCGATACGGATGTTGTCAGATATGATCTAGAAGAAATAGTTCAGATTCATGAGATCTGTCTAAATTTTTAAGACCGATGTCCTAAAAACCTTGACCCAGTAGATAACGTAGTCTAAAATCTCTTTTGGACAAGTTACCTTTATAAATCTTCGGACCATGTTCCGCACGTCGAAGGACTTAACATGATCGACACGTTTTAGTTTCCAGTATCAATGTATCCTACCATCTCGAAAAAGTTACATCAAGGATATTCGGAACTTGAACCATACATATGTTGTTTAAGAATAAAAGTTATATATATAAACTCAATGTTTTAATAATAGGATATGGACATCTAACGTCCCACTTCGACATTTTAAACGACAACTGTCTTATGTCCCTGAGGTTCAATACCAGTCCAAAGTATTCGTGAATTGTAGTTCAGTCTTTCACGACCTCATAGTTCCCAGTACTGATGAAGAAGTACCAGACAAGGTGTACATCAAAAATATGTGGTACTTGTTTCCAAATAAATAAATAGAAACGTACTTTATGAGGAACTTATTGGAATTATTAAACAATTGGAGAGGAGATGTTGAGTGATAAAACTATGACACACAAACGTAACGTGGGTATCAAGAATATGACCATGTTTAATAAACTATATCACAAGAGGACATTGACTCGTTCTGGGATACTCCGGAAGGATTTTATCTAGAAGTGAGTACAGGAGACGGACGGAAATCAGACATCTTTTTGAAATCAGTTTCTTATTCAAATTAGACTCTTCACTACTTTACGTCTTCATTTTATCAATTCGTTCTGTTTTATTATTATGAAATCAGTAATTTGTTTCCGTTTCTGGAAAACAAGAAGGATATAAGACTCGGTACAGGAAACTTGTCAAAAAGTCTGTGACTTTGGGGGTGGTCCACCTTCTTCAATTGATATACGACGGGTGTTCGTGTATCGGGTGTCTGGTCAACCTTCCAACTACGACGACTGAGGGTTAATGGAGTGGCAGTTGGTTAACTTTCTTACAGGTATTTGACTAGTTTATAGGGTGTTGGTGGCGGTGGAGACGATTAAAATGGAAATATTTGGACAGGAACTTTTGGAAGTCCCTCAAGACCAGAAAATACGTAATCGAAGGGACCTGAGGAATGAACCACGAACGTTATTTACATCATGAAAAGGAAGTGGTGTTGGGTCACAGTCACCTGACCGAAATTACCCTTACCCGTTGACCTGAATCCAAACCATTATGATAAAAAACGGGAGAGTAATCCGTAGATTGTCCCTACATAACTGATTAGTTGTTGGTGTTTTGACAGTGAAAGGTTCAATGTCATTATAACGTTAGACCAAAGGTTTGAAGGGTCAAGATTATTATAACGGTAGACCAAAGTTTGACAAAGATTAAATTTTCCCGTTTAACTAACAAACGTACATTAAGTGTAGACTTTTATTTTAAATCACCAATATTGAGAGAACAATTTACACTTATACGGTGTTAAATATGTCTTGTTATAATATGTAAATCCTCTACGACAATTTGTTTTTACAGTCATTAAAAGTCCCAGGTACAATTATTTCTAACAAGAACAAAACCCCTAACAAACAGATACATATATTTATTATATTTACGAGTTAGGATCAACTATGTGAAATTTATTTAAAATTTCTTTTCTTATCTGAAGGATTCTATTATAGTACAGGTCCTTAATGTATCTAAAGAAGTATTTGTTATTTTACACATCTGTTATTTTCTTACGTTAATAGATATAAGTCTGATATCTCTTCTAAGTTCGAAGTGGATTGTAACAAATTCACTCCTCTCTCTCTTTCTTCTTCTTTGTTTCCTTTGTGTGAGTGAAGGTTTATAACATATTAACGGTAAATATATTGTTTTTTTACTCCTATAGGACACTAAAATGTTCCTCATTTAATTCTATCGTATGAATATTTCGTGTGAACAGAATGTCAGTTTCTTGTACGACGTTACATATATTTGAAACGACATGTAAACTTTGATTGTGTTGTGACAATTAGTTGATATGAGACTATATTATTCAAAATTCTTCTACGACTTCACATTCAGTACAGACAAGACTCACTCCTCGGGACACTTGTTATAACTCCCCATTCTTTTATCGTGTAAGTTTTAGTAAAAATCTGGTACAATTTAACACTCCATCCATTTATCTTGACAATGAAGATTTTACTATCTTTAACTTTCAAATTTTTACGTCATATTTATTAAAGTCAGACCTTTTTACGTTTCACTAAATAGATACTTTTCACCAGTAAATTATCTTTTTTTAGGTTTTGTATCACTAAGACCCCCATTATTACTCGTCGTTTGAGTACTTTTCAGACGTTACAATGTATGTTACAATGAAACTCGACGTATGTGGTGGAAGAAACTTTTCGAGGTACAAACAAAAGATAAAATAGTAATGTGAGGTATTACGAAAAGACGTAAAAAATTCATCCACACTTTTTTACATACACTTATTACTAAAAGTGTTTTGACGTAATTTTGATATTTATATAAAGTATTTTAAAGGGTAGAAATTAGTTACTAAGGTAAGAGTCGTTACACCCTCTGGACCCAAATTAGGGACCCAACCCTTTTAGGGGACCTCCTCTCGTATCGTTGGGTGAGGTCGTAAGAACGGACCTCTTAGGGGCACCTGTCTCCTCGGACAGATCGATGTTACTCAACCTGTTTTGACTCGCTGATTCGTGTATACATTATTATAATTTTACAAATAATTTACACAACGATCTAAATAATAAAAGACGTACAAAATTCAAATAACTATACTTTCAGATTCAGACTCACAGTGGCACCAACATATGTCTTCCATTATACATTCCTATTACTCATTTGTCTGTTTACAGTGTCGATGAAAGATAACAATGAAATTTTATTCCAAAAAAACGTCAACCACAGTTTTAAATTAGGTTACACTTTAAATTGTTTATATTTCCTTTTGGTCCATATTTTATTTTCCAAGTAGGTCTACAAGTATCTGACTATACTTTTTATTTCTTTCTCTAGAATCGTCTTCATTTGGGAACGTTTAAGGATGACACACACACTTACTTGTAAGAAAAAACAAAATACGGAATCACAACATATAGATAAAACCTAACATATACCATAGACACATGAATACGATACTAAGTATCATTGAAGAGTACGAGACCTTAACTGAACGTAATTTATACTTATTATAAAAAATTTTTTTGTTGATGTCTCAATTGTGTTGTTAACTATTTATTATGTAAAATAAGTCTGTCTTTGACTCTCAGGATTTTAGTATTATGGTAAAGGACATAAATAAACGGACGATAGTATATTGACTTAGAGTTTAATGAGATTATGGAGGTGATGTTTAATATTGTAACACAACACACTATTCCCGCCCGGAAGAAAAGTCCCTTATACCGTCTACTTTCATCTTTTGTGAACGAATTCTCCTGAACGTACACTTCACACTGTACATATTTACAGTAAAATTTACGTGGTGACTTGGACGTTTTAATATTCATTTTAGTGATCCGTGGTATTATTATAAAAAATTTACCTTCATACCATACGAAAACCTTTCAAACAGTTTGACCTATGATCACTCCTGTCCCCAAAATTGACTGTACGTCCCTTTATTACGGTCAATCTTACAACCTGAAGACTTTAACCGTACTTCTACCTTAAGAGATTCGTTATTTGATAGTCATTTCCATCCCTGATCTTTTTTATATATTTTGACAGAGGATCCCGGTCTGTTGACCCCTTTAGTCGGTTCATAAGAGGTAATTACTAATGATTAGACACCGGACGGAAGTCTACCTTTTCCCTTATGTTTAAAAGAAACAACCTACCCAGATTGGGTAAGGTCATGAGAACGGACCTTTTACGTAAAGTCACGTAGATATCGTTAACGAGACTGTAGACTCTAAACTCGTTATCTCTTTTATTTTATAATTTAGACGAAATACTCAAAAGGTTTTTAATAACTTTTTTTTTTTCTTTGTTTCTTTCTCCTCTATTCTTTTATTTACCGAACTATCAAACGGATTTACGTTAATAAAATCATTTATATGATAAAAACCAATCCATATTTTATAAGATTATACAAGTATGAAAAAATAAAGTGTGTATATATTGGATATAAGATAAATTATTATAATTTTTACTTTGTCAACCACGTACACCATTATAACGTCTCTTTTCGTTTCTGTTATTTTGATATCGATTTCATCATTAATTTGAAAATTTTATGTTCACTTTAATTTTCATACTTTTAATATAAACATTATTCAATTTTAATGTATACTATCTGTAACACTTAAGACTCTTAATTTAGGAAAGACCTTTAATTAGTATTATAAAAGATTTTCGACTACTAATTTATAATTACTAGAAATTTCGTCACGATATATCAAAATCCCTTGGAAACTAGACCTTAATAACAGTGTTGAATCACTAACTTTTTGAAGTTGGAAATCGGGACACTAAGACACGTCGAAACGAGTCGAAAAGACTAAGGAATTGTGACGAAAGTCATACTATAAGTATAGTCCAAGTGGAGAGACTGGAAGAAAAGATCTAAAAAATTACAGTATTTAGTATTAACCGAACCATCGTAGGATTTCGAAAGATAGTATAAAAATTGAAGATAAATAGGAAACAAAGACATATAAGTGTTCTGTTGTCGTGGAATAGAGGTTAAATTCTTCGTCTTGGATTTGACTTAAAAAAACCTCTTTCTTTTTATATCTTCCCCTAAGTTAAGTTAAATCAAACATTCGTTCTCCTTCCTCCAAAAGGAACCTTTACAACTTCAGACTAATAAGGTAAAGTGACTATTAATATCTCGAAGTTTTAAAATTTTACTAAATTTTTAAAATTTATTACAATATACTACCTTCTTTAGAACCCGTATAGGTAACACCCAATTTCATGATAAGTAAGGTTCGTTTTTAATATAAAATACATAAATTTTTTACATAATCATATACGAAACGAACTTTTAGTCCCTATAATCAAAGTCCATATGAGACAAAGTATCGACTGGTTTTACTTTTTGTACTGTTTTGTGATGTTTTATTCATTAGTTTTACAGTCGATGGAACCTCTCAATCATTTTAGATAAAAGTTTCCTTTATTAATGTATATTATCTGCATTGATGGAGAATCTATTATAAAGATAATATTTATGTTACTACACTACCGTTTAATACGATCCAAAAATTTGATTTTTAACAGGTGTTTTATGAGTTGTAGGTACAAAAATTAAGTAACGTTTAATAAGTAGTGAGAGAAATATCAAAGTTGAGGGACAGTCCCATTCAATTTTTGTTGTCATTAATAATACTGTTGTTGTTCTTGTACATTTATCTCAAAAGAACATAGTTGTTTGACCAAAAGTAAAACGACAGATGTTTAATCTTGACCTTTCCTCATTCATTTAATTACAAGTCAATCAATAAATAAATGGTAAGAAACGACTACTTTTTAAGTTCTCTAAAACGTTCCGTTTACGTTTCTAGAAGAATTGACTATGGACGATATTTTGACATCACGAATAGTAGTAGTTGAATTGTCTTTAAGTAATGATTTTTACCTCTTTTGAGTAAGTAGTTTAATTTCGACTGAAAAGATCAGTCTTCTCAATTTTCAACCGTCAAGTCTTAGAAGTCTAGGTAAAGTAGACTAAGATCTCGGGTCGAAAGGAAAACGGTACCTCATGACGGGATCTCTAGTATAGATTATAACTAGAGACGAAAAATTTTTTAGTAGAAGGACTTTTTCTAATAAAACAAGAATTGAGTAAGGATAACTAGAAAATACCAAAAGAGAAAAAATACGTTAAATTAAAGGTCTTAAAATAAGGAATATTAAAAATCGAAATAAAAGTTACAAAAGTAAAATAAAAAAGAAAATTATAACTATTTACATTAGTAAAAGATAGTAAAAACTATACCGGTAAAATGAACCGTTCGTTCACTGACTTAAATCCTTCTTATTCATACTTATCTAAAGTATAAAATGTTTTCCCACTTACTACCAAAACGGTAAGTTTCGGTGAGAACTACTTGTAGGTACACAACTGTCCACAACCTACGAAGTCTTTAAGTTTTTCCCCCGCACCCAAGTTTTAGATATGGTATACTATTCTTGTCACGAAACGACTGTAGAGGATATTGGGTTTAAAAGCCAGTCTATGATGTACAGAATTTTACGTATCATAAATTATATATAGGAAGAGGAGGGTTTAGTTCACCGGGTGAACTCGTAGATATATTGTTCTGTAAATCCATTCGTATTAACATTTAAGTCCTATCAAAGGTTTGTATCATGGATTACAGATTAAATGTTCTTTCATTCGTATGTATTAACGTTCACAGATATTAATAATAAAGAAGGAAAAAGACATAAATAATTATCAAATAGAAACATAAATATATATTAAAAATAAAAATATTAATAAGGTAATTAAATATCTATAAATATTGGTATTGAAATATATTAATATGATTTATATATTATATAATGTTATATATTATATATATAATACAGTCTTAATATAAATAAATACTGATTAGTAAATTAGAGGTTGAAACCCCTCGAGTATCAGGTCACCACTCATGTCTGTATATTAATTATATGTTACCATTTACTATGTCTCTAAAGTTAAGTATTTTATAGTAAAATAAAAATTCTTAGGTTATCTCATAGTTCCAAAGTTTCCATATAGTCTGACTATAAGTTTAATGTGACCTATGCCGATCAATTTAGTAGAATAAGGTTTCTTTCACTTTACTTTCACTTCAACGAGTCAACACAGACTGAGAAACACTGGGGTACCTGACATCGGATGTTCTAAGGAGGTAGGTATCTTAAAAGGTCCACTCTGTTGACCTCACCCAACGGTAAAGGAAGAGGTCCCCTAGAAGGGATGGGTCCCTAACTTGGGTACAGAGGACGTAACGTTCTTCTGTGAAAATAGTGGACTCGGTGAATAAGGTTTCAAGACAATTAGACTAAAAAGTATTTGTGTGTGTAATGTGACTGTACTAGGTATATTCAGTCTTTATATAGACATGGTTCTGAACGATCCCTTAAATGTTTCTGTTTTTGATTTTAACTCTTTTTTCTTTTTTCAATTTTATTATTTGATTTGTTTGTGTGTGTGTATTTTATTTTGTTTTGGATTGATCTGTAGTGGTCGTAGTTGTTGTTATTGTTTTTGTAATTTTTTTTTTTTAGACACAAACTCTGAATTTGTGATGATCATCAGGTTCGTATGTTATAAGGTCACAAGTACCGTTGAAGTTAAAAGAAGTTGTATAATAGACTTTAAGACCGAAAGGAACACATCAAGATATTTTAGGAAAGTTAAGACAGTATTAAGAATTACATATAAGGTAGATTATATTATTCCGTAAATAAAACGGGAAAGACTCACTACCTCTAAAATCTTAAGATCCTTTACAGTCGGAGACGAACTCTAGGTTCAAACCTTTGTTAAAAGGGGAACGTCTCGAGGTCCAGGTGATTCTTAGTTTTCGAGAGACCAACGGTGTCATACACACTCGGTGACATCTTTTTAAATTACTAGAATGAATTTGAGTCTCATGATTACAAGATATTCTAATTAAACCTTCTAGGAAGATCACTCATCATTTTGTGAGTCACAAACAGAACGAAACAATCATAGATGACACGTTTCTAAATAAACCTACTGTGTAAGAACCAGAGGTTTCTTCTTATAGACTTCTCTACTCAACATCACATCCTAGAAACGACAACTCATTCGTCCTCTGGGTCTAAGTTAGGGACTCAACCCTTCTAAGGGTCCTCTTCCCTTACCGTTGCAGGAGGTCATAAGGACGGACTCTTTAGGGTATCTGTCTCATCGGGTCGTCCGACACCAGGTACCCCAGTGTCTCTCAACCTATGTTGACTCGTTGACTCGTGTGTATGTCTACTATATATGTATGTATTAATTATGTACGTATATGTAAGTGTATATGTGTATAATATGTATTCTGTATTTCCTTTATATCTACATAAAAGGCCTTTTCAATACACAAGTCAAGTCAAGTCAAGTCAGTGAATCAGCACAGGCTGAGAAACACTGGGGTACTTAGTATCGTGCGGTCCGGAGGGACAGGTAGTGGTAGAGGGCCTCAAGTGAGTCTGAGTGCAGGTAGCTCAGTCACTACGGTAGGTCGGTAGAGTAGGAAAGAGCAGGGGAAGAGGACGGAGGCTAGTGAGGGTCGTAATCAGAAAAGGTTATTCAGTTGAGAAACGTACTCCACCGGTTGCATGACCTCAAAGTCGAAATCGTGGTAAGGAAGGTTTCTTTAGGGTCCCGACTAGAAGTCTTACCTGACCAACCTAGAGGAACGTCAGGTTCCCTGAGAGTTCTCAGAAGAGGTTGTGGTCTAAAGTTTTCGTAGTTAAGAAGCCGCGAGTCGGAAGAAATGTCAGGGTGAGAGTGTAGGTATGTACTGATGACCCTTTTGGTATCGGAACTGATCTACCTGGAATCAACCGTTTCATTACAGAGACGAAAACTCATACGATAGATCCAACCAGTATTGAAAAGAAGGTTCCTCATTCGTAGAAAATTAAAGTACCGACGTCAGTAGTAGACGTCACTGAAACCTCGGGGGGTTTTATTTCAGACTGTGACAAAGGTGACAAAGGGGTAGATAAAGGGTACTTTACTACCCCGGACTACGGTACTAGAAGTAAAAGACTTACAACTCGGAATTCGGTTGAAAAAATGAGAGGAGAAAGCGAAAGTAGTTCTCCGAAAAATCAAGGAGAAGACGACGACGACGACGATTCAGCGAAGTCAGCACAGGCTGAGACACGCTGGGGTGTCTACCGTCGGGTGACCCGAGGCGGACCCTAAGAAGTCCGTTCTTGTGACCTCACCCAACGGTAAAAAGTGAAAGACGGTATTTCCACCATAGTAGATGTATAGACTCCAATAACTATAAACGGCCCCAGGTCGGGCCCACCTAGGTCCCTTAAGTTTCCCACCTGCCGTAACCGCACTCTTTTTGAATAAATAACTAACTATATTCTTTATATTCTAATCTAATCCTTCTTTATCACATCATCCTCTTAATTCACCTCCTTCTCCCGACTTATCGAACCTAATACGCCTTCTGGTTATTTTAAGGTCTGTTCCTTAAACGTGGTAGATGCCACCCGGTGGTCGCGAGCGAACTTATAGATTCCCACGGAGTGGAATCCGGGGGAAAGTGAATTCAGAATTGTCTGTCCCGTTCATTCATCTGAACCGCTCGGAGACACGGGGTCCACCTTTAAGTCGGACTTTAAGATTGTACATATGATAGTACATTCTTAACTTAGCGGTCAGATACAGACTGCGTCCCACTTCGTACGAACCCCGACCACGTACCCCTACTGNNCTACGGTACTAGAAGTAAAAGACTTACAACTCGGAATTCGGTTGAAAAAATGAGAGGAGAAAGCGAAAGTAGTTCTCCGAAAAATCAAGGAGAAGACGACGACGACGACGATTCAGCGAAGTCAGCACAGGCTGAGACACGCTGGGGTGTCTACCGTCGGGTGACCCGAGGCGGACCCTAAGAGGTCCGCTCTTGTGACCTCACCCAACGGTAAAAAGTGAAAGACGGTATTTCCACCATAGTAGATGTATAGACTCCAATAACTATAAACGGCCCCAGGTCGGGCCCACCTAGGTCCCTTAAGTTTCCCACCTGCCGTAACCGCACTCTTTTTGAATAAATAACTAACTATATTCTTTATATTCTAATCTAATCCTTCTTTATCACATCATCCTCTTAATTCACCTCCTTCTCCCGACTTATCGAACCTAATACGCCTTCTGGTTATTTTAAGGTCTGTTCCTTAAACGTGGTAGATGCAACCCGGTGGTCGCGAGTGAACTTATAGATTCCCACGGAGCGGAATCCGGGGGAAAGTGACTTCAGAATTGTCTGTCCCGTTCATTCATCTGAACCGCTCGGAGACGTGGGGTCCACCTTTAAGTCGGACTTTAAGATTGTACATATGATAGTACATTCTTAACTTAGCGGTCAGATACAGAGTGCGTCCCACTTCGTACGAACCCCGACCACGTACCCCTACTGGGTCTCTCTACAACACCTCTCCCTCCACCCTCCCCCCAAGTACAAACCCTTGCGTACATTCTTAATTTCTAAAATTTTAATTTTTTTATTTTTTTATTTTTCTCGTCTCCCTCCCTTTCCCTCTTTCTTCTTCTCTCCTGTCCCTCCTTTGGTCAGGTCGCTGACCGAGGTAGGAGACAACAAGTCTTCCGGAAAATATGAAAACTATTTTGTACCTCTAGTTACCCATTGTGTTTCAATACGTCACAATCGTCAGGTCTGAGAATAGTTTTGGTCCGAAAAGAGAGACGTATGGATTAACATATGTGTTCAGAATCCATTAAATGTAGTAGAAGGTCGGTTTTCCCGGTTAATTGTAAAATGTCGATCTTCTGAATAAACACAACTAGAAGGGTTTCAGACCACGGTGAGAGTCTTTTGTGATTTATTTCAATGTAAGAATGTGTCGTTTCTATGTCGTTGAATATTGTTCATCTCCCTAATGTCACTAAATGTCGTTTTCTCTTCGTTAATTGAGTTTTAGATCACAACGATTGTAGTTTTGATGATACATAGAAAAAGATGTAGGACGAATGTAATTCATTGTAGGAAGGTCCACGGATTTTCTATTTCTTATACCTCCGGACCGTCGTCAGTAACTCAGTTGTCACTTATGGGAGATGGTTATATTAAAAATTAAGAAATCTTTTCCGAGACATAGATATTCTACGAAAATTCGAAACACGAAGGACGTCAACCCCCCGACATTCGTTAAGTGTTCGACATTCCACAGAGCCCTTGGACAATCCGTCCGATCTCTCGATAGTCCCCCAAATTGACTTTGTAGGGAAAGTTTACGTCTTCTGATTTCGGGACTCAACTGAAAAAGGTCTCTTATAGTCTTCTCACCTTTTCGTCCGTCTAAGAATAAACCCCCCCCGACCACCTACGAGTCCTTTAAGGTCCCCCTTTTGGACTCCAGACTAATCGGAACGGTAGTCTCGAGAACGGCGTACTGGAACAGTGCCCACCTTAAGGAGTGCGACCGAGGGCCGTCTATAAAGAGGGTCGTTAGAACTAAGGTCGAAGGTCGGGTCGCAAAGAGTACTACATGAGACGCATATTCAATTTATTCGTCCCACTGTTATATGTCGGAACTACATGAGGAAAAGCATAACCTTGGTCAGACACTAAGGTGCAAGTCAAGATTCACAACGAAGGACTGGACGTATATCCAAAGAGTTCTCCTTCCAGAATTTATTGTGAACGGGAAGTCTCGACACTATTCTTGTCACGAAGATGTAAATGATTTACACATTGAAATACTTTCAGGATAGTTATGAAGTTCGATTTTAAATATATGTACGTTCTACTTTCGGTATTTAAAGAAGGAATTAAAACTCGTAGTTTATATACTTACGAATAAGTAATAAATCGTGTGGAACGATTAAAATTCATAAGATACTTTCACTTTCACAATGAACGAATCAGCACAGACTGAGAAAGAATGAGGGATCAGAAGGGTACTTTAAGAAGTCCGTTCTTATGATGTCACCCATCGGTAAGAGAAAAGGTCCCCTATAAGGACTAGGTCCCTAGTTTGGACCCAGAGGACGTACCATTCGTCCAAGAAATGGTAGACGCGATTGTTCCTTCAGGTTCATAAGGTGTGTACTAGTAATTATTATTATTATTACTTTTGTATCTTTTAAGGGACGTCAGATCCGATATAATAGTACGATCCATAGGTTCTTTCAACATTTAATTTTCTTTAACTTACAATGAAATTGATTTCTTAATGTATGATCTAAGTTTATAAAAAGATTAAATGAAAGAGTCAATAGACTGTACCGTTCAGAGGTGTCAGTAAGGATGGACTAGGAAAGAAGAAAAATAAAAAGAGTTTCTATTTCATTAGGTGTTTCATTGGTGAATACCTTTGAGTTGACTGAAAGAAAATATAATTGTCGAAAATTACTTGGTTTACACAATCGAAAGGAAGTTTAGTAAATGTTACTGAGAATCCGGAGTAACTTAAAACTACCCGAAAAAATAAAACGGTTGCTTTTGATAGTAAAATAAAGAGTAGAGTAAAATGAACTAGGAGAAAGACGGACCGGATAACTGAAAGACTGTCCTTAAACAAAAGTTTCACCGTATCTTTCCGGAAAACCAAATTTGTACACACTGATACCGTCCTATCACATATCTTGAGAAACCTTTCTAAGAATCGGTTTATTAAGTGATAACTATCTTTTTAACTCATATTTCGTGTTCCGTAAGTGATAAGACATGACGACACGGTTTCCGTAAAGAAAACTTTTTATACCTTGACAATTCTGACTCGACATATTCATGACATATACTAGGAAAAGGACATGGTTATCAAGATTATAAAAGAGTCACTGGACCAAAAGGAAATCATGACATTGAGAAGGATGAGTTTAGTGTATCGATTTTATGTAGATCATGAGGAAATAAAACTTCTAGGGAAAATAACCTGTAAGTTTAAAACCGTACTAATAATTCCATGTTATAAGATAGTAATATGAAAGATATGAACGGGATAATGGAACTTAAGACACTACGACTAATACGAGTTAGTGTGAGAGTTATAATCATTCAGATGAATTTCACAGACTTACTGAAGTATAAAACGAAACTAACTTAGATCATTGATTAAGTGTAAGAATAAAAACGGACCTAAAATATATTAATATACAAACTCATGAGACTTCTATGTAATTTTATGTTTACGTTTATAAAATCTTTCTCGTCATGTTTACAAAGTAATTTATATACAAGTACGATAGGTCAAAACAAAGGAGAGGACGTTTCAAAGAAAATCATGTGAAATAGAAATAACTTTTTAATACGAAAAAGAGACAAAAATTGATAGTTATTGTATATCATAAATAACCTATGAATGTGTCCTCCTCGGTAAATAATTTTAACAAGATTCGTATAAAAAGCTTTACAGAAGAATTACTGGAATTCTTATACACGTTGGAACAAAATGTTTTTTCCAGTTCGACTTGATCTCATCTTTCAATTCGTTGACAAATTTTTGAGGAATTTTTACTTTTATTCTAAGTTCAAATCTTTTATATTTCGGACTTATGTATAAAATTTCGTGATACGGATCATAAAGGAACTATTATGATAACGCCTTATACGTGAGATTCAGATCTTACTCCACTCATTTTGTGTACAGAGTCCTGATTTTATATGTCAATAACAATAAATCAGTGAGACAGCACAGACTGAGAAACACTGGGGTACCGGACATCGGGAGACCCGAAGAGACCAGTACCCTAAGAAGTCCGTTCTTATGACGTCACCCAACGACACAGGACCTAGAATGGTTGGGACCCTAGTTTGGACATAGAGAAAGTAGAGGACGTAACTGTCCTCCCAAGAAAAGGTGCCTCGGTGGATCCTTCGGGAAATAATCTTATGTCCAGAAATTTTTCCTACAAACAATAGATAAAAAAGGTTTTAAATGACACCACAGTGTTTAGAGGTAGAACTTTTAATTTTTATAAATTGAGTAATAACATTTATTTACTATAGTTATGTTTTAAAGTACTACTTGCTTAATAGTGATAACATTAATCTTTGATAACAAATAGAAAATAAAACGGAGTCCGAGATTATACCGAGATATATCTTACCATATGAATAGGGTAGAAATAAATTTTCCACTCATAAACGAGTAGTACCTAAAAACGTAATTAAAACTCCAAAAAATTTTAATAATAAATTTTTTTATAATAATCTCTTAAAAACCACGGAGGGGTGTAAAACGTAAACTCCACTAACAGAATGAGAGGAGTGGACTCAGGATCGGGACTCACACTCCGACCTGACGAGTAAGAGTCACTACCGGTAGTCCCGTGTCTACCTAAAAAGGGTGAACTCTTATACACCCTCCCAACATAAGACGAAGTAACTTCAAATAGAACAGGTGTACTGAACGAAGTCGGTTATTTTACCCTTGTTCTAATGGCATACAGTAGAAAACAACCTTCTCAAATGTTCAGTTACGTGTTAAACGGTACAAAGGTATAAAAATACAAGGTCTAACATCTCCGTAATAGTCCGACACAAGACTACTCTGACTCCGTTTTTTCTCGACGTCCAGTAAGACGTTATCCATAGTTTACTCTGGAATTAGAAAGACCAAATTTGTACACTCTAAACCGAGGAATAACAATGATTTCTTATCAGATTGGATAAAAATGATTATATGGAAAAGTCGTTAAAGTTTAGAAACTATTTACAGTAAAAGAGTCAATGTAAGTAGGACTGAGGTACGGTTTTTAACGTTGGATGTGTTTGTATATCTGGAGATATGAACACTGAAAAGTAATCAGGTGAGTTAGAAAACTTTTCGCATATAGACCAAAACGGTACGACATAATTAATGTATACATAATATAAAATACCGATGTATGGTAAGTTATGATTCGAATATTTGAGAATAAGAATACCCGACATTACGTTTTGACATTAGAGATTTCAGTCAACTATGTTGTTGATTCTTGACGTCAATGGTAAAACCTAAGTGACTCGTCTCGTTTATCCTTTCTTGTGTCTCTTGACAAATAAGTCAATAGAAGAACAAATTCATATTTGGACCCAAAGTTATAAGTAATTACTATACGGATCTTAGAACCCACTGATCTATAAAAGGTTTCACCCACTAAATAATATTTTAAAGTTTTGTAAACAACCACTATAGTAAAATTCCAATCTATAACCAACTTATAAACCGAAATATAGTCGTATTTAAGTTGGTTCCCGGGGAGTGCACCTACGAAGCATGTAAAAGGACTTAATGTTTTAACGATTTCAGTACGATTGAAAACGAAACTTTGAACTTCGAACCCTTTAAATTCAATCGTCTTTATGATAATTGAGTATATTGACTAAATAACCTAATTTAATAAGTCTGATTTCTTGTGTTATATAACTTTAATACGTAGAACTACCAATATTCTAAGACCCCAGTATTCTAATGATTTAGGCACGATTGAAAACGAAACTTTGAGTGACCTGCAAAACCTTCGAATTCTCTCGTGTTGGGAAATCGATTGTGATTATTATGTCTAAAAAACCTAATTTAATAAATCTCATGTCTTATATCATATAACTTCAATATGTAGATCCACCATTGAGAACTTTGATGGGTATTTGGGTGATGAAGAAGTAGTTCTCAGTCATCTCTCTCCGTACCTACATAAAAGAATAACATAGACAATGAATCAATTTAATTAATATAATAGACTCATATATTTTATTAATTTATATGTTTTTTATTTAACAAAATAAATATAATATCGATACAATTATCCTGACTATATTCGTTTTTAGGTGTTTTACGGAAAGTTAATTAATAACCTTTATGTAAACTATTTATAATCTCCTTTATATTTTAGTCTTTCCTAAGAAATTACTTTAATGAAGTAGTCACAGAAGTAAAAAAATTTCCATATGTCGTACGAATATACTATTTTAATACATAATTTTATACTAACGGTAATATCGTTATTAATCGTGGCGATAGTTGTCCCAGAAATTTAACAGAAAATTGAAATTAAGGTTTTTACACCCACACCAAATACTTTATTTCTTTTATTCCGTCGGGTGTGAGTTTTCAAGAAACTTTGTGTGTTCTTAAAACTTCATTTTACGTACGTAAACCAAATTTTGTTTGACATATTCAACACTTACATAGTAAAAATATGTAGTAAAATTGTTTTGAAAAGTTAATTGAAGACGTGATGTACAGGATTACCGTAGTCTATTCTCCAAAAGATCACATATTAAGACAACTTAACGTCTGTTAAAATCTCTAGTAGATAAGGATGACAGGAGTCAAGACTTGAAGTAAAAAAAAAAATTCGAGTTCTACATATAATGGATTTGGAAATTTACCGAACCTTTTTTGACGTATCGTTCAATCCTAATTTTTTTTATCGATATGTTATAAAGAATTCTGAAGATCAAATCTATTTTAAAACAATGTATCGCATCGACTTTGTGTGTGTTGAAGTGGAAATCGTATATTTGGGATGAAGGAATTAAATCCAAGAGGGTTTTCGTTAGTATTCTGTTTCTAAACACACGTCCATCAAAGAAATCCTTTGGTTGGGACTTATAAGTAACCTTCCTGACTACGACTTCGACTTAGAGGTTATAAAACCGATGGACTACGTTTCTCGGTTAAGTAACCTTTCCTAGGACTACGACCCTTTCTGACTCCCATCCTCCTCTTCCACCCCTGGTTCTTACTTTACCAACCTACCGTAGTGGTTTAGTCGTCTACACTTAAACTGGTTTGAGGTCCACTTCCTGTCCCTTTGGACCGTACGATGTCAGGGACCCCCATCGTTTCTTAACCTGTGTTACATCGTGACTTATTGTTTCAGACGAAAACCCTTCTCGTCCTCTTCCTTCCTCGTCGACTCTTTCAACCAATGGTCATTTCACACAGTTACTTACTTAATGATAACTCTCATTGACCCGTGCCAGGACAAACCCAATAGGACTTTTAGTACACCCAGTGTGAAATCTTGTTAGAGATAAATTCTATTCTCATAACCTTCTACATAGGAGAATAGAAAGTGACCAATTGTCAACGGGGACTTGTAGTGAAAGGACTGTGAAACCACTTCAATGTGAACGACTGGATGTTCGACGAGACACCGGTTTCGTTTGAGCGTTTTTCTTTTAGTCTCCTCACACCATTACTTTGAACGAGAAAGACGGAAGGTCTTACCCGTACTGTGGACATTCACTTACATTCTCTACCTTACTTTACTATGTCTAGTAAGGTAGTCGTTATAGACGATGTTATTAAAATCTAGGTATGTATTCGTCTAGATGAACGATTTCCTATCGTAGATTCTGAGAAAGATAATATAATAAATACTGTTATTTGAATGTTTATATTAATTGATTAAAGGGGGTTACACTGTAGGTATAAGAATTTTAGCTGACTTGATAAAGTCAAGGTTATACTTTAAAACAAATTTTAACAATAATTTAATATGTTTACTAGTAGAAATTCTATTTACAATGTTCCTATTTAACATATCCCTTATATCGGTTATAAAATATTGAAATTTACCTCACGTTGGGGGGTTTTATAACTTAGTAATACAACATATAGACTTCGATTATATTGTAACATTTGTTGTGACGTTATTTATATATTAGAGGGTTTATTAACTGAGTAATTGGAAAAATCTGTTAAATTAGTCGTCAGTTACAAAATGTTCAATACACCGGTAGGATCCATGAGTGTCAAACAATTTCAACACTTATTCGTAGACAGTGTCTTAATATTTTACGTGAACCTAGAAAGAGTTCTTATGAAATTCAGAATAGTAAGATGGAAATTCGGTAACAATTATAATAAATAAATATCTAATGAAGGGACCACCGAATCTGCCATTTCGCAGACAGATGTTACACCCTCTGGGCCCAAGCTAGGAACCCAGCCCTTCTAGGGGACCTCTTCCTTTACCGTTAGGTGAGGTCATGACAAGGGACCTTTCAGGGTACCTGTCTCCTCGGACCATCCGATGTCAGATACCCCAGTGTTTCTCAACCTGTACTGACTCGCTGAAGTGAAAGTGAAAGTGACACATATTTTATTTGAGTACTAACTAGTTATCAAAATCACTAGTCAATAAAATACACATCAAAGTATATAGTTTTAAAAGTAGAAAAGAACAAAATAAAAACCTCTCAGATAGTGGTAACACTGAATTTAGAAAATCTTTGGTAAGAACTGGACAAAGTTTGATTGTGACTATTCTCATTCGTCTCTTTTGTTTGTTCATCGTTTGAAAGTTCTTCTGTGTGTAGATTAAATAAATTTTGTTTTCAGACTTAACCTTTCAGTTTTTATAGATATTACGAAGACTTTAACGATATTACAAGAACAACAACGACGATAAACAAATAGAGAGAGAAAGGGAGAGCCCGAATTTAAAGTAGATTTCGACAGGACAAAGTCTTATTAGTTATGTATTATCTGTAAGGGAAAATTTATTAGAGGTCAAATAGTTTCATCTTCACCTACAAAGTAGAACCCCGTAGTCTAGTTTTATTTACGACAAGAGTTTAATTTTTGGTCAATTTTTAAAACCTGATTTCGATCAGGTTGTATCACCAATTTTCGTTGTCACAATGAGTCTCGAACTATAGGTTTCAGTGTCATCAGCTGTCTACTTACTGAAGATCGAAAGGAAAAAAGAAAGGAAAAAGTCTCCATCCTTGAAAGTCCTCAATAACCCAAAAAACTAGCTATCAAATATAGAATGTTTAGAATGAAAAATTTTAAAAGTAATGACAACTCATATGTAATCATCAATAAAATACCTTCGTAACTCCAAAGAGAAAATAATGAAAGTCATGGTCGATATTAGAATTAAATTAAGTCTTTCGTCCTTCAGTAGTACCGTTACTATTCGAACCATACATTATAAGGAAGTAAAATCTGTTATAATATCTGTTATACTTTGAGGTTTACGACATTAAATAGGGGTCCGTTGTAGAGTCGTGTCTTCGTCAACAGTCTTGTGTTTTGTTTTAAGACACAAACCATTTGAATCAAATAGGTTTCAATTACGTGATATACCTATAATGTGATAGTAAATACATTGATTAATATCTACTATGTTTATCAGTAGTTTTCCTATTAAATAAAAAGAAGAAAAAATATCATTCACCGAGTGAAGTAAAATATTGTATAAAACGTTTCAACTTAACTTCGTAATTTACAAGTTAAAGTAGTGTCATTTGTAGACTTAATATTCACTTATATTTTATGTTATAGTTCGTTCAACGACTCCTCCGTCTTTCGTAGTGTACCAAACGGAGTTCCACTATTTTAAAATATCGATCTGTCTTCAGAGAGTATAATGTCTATTTTTTAAAACCGAGTCTAGATAATTCAATGAAGAAGTTCCTGTGTCTTTCTAACAAGTTGACCCGGATCCTAAGAACAAAGTCGTTTCCTTGAGTGACAAGTAATATTATAAAAGTTTTTATTTTACCCATTGATCTACGGATATTTATATCATATTGACCGATATTTTTACCAAATTCATTTCCTGATATTCGTTTGATACAGGTGTTTATATATTCAGTAGAAAATGAAGTTTGAGGATGTCTGTTTATATCTTTATTACCCGGTCATCTTGACTTCGAAAAGTAATTATTGTCCACTTTAAAGGACATAGTTTTCTAAAAGAATAAAACAGTAAAAATTCAATTAAAGTCTTCTAGAATCGGTCATAGGACCCAAGGTTAAAAATGTACAAGACACCTTTTCGAAATGTACAGAATGTCAATATATTCCCTAATGAGATCACTTATAGTAATATTGAATGAAGTGAAATTTTAATACTGAAATAATTTAGGTGTATCAAAGTGTAAACTAGGTAGAAATAAATGGGTTATTACATCTTGACTTTACCTAAATAATAGTAGACCAATAATATTACTACGTTATTCCTTACCTAAGTGTTACATGACGGAGTTTGAATTCATAATTTTATATACTCATACAAAAAGTCTGTCAATATAATCATACAAAGACGAACACACATTATCTCTTTTTATTCCCCTTCTCTCTCTCACATTTCTCGAACTTTGGTGTTTTCGTACACTAATTACGTCCAAAAAGACTAGTAAAACAAATTACCTTACAAACGTAATCTTTTGTAGATTTGATATCCTTACCTTATATAGATAACCTCTTTTTACATATATGTGGATTAAGGTAATTATGTTTTATTAAATCATAAATTTTATGTTTAGAAATTTTAAAAGGAAGGGTTTATAAAACTTTTGACACTATACTTCATCGATAAATCTACACGAATTTACTTATAATTCTAAACCCCTCCATCCATAAAAAAACCAGTATCAGACGTCGTACACTCTTAAAATCAAGGGACTAGTCCCTAGTTTGGACACGTGAGATATCACCTTCACACCTCAGAATTGGTGATCTGACAGTCCCTTCAGAGTTAAGACTCAAAATTAAAATTAATTATTAAAATTAGAAATAAAGGTTTTAATGGTAACAAATAAAAAGATCAGAAAATGAGTATAAAATATGTAGTTTTTTTAAAACCTACATTGTTAGTGTGTGCGAACAGTATTAGATATTAGTTTAAAAGAGGTTCAATATCCAGTTTATAAATTTTTGAAATAGTTGTAAAATAGTAAAATCCACTGTTTAATATTACTATTAAGAATTTCGAACTAAATTAAAAATAACTGTATCTTGACTAAACGTCATAATATACTCAAAGTCCACATGGTGTATTGATAAGTTATAAAAATATATATTTTTACCAGTGGTTTTGTTATGTCACAGATTAATAGTAGAAATTGGTGTCAATAATGTTATAATAACTGATATAAAGGATACGACATGTAATATAAGGAAACTTAATAAATAAAATATTAATCTTTAAAAATGGAAAATTAGAGGAATCTTATAAAACTGATAGAAGGGTACGGGGAAAGTAGACAGTAAAGGGTCGAGTATTAGATAAAAATAGTCCGACGAACACAAAACAAAGGAAACAAGTAAACGAAACAAAAAGTCTAAAGAACACATTCACTTTAGTATACTGTAAATGGAAAGACAAACTGAATAAAGTACATCGTACTATGGGAGATCCGTAGGTACAATAGCTTTTACCGTTCTAAAGTAAGAAAAAATTCCGACTCGTTATGAGGTAATATCTAAATTTTATAAAAGAAATAGGAAAATAGATAGTCACCTGAGTTCAATGAAAGTATATAACGATAAATTTGTTACGACGTTAATTATATTCCACGTATACAGAAAAGTTTAATCACAAAAACAAGAGAAATCCATTTATGAGTCTTCCTCTTAACGAACTAATATACCATCGAGATAAAAATTTACTAAGTCTTTGGGGGTATAACAAAAGGTATCACCGAAGTAGTTAAATTCAAGGGTAGTTGTCACATGTTCACAAGAGAAAAGAGATGTAAAACGATCGTGAACAATAAACGCAAGAAAAACTACTATCTGTAAGACCTTTCCACATTCCACAGTAGAGTAACACTAAAAATAAACTTAAAGGGATTAGTAATCAATACAACTCGTAGAAAGTGCACGGTCAACCGGTAATCATACAGAGGACAAGTCCAGAAGATGGTTTAAAAATTAATCTAACAATCTAAAACAATAACAACAAACAAACAAAAGACTATAACTCAATATACACCACAAATATATAAAACCTATAATTAGGTAATAGTCTGTATATTAAACGTTTATTGAAGAGGGTAAGTCATCCAACGGAAAAAACAAATAACGACCTAAGGAAACGACACGGTTTCGAAAACTCAAACTACGTTGGAGTAGACAAACAACAACAACAACAACAACAAAACGAAAAAAGGGGGAATGGACTCTTCCGTCTATGTTTCTTTATAACGATTCTTGTTACAGTGTCTCATATAAAGGGTAAAAAAGAAGATTCTCTATAGACTTATTTCAGAGTACAAATTCAGAAATTATGTAATACTCAAATAAAACAAATACCACATTCTTTCACCAGGTCAAACTAATATAACGTGTATCGATAGGTCAAAGGGGTTGTGGTAAATAACTTCTAAGACAAAAAGGAGTAACATATAAGAACGAAGGAACAGTCTCTAATTAAAGGTACACGTAAAAAAAGAACTGACGGGTAAGAGAAAGTAAATATACACTGACTAAAAATTATTACGGTGTGATAAACCTAATGATGTCGAAACACGATATCAAACTTTAGTCTCGTAAATAGAAGTAAAGTAATTCTAAATAAAGAACCTCAAAATAGAACAAGTAAGTAAACCTCGTATAAGGAGAAAAAGGAGTAAAAATTTTTAAAAGACACACACAATGATACTTAATCCGTTTTGATGACGAGGACCAGAACTTCCGTATCGGAATACCTCCTGACAGGGACTACATCTGAGTACACGACCAACGGAGACCGTCGGACTGACTTCGATCTCTTCATTACCTGGTCCTTAGGGAGTCGAAACAGGGACCGGGTGTCACCGTCTTACCGACCTCGACCACACCCGGTCCCTGGACCCCACACGATCTTATCAGGACCGTCTGGATATTCTGACGGATCTGTAAAAAAAAGAAAAAAAAGACAGGTAAGATAGTGCCATCCCCTTCCGTTTTTTCACCATGAGAGGTCACGGAGGTTGAGACCTCACTCAGGGTCGTCAAAGGACAAGTAAATAGTCTGTAAAAATCCGAATTATTCATCTAAAGGAGTGTATATCACGTCTACGGAAAATTTAACGACAAACAAACAAACAAACAAAAAGACATGGATACCGTCCACTCAGACACACGTTCGGCGAGACACCATAAGGAGGAATGACGTCCAGGACTCTACCGGAGACAGAAAGGATAGGTAGAGAGACCAAGACGGTAGTAAACAGCACGTCTTCGTCAAGTTAGTTAGGATTCAAGAGGGAGTCCTCTTTGACAAATAAATTTTCTATCTAAGGGGCACAAGGGTCCTCCTTCACTCAAGTTCGATAAGAATATGATGGTAGAACCTGGGTCGGGAGGTTTTTTTTTAGGAGACGAAGTGCTCTCTTACATAGTAAATACAGATCGTCATTTCGATACTCGTCAAGTATAATTACGTTTCTATCGTACTTGACTAAACCCAGAACAACGATTGAAAAACACATGGATACATTGACCGAGAGTTTTGGTTGATTTAAACAAAAATGGTTCCAGGGAAATAAAAACTTCGGGTCTTTAAGTTAAAAATATGAATCGAGTCTCTTTGAATTAAAGAGTTCAAGAGGAGATTCAAATCTATACCACTAAACAATTCCTCTTATATCCGTGGTTTACAACCGGACCGTAAAGATCTGAAAGGAAAAGAGACCATAAACTTGGAAAGTTTGGAAGACTACAAAAATTCGTCTAATTTTATATATATATATATATATATATATATTAAAAAAAAGAGACGTAACAGATCCAAAAGACCTCCTTCGAACCAAACTGGTTTAACAGGTGTTAATGTTCTCTGTTTTACAGAATTTCTTAAAATTAACAAACTATCGAAGTTGTACTCACGTATAAAGAACTTCGGATCCTAATTGGAGGTTTAAAGAAAAAACAGAAACTTTATATACTCACAATCCATATTTTTCAATAGTCGAATGTCGACAAACTTAATATGGAATCGAAAGGTATCTCTGCAAGTAAAATCTACGTATAAAGTGTCGTCAAGTGACACAGTCTAATACAACTCTATATTTGTAATTTTATGTTAAGAGTCATTTTGACTCGTAGTAAAAAACCTTTACTACTATAAACTATAATTATATTTGGTACACGTATACTTTTGTCTTTAATACATTTCACTTTATCTCTGTCATCAGAACGTTTATTTCTGTATTGTCAAAAAACTGCATGTCGTTTTACAGTTAAGTATAATGTACTCATTGCTAGTCAAATTTTATGGTTCTTAGTACTTTCTTTAGAGTGAGAAATCATATCGACGGATAACGGTGTCACTTTTAACTTGTAAGTAACTATACGTTTTTAGATGTAGTAAATTTTTTTTGTTGTAGGTGTGAGTTTACGAATATAAATTATCTTGATGTCTTGATTGATCTACATCTTGTCTGTGTTAACGAGATCACATTACATTTATCTCGAATTATGTTTGGATTCATTGTATGGAGGGAACATCCCAATAAACTTCCAGAACGTTAATGGGAAGAATTCCTAAGAGTATTAAATTAAGATAATGTCATAAAATAGGAGACCTTCCCCATTGGAAAACGTTCAATAATAACAACCTTCTTATGAATAGATTAGTTGTTGTAACGATAATTAAAAATACACCATTATCCTTATTTTCAAAGATGGTAAACAGTTTAAAAACGAAACACGCTCTTAACTGTATGTAACACGGTGTCTGATCTGTGTATGTGTCCGGGTGATCCATATTAACAGACACACACAAATATAAGTCAAAAGATACCCTAATTTAGAAAAGTCCAAATGTAACTGAAAAATCAAAATATATATATATATATATGTGTGTATTAAAAATATAATATTACAAAAATATATATTACGATATATAATATTACAAAAAATATATATTTCAAAATATATATATATATATTACCATTCTTTGAGTATACGATATTGTCCTTTTTTACCGTCTCATCTTAGGTATAGTTCAAAACTGACCACAAAACTTATCAAGTCACACAGAGTTTAATTCGATGGGTGGTGGTCAACCGTCTTCTGTTACGAAGTCTATCTCTATAGATACTCAGTTCACTTAAAAAAAGTTAATAAAAGTAAAGTCACGTTAGGCTTTCGTTATCTTAATAAGATCGAATAGACACAGTGTTGGACATTGGACATTTTTATCCAATGTTTGACAACATTGGTTAATACATCCATAAAATGTGATTCAACATGATATAATGTACTCAATTACCCTTTTCTTTTGGTTTATAAGAATTATTTATTTAATATTATTTATATTGATTTTTAAAACTTTACACAGTAACTATATCAGACATATACTTACAGTCTGAGTTACTTGAAAGACATATTTAGTTATCACGTAATTATAATTGTCTTTGTTAATTAGAGTCTTTAAAAGTCTTTAGTAAAGATATGTACTTTAACTATAATTAACCTTAATATAACCAAACGTTAAAGAAACGTTAATTTACAGAAAATTTGATAAAACAACCATGTTAGAGGGTTCTGACTTGGTTCTTCTTTATCTTTAATACTTGTCTACCTAGTGTTCGTAACATTAACTCTGACACTAAATTTTTGACCGTCGTTTGTTTTCAGGTCCTACACTACTGAAATACCTACTTAAAACAGTTTGTAAAATATAAAGACTTCGACAAGCTTTATCCTTTTTGAGGGTTTGAGTAAGACACTCCCGTGTTAGTTGGACCAAGAGTTTGGTGGGTCAAGTTATGTCAAGTCATGTCAAGTTAGCGAGTCAGTACAGGCTGAGAAACGCTGGGGTCCTTAGTGTCGTACGGTCCGAAGGGACAGGTAGTGGTTGTGGGCCTCAAATGAGTCTGAGTGTAGGTAGCTCAGTCACTACGGTAGTTCGGTAGAGTAGGAGACAGTAGGGGAAGAGGAGGACGGGGGGTCAGAGAGGGTCTTAATCTCAGAAAAGGTTCCTCAGTTGAGAACCGTAGTCCACCGGTTTCCACCTCAAAGTCGAAATCGTAGTAAGGAAGGTTTCTTTAGGGTCCCGACTAGAGGAAGTCTTACCTGACCAACCTAGAGGACCGTCAGGTTCCCTGAGAGTTCTCAGAAGAGATTGTGGTGTCAAGTTTTCGTTGTTAAGTAGCCGTGATTCAAAAGAAGTGTCAGATTGAGATTGTAGGTATGTCCTGTTGACCTTTTTGGTATCGGACCTAATCTGACGTGAGTCTACGAATATAGAAAGGAAAAGAGGAAACGAAAAGTGGAGAGAAGAAAAGTGTCGATAAACATTCCGGAGGGGTCTGTCGGTAAAACGAAAAAACGTAAAGAAAAGGTACCCCTACCAGAACTAGGGACAGAGGACATGTTACAGTACTTTGAGTAAGGTATCAAGTAGTCCGTGAGATAGTCTAGATCCGGGAATTAAGATAAAGAATGAAGGTGACATATTAGTATTCCTTACACTAAATCTAGTATGGACTTACCGGATCGTCAAAAGGGATGAAAGAAGTTAAATTCAGACTTAAACCATTCTTCCTCAAGTACTAGACTCGGTGTCAGTCGAGGACCAGAACAAAAACAACCGACATATCTCGAAGAGGTAGAAACCAACGTGTCTTATATTAGTTAGACTAAAGCCACAACTGGTAGACCACTACAGGTACACATCTCACAAGAGAACACAACAACCTTCTCCCACAAACGATACTGGTCACGTAAAAGAACCGTTTTGAGATAATCAGAAACCGGACGAAGTAAGGTGTAAGGTTCCGGTTTAAACGGACAATGAGGTCCACAAAGAACTGAAGGATGAAAACGTAAGGTAAGGGGATATTACTTTTCCTGTGGACAAAACCCACAATCAAGATTTTCCACAGTGGGACGAATAAATTGAATATACTTCTCATGTAGTACTCTTTGGGACCTGACCTTCTTTGTGTTCGACCTTAGTTCTAACGACCCTCTTTATAGTTATTGGAGTCTATACGTCTACTGTGGTGGGAATACCGTCTTTCACTTCTCCTCTATTTTTCGGAGAACCACTTTCACTTTCTCCTCTCACTTTTTCAATCAAATTGCAAGTTTTAAGTCTTTTGCTTCTGGTACCGTAGACCAGGGTAATGAGGTACCCTTTATCACCCCTTTGTCACCTTTGTCACAGTCTGAAATAAAAACCCCCGAGATTTTTAGTGACGTCTACCACTAACGTCGGTACTTTAATTTTCTGCGAATGAGGAACCTTCTTTTCAATACTGGTTGGATCTACCATATAATCTTTCGTCTCTGTACTGAAACGGTTGATTCCAGGCAGATCAGTTCCGATACTAAAAAGGACACCAGTACATACCTACACTCTCACCCTGACACTTCTTCCGACTCGTGGCTTTTTAACTACGAAAACTTCACACCACAACCTTTTCTGAGAACTCTCAGGGAACCTGACGTTCCTCTAGGTTGGTCAGGTAAGACTTCCTCTAGTTGGGACCCTAAAGAAACCTTCATTACCACGATTTCGACTTTGAGGTCATGAAACCGGTGGATTACTCTTCTCAACTCAGTAACCTTTTCTGAGACTACGACCCTCCCTAACCCCCGTCCTCCTTTTCCCCTGCTGTCTCCTACTCTACCGACCTACCGTAGTGCCTGAGTTACCCCTGTGCTCAGGCTCACTTGAGGCCCTCTACCACTACTTGTCCCTCCGGACCTCACGACGTTAAGTACCCAAGCGTTTTTCAACCTGTGCTGACTCACTGACTTGACTTGACTGACCTTACTGAAAACAACCGTTTCATTACAGAGACCAAAGTTACACGATAGATCCAAGCAGTATTAAAAAGAAGGTTCCTTATTCACAGAAAATTAAAGTACCGACGTCAGTTGTAGACATCACTAAAACCTTGGGGGAGGGGGGGTTTTGTGTCAGACTGTGACAAAGGTGACAAAGGAGTAGATAAAGGGTACTTCACTAACCTGACCTACGGCACTAGAATCAAAAGACTTACAACTCGAAATTCGGTTGAAAAAGTGAGAGGAGAAAGTGAAAGTAGTTCTCAGAAAAATCAAGGAGAAGTGAAAGACGGTATTCCCACCACAGTAGACGTATAGACTCCAATAACTATAAAGAGTGTCGTTAGAACTAAGGTCGAACACGAAGAAGGTCGGGTCGTAAAGAGTACTACATGAGACGTATATTCAATTTATTCGTCCCACTGTTATATGTAAGGAAAAGGATAAACCTTGGTCAGACAACAAGGTACAGGTCAACATCGACAACGAAGGACTGGACGTCCTTCCGAAGTATTCTTCGGAATCCTATTAAGTCCTAGTTTATACTTCCAACCCTTTGTCATATACTTCAATGGTGGAAGAATAAAAAAGGAATTCCAAGTTAGACTCGATGTCTGAGGAGGTATCATGCTATTATTCCGTCTTATTGGGTTTTAAGATAAGTAGAAATTTCGACAAAATACGTCGTAATACACAANCCACCACAGTAGACGTATAGACTCCAATAACTATAAAGAGGGTCGTTAGAACTAAGGTCGAACACGAAGAAGGTCGGGTCGTAAAGAGTACTACATGAGACGTATATTCAATTTATTCGTCCCACTGTTATATGTAAGGAAGAGGATAAACCTTGGTCAGACAACAAGGTACAGGTCAAGATTCACAACGAAGGACTGGACGTATATCTAAAGAGTTCTGCGTCCAGTCCACCAGACCATAAGGTAAGAGAAAGTCTTAAAAGGTGTCAAATAGTAATAGGTGTGTTTCCGAAACCGTATCAGTTATTTCGTCTTCATCTATAAAAAGACCTTGAGAGAACGAAAAAGTTATTAGCTTCTCTAAAACCGTTAAACTAGAGACCAATGAGACGGAAAAGATTTTGGTCGAACTTGTAATCCTTCAAGTACCATTTGCATAACGACTTCGGACCGAACCTCTTAAAACTCGTAATGAAATGATCACACACTCTTCTCACGCTAACACGTCATCAAACTCGTAAGAAACCGTAACCGAAAGAAACCCTAATCTTACTTTTGACAGGAAAAGGTCAGGACACCGATGACGACTCAAAAGGTTTAAACGACCGTATAACTCACGTCGTGTAAGTGTCGTAGTAGAGAGTCCTAAACTTTATCGAGGTGACCTTAAGGTAGTGGAGGTGATTGAAACAAACATCACTACGAAAGCTTCCGGGTGAACTGAAGTGTAAGGTCCTATAGACCGAGATCCACTCACTAGTGTGGTAGCAATAATAGAAGTAGAACTTCTAGAAAAAACATGTCAAAAAGACACATAAGAACGGTGTAGAAGAATCATAGAAGACGAAGACAATTCAGGTATGGTAAAGACAGGAAATAATTCGGGTAGAAACACACTTTATCAGGGAATCATAGAGATTAAAAGAACTTCTCTAGTGATCAGAAAGGGTAAAACCACAAAAGAAGATAAAGAAACGTGACTAACGACTCTTTCCGAAAGAATAAAGAAGAACGACAAGAAACCTTGAGACGTAACTCTACGAATATAGAAAGGAAAAGAGGAAACGAAAAGCGAAGAGAACAAAAGTGTCGATAAACATTCAGGAGTCTTGGTCATTATGACTTCTTCGACTTCAACTTGTCAAGATACTTCTGGATGTTCTGGAAAATCTTGATTGTGGGTTTTGTCACAGGAAAGTAATATCACCTGACCTTACGTTTTCATCCTTCAGTTCTTTGTGGACCTCATTGTCCGTTTAAACCGGAACCTTACTCCTTACTTTGTCCCGTTTCTGATTGTCTCAAAACGGTTCTTTTACGTGACCAGTATCGTTTGTGGGAGAAGGTTGTTGTGTTCTCTTTTGAGATGTGTACCTGTAGTGGTCTACCAGTTGTGACTTTAGTCTGACTAATAGAAGAAACGTCGGTTTCTACCTCTTCGAGATATGTCGGTTGTTTTTGTTCTGGTCCTCGACTGACACCGAGTCTAGTACTTGAGGAATAACAGTTTAAGTCTGAATTTAACTTCTTTCATCCCTTTTGGTGATCTGGTAAGTCCATACTGGATTTAGTTAAGGGAATACTAATATATCACCTTCATTCTTTATCTAAATTCCCGGATCTAGACTATCTCACGGACTACTTGATACCTGACTCCAAGTACTGTAACATGTCCTCTATCCCTAGTTATGGTAGGGGTACCTTTTCTTTTTGTGTGTTTCAATGGTGTTTTTTTTTTTTTTTCTTTCTTTTCTTTTAGTGTCCGATTAAAGTGACCACTTACATGTGTTTTTAGGAGTTGTTTTATGATCCATAAACTTAGATTGTTAAGCAATTTTCCTAGTATACGGTACTAGTTCACCCCAAATAGGGTCCCTACGTTACTAAGAAGTCATATACATTTAGTTAGTTACACTATATGGTGTAGTTACTTAACTTCTTATTTATCGATTACACAGAATTATAGTAGTTTTGTTTGTTGAGTTACTTTTTTACCCATTTTATGGATTTATCTGTAAAAAAGTTTCTTTTGTATGTCCACCGGTTCTCCGTGTACTTTTCTACAAGTTGTAGTAATTAATAATCTCTTTATATTTAGTTTTGATATTATACTATCGTGGAGAATGGACAGTTTTCTCAATAGTAAGTTTTTAGGTGTCTGTTATTTACGGTCTCTCCCACACTTCTCATCGCCTGGGAGGATATGACAACCACTCTTACGTTTAAACATGTCGATGATACATCTTGTCATACTTCCAAGGAATCTTAGATTTTTATCTCGATGGTATATTTGGACCTTAGGGTGAGTCCGTATATAGACCTCTTTTAGTAATAGACTTTCCAACGTACGTGGGGTCATAAGTAACGTCGTGACAAATGTTATCGGTCTTTACCTTTGTTGGTTTTGCGGGTAGTTGTCTCCTAACCTAATACTTCTACACTTCTATTACTTCTAATATTTGTTACTTTATCAGGATCGGGTAATTTTTCTTACTTTATTACGGTAAACGTCATTTTATCTGTCTGACTCTCTAACAGTATGACTCACTTTATTCAGTCTGTCTCTTTCCTTATAGTGTTGTGAATATTCACTTTAGGCTTTTCTTTGTTATGTCTATTTAATGAATGTTCTGTCTGTGTCTGAGTGTCTGAATCTTTTACTTGAATCGTACTCCCTACCCACCCCCATCCCAATAAATCCCTCGAACTCTAACTGTAGGTGTGTGACGACGTAAATTTTACCTATTGGTCTTTCCTGGATGTCATATTGTGTCCCTTGAGACGAATTATAATATATCGTTAGATTTACCCTTTTATTAAACTTTTTCTTATCTGTGTTCAGATTGACTTAATGAAAAGACATGTAGACTTTAGTAATATTATAGCAATTAGTTGTTATCATGTTATATTGGATTCTACAAAATTTTTAAACATCCTTATAGTGGTGTCAAATATAAATCAAAATTTAAACATACCTAAGTTATAGTAACTTTACTTTTAGTAAATTCGGTCAAAGTCCCGGTTATGTTAATAAAAGAATATTCTATTTAGATATATAATAAAAACCAAATCTTTGTCACAGTACCCTTATCAATTCACAACTACTTCATCCTTGTTCTTCATATTCCGTGAGTCAACTCTTTAGTCAACACTCTTTCATACAAAAAATGTGTGAATAGTATTCTTCGGAATCCTATTAAGTCCTAGTTTATACTTCCAACCCTTTGTCATATACTTCAATGGTGGAAGAATAAAAAAGGAATTCAAAGTTAGACTCGATGTCTGAGGAGGTATCATGCTATTATTCCGTCTTATTAGGTTTTAAGATAAGTAGAAATTTCGACAAAATACGTCGTAATACACAATGTCTTTGAGTACAACTTAAAAATTTAGTAAAAGAATATTTTCATCACTCTTCTGACTGGATGTTCATATGAAATTAGACTTTTTATATTTATGTATAAGTATTTTTATCTTTTATATGACGTTGGTTTATTTTCATTTATATCAACGGTTCCATTATACAAGTAAAAAGACAAGTCGTGTTTAATGATATTTAAATTTTATAACTTAAGATTTCTTCATGGTTTCTCCAGTGAAACGTTCAGTAAAACGTAAATACCATGTATCTTTATTTTAAAATCACAAACTTTATATAGTAGAAGAAAAATTGACGGACGATTCACCGTTAGGCAAGTAGTAAAATTCATCCGTAAGTTGAACTTTATATTTTAAGTGTACAATAGTTAGTCCTATTAGTTCATTTTGATGGGAAATAAATGACATAAACTCTTTAATTGTAATTTGATGATTGTAAAGACGGTCAAATTACTTTTTTTTAAAGAAAAAAATTGTAGTACGACTGTTCCTAAAAGGAAGTATCCCTAGACATGAAGTTTTCAAGTCTATTTGAAACAGAGTTGGATACTTATTTTTTAAGATGACAACTCCAGTACCACTTTAACTGAACGTACCTTTGACGGACGATTTGAACAACAGTCTACCAGACCGTGAGGACTCCTTCCACCTAGTCTTTCAGAAAACGATTGACTTACTGAACTTAAAATAATTGGATGGTTTTGATTTTTAGTTATAGACCGATATATATACAATGAGTTTTATAAATACATTAACTATAGACTACGTTATTTGTCATGGACAAAGGACTTCATTGTATTCATTACATTTTAAATATTTGTTCATTTCTTTATCTTAATCTTGTTTCGTTAAAATGAATGGGGTATTTTACTCCCTTCTTTTATCTCAGTCGTCAAAAAGTAGGAACTATTCTCTCTCTTAAGTCATTTATATTAGTAATATAGTTATTTATATTAGTGACACTCATTCGATTTGGGTCGTAATTTTTCCTTGAGTCTAAATAAGATTTGTGACTTTTTTATTTTAACTTAAGATTTTTAAGATTTAAATAAGATTTAAGATTAAATAAGATTTTTAACTTTTTCATTTATGTCGAAATCCTTAAGATACAAAACTCACACACATACCGCTTGTAGATTTTGTTGTACTAGTATATTTTGTGTAGACATAATTTGAGTAAGTTAATATAATGGGAGACTCTATCCACTATATACTAGGCATGAAATTTATACTTTTTTGACTATACGTTTTTCAGTAAACCGGTTCGGTGAAATGATTAATCACTTCGACTTTAAGTTCAGATACATAAAAATAGAAGTCTTAAGTACGAAAAGTTACCGATACGATGTCTATTAAAACTTTTTTTTAATTTTTATCTTTTAATTCATTACTTTGTCTATATACTCATTGTAGATTCTTTTTCTTTGTACCAATTGTTACTCTCATCAAATTTATATTGTCACTTTTGTCTTTTTCCCTTTTAAAATACACCGAGTTAATATATTTTATTACATAATAACACATTGAAAAGTAAGAGTATTTGAAGTTTCCTATATCCTATTTTAAAACATCAGGACTATCACCTAAGGAAATTGTAATTAAAGACTCTTTATTAGAACAGAATTTTTATTTTTACTGTTTATTAAACGTATTATATTATCCGAGTCTATATTATTTATACATAAGTAACAATACATTACAGGACTACGTTAACTTTGACTATTGATTCTCGGTTCAAAAGGTAAAGACATGTTTAATAAATATTGAGAACTTACGTACACCTTCTTACTGGAACCTAAGTTTCTATGGGTACGGGATTAGGAGTTATGGACACTAATACAATGGATTTCCCTAAAAAATCTAGTGTGATTCTAATCATGAAATTTTGTCCCTCTAATAGGACCAAATAGACCCATTCAGTTAGATTAATATAGTTGGGAATCTTCATCTCATATAAGAAGTGGACCTCTGTATTCTCTAAGTCCTCTTCACCCTTAGTTCCCCGAAGTTTCGAACTCTTGAGGTGGGTCGAAACGACCCAAACTACTATTTCCCCATTGCACTGTTTCCTTAAATCCACTGGAATCTTTCTATTCTCTAAAGACGACTGGTAGACATTCCTTTATTCTTTAAGGCATAACGTTGATGTTCGTTGAAGTATGTTGGATGTCGAAATTATTTGAGATTATGTCTAAGAGGATCGTTTGAAGTTCTTTGAGTTGGAACGACTGTTGAGGAAGGGTCAAAACGTTTTGAGATTCGTCTCCTGAATGTGAAGACTGAATCGCCTAAAACTCTTTTACTTACACAAGACAAAAGTCGGTTAACGTAAACACCGAGACATAATTTAATCGTGACCTTTTGATTTTGTTAATAAATTATAAAAATTTTTATTTTCTTTTACTGTACAAATTTACTTCCGTTTCATTTTATGAAGTATATCAGATAAGAGTACGTTCGATTTACGACCCTTTCTAACTTAAGTCCTCTCTTCGTCTCCTGTCCCCTGTTCTACCAACCTACGTAGTGATTGAGTCACCTGTACTCAAATTCCTTTGAGACCCTTTACCACTTCCTGTCCCTTCGGACCACACTACGTCAGGTACCCCAGTCTTTCTTAGTCTGTAGTGGTTCTTTGACTTGTTATTTTTGATTAAGTATGTAGTTTTTAAGTAGTAAATATGTCGAACACTCAAAATCACATAAGTATTTCAATACTTTGATACTGACGATAGATTAAGGTCTTATAAAAGTGGTGGAGGTTTCTTTGGTTGAGGAGTAGAACCAGGAGAGTCCGGGACCATTGGTGGTTATTTGAAAGATAGAGATACCTATAATGACGACCCGTGTAAAGAATGTTTATACATTGGTAACGAAGACCGAAGAAAGTGAATCGTAGTGTGAAGGTTCAAATTAGATCCAACACCTTACGTAGTCCATCTCTTTATCTACCCAGTATATGATTAAAATGTCCAATTCCGTGAAAAGTTAAAATCTAGAAGACGGATCACATAAATCTTAAGTCGAGTCAAGTCAAGTCAGCTAGTCAGCACAGACTGAGAAACGCTGAGTACTTAGCGTCGTGCGGTCCGGAGGGACAAGTAGTGGTTGAGAGTCTCAAGTGAGTTTGAGTACAGGTAGCTCAGTCACTACGGTAGGTCGGTAGAGTGGGAGACAGCAGGGGAAGAGGAGGACGGGGGTTAGGAAGGGTCGTAGTCCCAAAAAAGGTTACTCAGTTGAGAAGCGTACTCCACCGGTTTCATGACCTCAAAGTCGAAATCGTAATCAGGAAGGTTACTTGTGGGTCCTCACTAGAGGAAATCTTACCTGACCAACCTAGAGGAACGTCAGGTTCCCTGAGAGTTCTCAGAAGAGGTTGTGGTGTCAAGTTTTCGTAGTTAAGAAACCACGAGTCGAAAAAAGTGTCAGGTTGAGAGTTTAGGTGTGTACTGGTGACTTTTTTGGTATCGGAACTGATCTGTCTGTAAACAACCGTTTCATTACAGGGACGAAAAATTATACGATAGATCCAACCAGTATTGAAAGGAAGGTTCCTCATTCACAGTAAATTGAAGTACCGACGTCAGTGGTAGACGTCACTAAAACCTCTGGGGTTTTTATTTCAGACTGTCAAAGGTAACAAAGTGGTAAATAAAGGGTACTTCACTACCCTGGTCTACGGTACTAGAAGCAAAAGACTTACAACTCGAAATTCGGTTGAAAAAGTGAGAGGGGAAAGTGAAAGTAGTCTCTGAAAAATCAAGGAGAAGTGAAAAACGACATTCACACCACAGTAGACGTATAGACTCCAATAACTATAAAGAGTGTCGTTAGAACTAAGGTCGAACACGAAGAAGGTCGAGTCGCAAAGAGTACGACATGAGACGTATATTCAATTTATTCGTCCCACTGTTATATGTCGGAACTACCGGAGGAAAAGGATAAACCTTGGTCAGACAACAAGGTTCAGGTCAACATTGACAACGAAGGACTAGACGTATATCTAAAGAGTTCTCCGTCCATTAAACCAGACCATAAGGGTAGAGAGAGTCTTAAAAGGTGTCAAATAACACTAGGTGTGTCAGTTTCCGAAACCGTATCAGTTATTTCGTCTTTATCTACCAAAAAAAACCTTGAGAACTAAAAAGTTATTAGGTCCTCTATAACCGTTAAAATAGAGACCAAGGAGACGGAACAGATTTTGGTCGAACTTGTAGACCTTCAAGTTCCAAGTACCTAACGACTTCGGACGGAACCTCTTAAAACTTGTAATGAAATGATCGTACACTCTACTGACGTCAACACACCATCAAACTCGTAAGAAACCGTAACGGAAAGAAACCCTAACCTTACTTTTGACTGGAAAAGGTCAGGACACCGGTGACGACTCAAAAGGTTTAAACGACCGTATGACTCACGTCGTGAAAGTGTCGTAGTAGAAAATCCTAAACTTTATCGAGGTAACCTTAAGGTAGTACGGTGATCAAAACAAGTATCACTAACAAAAATTCCGGGAGAACTGAAGTGTAAGGTTCTGCAGACCGAGATCCACTCACTAGTGTGGTAGCACTAATAGACCCAGTACTTCTAGAAAAAACATGTCAAGAGACACAAAAGAACGGTGGAGAAGAATTATAGAAGACGCAGACAATCCAGGGATGGTAAAGACAGGAAATAGCTCGGGTAGAAACGTACTTTACAAGGGAACCATAGAGATTAAAAGAACTTCTCTAGAAATCAGAAAGGGTAAGACAACAAAAGAAGATAAAGGAACGTAACTAACGTCTCCTTCCGAAAGAATGGAGAGGAACCATAAGAAACACATTCTATAATTTCAGAGGTTAATAATAACACTTTAATAGATAAAGACAATAATTAAACATAAAGAACAATCCATGTATATAAAAATATTATACGGACAAAAAAGAAATCATTTTTAAAACAGACTTTGATACAGAACAGATTCCAATGAAATCAGTAAGGTCATAAGAAAGTAATGATAAAAGTACCATATTAAAATGTAGGAAGGATATGAAAAAACCATGTTAAAAAGAGAAAAGTCGGATACAAACATAAATTTAAGTTCAAGTTTAGTTTATAAACAGACAAAACGGATCACATATTAACCGATTTAAATTTTAAATTTAAGTAGGAATGTTATAAACAGTAGATTAATCTCACAACTTATACAACTGTAAATTNATAAAAGTACCATATTAAAATGTAGGAAGGATATGAAAAAACCATGTTAAAAAGAGAAAAGTCGGATACAAACATAAATTTAAGTTCAAGTTTAGTTTATAAACAGACAAAATGGATCACATATTAACCGATTTAAATTTTAAATTTAAGTAGGAATGTTGTAAACAGTAGATTAATCTCACAACTTATACAACTGTAAATTAGTGAACTCCATCCTAAATATAACCGGTAAAACGAAAAAAGACTGTATATAAAAGTAAGAAAAGAAGTAAGTAATAACAGTAGAAAATACAAATTGTCATACAAAACATGTGTTGAACCCCGGACTTGTTGTTATTGTACATTCACTTTCACCGAGTCGTCACAGGCTGAAAAACGCTGGGGTACCCGATATGTCAGGTGCCTTAAGAGGTCTGGTCTTATGACCTCAGCCATCGGAAAGGGAAGAGGTCCCTTGACGGGTTGGGTCCCTATGGTTGGGTCTAGAGGGAGTAACGTCCGTCTACGACTCGGTGCTCCCTTCGGGGTTTTACGACCTCACCCATCGGATAGGGAAGAGGTCCCTAGAAGGACTGGGTCCTTGATTTGGTTCCAGAGGGCTTAACGTCCATCTAAGAAATAGTTGACTCGATAGTGTCTTCGGGTATACAAATATATAAAATTTTATTCTTTATAAAAAATCTTTTTAAGTCACTGAGGGAACCCCAAATGTTAATTGTATAAAATTTTGTAGATAACATAACATATGAACCAAATGCTACAACACAATTAAAGATGGTACGTCGTTTTATAAGTCGATACGTATGTATATATATACATAAGAAGAAGTGTCAGTAAAGGTAATACCAAATAACGCCCTATAACTTATATCAACGGACAAGATATGTCATTCTGAAACAACAAATAGGTAAGATATTTATTATCAAATATAGACGATTAGAATTTAAGGGTTTGGTAGGGAGGGTGGGAACGGAGGAGGAACCCGTTAATGGTATAATTAAATATTCCTAAATCAAGTCCACTACAGTTGAATAAAACATATAAAATATTTTTGAAACGATAATATATCGAGTAAGGTAGGGTCATAAAACATATTTAACATTGAAACAGAACGTACGCGTAGTTATGTCTACACATTAATGATGAAGTACATCAACAGAAAATTCATTATATCCTCTTTCTTCACAAAGTTTGTTTTAGGGACATATGACTGAAATATATATTGATGTATCAATAGAAATGGTCATGACAAATACGAAAGTCCACCTAAACTAAATATAGAAAAAAAAAAAGTAAAATCGGACTTATTAAGGGAAATAATCAAGAGTTTTCTATCTAGACGATTACTTCTTAAGAGAACAAACGAATAGACTCCTACCAAAGAAAAAATGAAAACTTATTAATAAAACTCTGTATATCTTGATAACAAAAAAGTCGTGAATCTTATGTGCAAGACATGAGAAGATCTGAGAAACCAACGATTAATCTTCGTCAATTATTAGTATAACTCCTAGGGAGTCAGTAAAAAAGAAGTATATAAGAAAGACAGTTAAAAGGAATGAAAACTTTGTAAGTTGTACAGACACAACAGAGACTATCGGAATTGTCTGGAGACTGTGAGACTACTGAAAAGAAAAAGAGAGAGTATGACTCTTTAGAGTCAGCTGGGTAGAAATTCAAACTATTAAGAAAGAAGGTGGTCGAGTTTAGACGACAATTCAGGAAAAAAAAAAGAAAAAGAAAAAAAAAAATTGTTAAAGTTACCAACACAAAAATTGAGGTCTTAAATATAAAACAAGAAAAAAATACTAAAGATTTATAAATAACTATAAGAGATAAACCTCTCTATAGTAAGAGGATTAAAGGAAGTCAATAAATCTGTATCAAAGAAAATCGAGAGACTTTTACAAATTTTCTAGAATGAATTAATGAAGACTATCACTCAATTTACAAACCGAAAGAAATACTTACCAAGACCAACTGACGAAAATAAAAACGGGATACGTACCTAGTAGTAAAGAATAAAGAAACGTACAAAATATTATAAAGTAACTTTTAAAGTGGAAAATTTATCATAGTACACTATTAAAACCTTAAGTCTTAGACGACGAAGGTACACAAGAAACAATAAATAAAGGTAACAACTATTACACATAAATCACTAAAAAGGCTAGACTAAGACATAAAATAACATGTACCGTTAACTTCAGAGACGAGTGTAAGTCAAGTCGAGTCAAGTCAGCGAGTCATCACAGGTTGAGAAACTCTTGGGTACTTAGCGTCGTACGGTCCGGAGGGACAGGTAGTGGTTAGGTCTCAAGTGAGTCTAAGTGCAGGTAACCCACTTACCTGCGGTAGATCGGTAGAGTAGGAGCCAGCAGGGGCAGAGGAGGACGGGGGTTAGAGAGGGTCGTAATCTCAGAAAAGGTTACTCAGTCAAGAAACGTACTCCACCGGTTTTATGACCTCAAAGTCGAAATCGTAGTGAGGAAGGTTTCTTTAGGGTCCCGACTAGAGGAAGTCTTACCTGACCAACCTAGAGGAACGTCAGGTTCCCTGAGAGTTCTCAGAAGAGGTTGTTGTGTCAAGTTTTCGTAGTTAAGAAACCACGAGTCTGAAAAAGTGTCAGGTTGAGAGTGTAGGTATGTACATTCCGACACCTTTGTGGTATCGGAACTGATCTGCCTGAATCAGTCGTTTCATTACAGAGACGAAAACTTATATGATAGATCCAACCAGTATCGAAAAGAAGGTTCCTCATTCACAGAAAATTAAAGTACCGACGTCAGTGGTAGACGTCACTAAAACCTCGGGTTTTTTATTTCAGACTGTGACAAAGGTGACAAAGGGGTAGATAAAGGGTACTTCACTACCCTGGCCTACGGTCCTAGAAGTAAAAGACTTACAACTCGAAATTCGGTTGAAAAAGTGAGAGGAGAAAGTAAAAGTAGTTCTCCGAAAACTCAAGGAGAAGTGAAAGACGGTATTCCCACCACAGAAGACGTATAGACTCCAAGGACTATAAAGAAGGCCGTTAGAACTAAGGTCGAACACAAAGAAGGTCAGGTCGCAAAGAGTACTACATGAGACGTATATTCAATTTATTCGTCCCACTGTTGTATGTCGGAACTGCCGGAGGAAAAGGATAAACCTTGGTCAGACAACAAGGTACGGGTCAAGCTTGACAACGAAGGACTGGACGTATGTCTAAAGAGTTCCCCGTCCAGTCCACCAGACCATGAGTAAGGGTAGAGAAAATCTTAAAAGGTGTCAAATAACACTAGGTGTGTCTCCGAAACCGTATCTGTTATTTCGTCTTCATCTACAAAAAGACCTTGAGAGAACGAAAAAGGTACTACGTCACCTATGACCGTTAAACTAGAGACCAAGGAGACGGAAAAGATTTTGGTCGAACTTGTAGTCCCTCAAGTGCCAAGTACATAACGACTTCGGACCGAACCTCTTAAAACTCGTAATGAAATGATCGTACACTCTACTCACGTTAACACGCCATCAAACTCGTAAGAAACCGTAACGGAAAGAAACCCTAACCTTACTTTTGACTGGAAAAGGTCAGGACACCGGTGACGACTCAAAAGGTTCAAACGACCATATGACTCACGTCGTGAAAATGTCGTAGTAGAAAGTCCTAAACTTTATCGAGGTGACGTTAAGGTAGTGGAGGTGATCGAAACAAGCATCACTACGAAAGATTCCGGGTGAACTGAAGTGTAAGGTTCTACAGACCGAGATCCACTCACTAGTGTGGTAGCACTAATAGGCCCAGTACTTCTAGAAACATACCAAGAAGACACATAAGAACGGTGGAGAAAAATTATAGAAGACGAAGACAATCCAGGGATGGTAAAGACAGGAAATAGCTCGGGTAGAAACGTACTTTACAAGGGAACGATCGAGAGTAAAAGAACTTCTCTAGAGATCAGAAAGGGTAAGACAAGAAAAGGAGATAAAGAAACGTAACTAACGAATTCTTCCGAAAGAATAGAGAAGAACGATAAGAAACCTTGAATCGTAAGTCTACGAATATAAAAAGGAAAAGAGGAAACGAAAAGCGAAGAGAAGGAAAGTGTCGAGAAACATTCCGGAGGGGTCTGTCGGTAAAACGAAAAAAACGTAAAGAAAAGGTACCCCTACCAGAACTAGGGACAGAGGACATGTTACAGTGCTTGGAGTAAGGTATCAAGTAGTCCGTGAGATAGATAGTCTAGATCCGGGAATTTAGATAAAGAGTGAAGGTGACATATTAGTATTCCCTAAACTAAATCTAGTATGGACTTACCAGATCGTCAAAAGGGATGAAAGAAATTAAACTTAGACTTAAACCATTATTCCTCAAGTACTAGACTCGGTGTCAGCCGAGGACCAGAACAAAAACAACTGACATATCTCGAAGAGGTTGAAACCAACGTTTCTTATATTAGTTAGACTAAAGTCACAACTGGTAGACCACTACAGGTACACATCTCACAAGAGAACACAACAACCTTCTCCCACAAACGATACTGGTCACGTAAAAGAACCGTTTTGAGATAATCAGAAACCGGACGAAGTAAGGTGTAAGGTTCCGGTTTAAACGGACAATGAGGTCCACAAAGAACTGAAGGATGAAAACGTAAGGTCAGGGGATATTATTTTTCCTGTATAAAAAACCCACAATCAAGATATTCCAGAACATCCAGAAGTATCTTGGCAAATTGAAGTCGAAAAAGTCGTAATGACCAACCCCGTATCTGAACCTAATGTCATTATAACTTACCAAACGGAACCTCTGTTTGTCTCTAGCAAGAAAAAAAAAAAAAAAAAAAAACATTAAATAAATTACATTTAAGTTTTACGAAAGTTTCGACGTAATGGAATATTAACTGTCTATAGAGGAGTTTAGGAACCTTAGTTACAGAGGAATGGAAACTCTTGTCGAAATACCCGTACACTCCCGTGTAGAAGTTTCGGATCCGTAGAATGTCACAACTGTCAGAAACGAAGGACGAATCTGACTCACAATCACAGTAGGTCTTAACTTTTAAATCTCGAAAAAAAAAAAAACAGGAAGGACGTATACGGTGTCAAGACGAGTGGTCGGTATCCGAAGATACACCCGCTAGGTCTTAAAAAAGTTTCTAAAAGTTTTGTCTTTATTACGTCTCTAAAAGTTTCGGAAGATACCTCTCTAGTAAGGATTCCAAAGTGACTTGAAACACTAGTCAAACAACGAACTACGTTGACAATAATAACAGAGTCCGTAGACAATACAGTTTATTAACGACAACGAATGAAAATTGTTACTGTTACCTTTTACAACAGATCTAACCTGTTCGAAATTGAGACCAAATTGTTACTGTTACCTTTTACAACAGATCTAACCTGTTCGAAATTGAGACCAGTTTATTTCTCTTTTGAACGGTCAGAAATAAAAGTTCCCTGAAGGTTTGTCTAATTTATTACGGTCAATAGACCCTTGACCCTAAAGTTTCTGAGGGAAGGGGTCACGTCTACCACTGACGTCGGTACTTCAATTTTCTGCGAACAAGGAACCTTCTTTTCGATACTGACTGGATCTGTCTTTTAATTTTTCGTCTCCGTAATGAAATGGTTGTTTATAGACAGATCAGACGATTCGATACCAATACCAAAAAGGTCGTCAGTATATACCTACACTCTCAACCTGACATTTCTTTCGACTCGGGACTTCTTAGCTGCGAAAACTTGACACCACAACCTCTTCTGAGAACTCTCAGGGAACCTGACTTTCCTCTAGGTTGGTCAGGTAGGCTTTTCTTTAGTTAGGACTTATAAGTAAACTTCCTGACTACGACTTCGACTTTAAGGTTATGAAACCTGTGGACTACGTTTTTTGACTGAGTAAACACTTCTGGGACTACGACCCTTTCTAACTTTCGTCCTCCTCTTCCCCTGTTGTGCCCTACTCCACCTACACCCGTAGTGTTTGAGATACCTATACGTAAGCTCATTCGAGACCCTCAACTACTACCTGTTCCTTCGGACCGAACGACGTCAGGTACCTCAGTGTCTCAACCTGTGTTGACTCTCTGACTTGACTTGACTAGAAGGAGACCACCGAGTCACCATCGCTTAGGTAGACGGTTACATTCTCTGTGCTCAAACTAGGGACGAAACCCTACTAGAGGACCCCTTCCTTTACCGTTGGATGAGATTATAAGAACGGACTTTTAGGGGTACCTGTCTCCTCGGGTCACCCGATTTCAGATACGCTAAGGTTTTCTCAGTCTTTACTCACTCGTTGACTTGTTGACGGGGAGGGCATAGATAATGTAAATACTTAAAGTGACATTAATCCCGGGAACCAAAAGTTACGACGACACGTCGACTCATCCTTTTCCATCCTTGACCCATTCCATTTTGTGGTGTGTTGAGTGATAAATGTATAAGACACTAAGTCGAAATTACTTATTTCGAGGGAACTAACTACGTTCAAAACGAATTGAAGGTCTTAAGACTTTTTCAACAATCTGTTAGAAAAGAGAGAAAGAAAAAAAAACAACAACAAAATAGTTCCTCTCCTAAAAGTCTCTATGCAAAGGTAAGTGTTCGAGTCCCATATAAAATCTGTAGACATAAGAATTTCTTTTACATAAATCATTTCTCTTTTATTTAATGTTTTTGAAAGGAAGTTTATAATTTTATTCATATCACTTGATTTAAATTTCTTTCTTCTTCTTTGTCTAATTCCATTTTTATGTTAATTTATTTGTCTCGTATTTTCATGAGAGAGTAAATTTAGAATATTATCATCTTTAAATAAAAAATTACATTTACGTCTTACGACAGATTAGAGGTAATGGACCATCCCACCGTTGGACTCATGATCGAAAAAGGGTTACTTTCACAAAATTTTATAGGTCAAAAACAGTAGTGGTGAAAGTGTGTGTATTGTAATTGGGATATCCCATATACCAATCTCTCTTTCATGTCTAAGAAAGGTTTGGTTGAAGTTTCTTTTTGATATGGTTAATCAAAGACTGGAAACGTATTTTAAAACCCGAAAAAAAATTTTTTATAGGACAGTAATAAGTTTTTGTGTCGTTCACTGTCCTATTACTACTTTGACTAATTTCAGATTCATTTAACAGGGAGTCCTATTATCGGTTAACGTAAATTAAAACTCTAATTTAAGAATTGTTTAAATTACGGTCGTTATAAATCTTATGTCAATAATTGAATGTGATTTCATATCGGGTATCGAAGGTTTAAAATTTACAGTTCATGAAAACATAGAGAGCACTGACTTTTTTCTTTTTTTTATTTGGGAGTCTCCTCAATAGTAAATTATTAAAGTATCAAGAAAACACTTGAGATAAAATTAATGTTTGAGAAGACACGAAGTATTTTAAGATATTATAACTGGATTATGTTCTCGCGACAGTCTATGAAAAGGACGTTTCTACCGAAATCAACTTTAGTCGGCTCTTAACGTTAAGTTCAAGACTTTGTACCACTCGGTGTATGTGCAAGAATTGTTTTATCTTCTTTAAAATATATTTTTATTTCCGTCAGTTCTCTCGGTATCATAGTCTTCTCAGGTACCAAAAAGTGACCTACTAAGGAAAGGTCCTTTCTTCTCCTCAGAGAAAAGAAAGACAACCTAAGATGATAACGACGTCTCACTCCTCGAGGGTGAAACCCAGACTGGTTAATATAAATTAACTACAAAGACAAATAAAATGTAAAGGGGGGAAACTAGTTCTACAAATAGACTTTTGTAGTGACTATCCCCGAGAACTGTTGAATCTCCACACCCTACCCCTTCCTCTACCCTTCTCTGTATACATATGGATACCGACTAAGTAGAACTACAAACCGTCTTAGGTTGTATTAAGATAATTCGTTAATAGGAAGTTGATTTTTTATTTATTAATATTTTTTCTCAGACCAAAAGATGAAAGTCTCCTAAAAATAAGGAGTCACGGTCCTTCTTTCAAAGGACTCATATCACAGAGTACGACCTTTCTTTCACGTGTCTAAACTTTGAATAATTCTAGTGTAATTTCATTGTCCGTCTTCATTCTTTCTTATAAATTCGTAAAATAGACTTTAGATATAACATAGATGTGGTGACCGTAACCTCCAGTAGACTTAAAACTATAGTAGTAGTTTAAACCGTTATTTAAAGGTTGTCCAAACCAGACCTATAGAACCCTTTCGACAAAGTCTTCTAAAGGACCTTAGTTTCTAAGATGTTGTAAGGTTTTAGTACGTGATAAGACTTTCGTATAGATTATAGTCACATTTATAACTGTCAAAACGGGAACCGATTTCATGTTTGAATATATTCTCGTGTATTAAGTAGGATAACTTTGATTCATCAATATCCGTTTCTACGACGGAGTTGTTGTGGTTTACGTTAACATTATCTTGCGAGTTGTGTAATAAACGACGGTAGTGGAAAATTTATGTTTACCTACCTCCTCGGACAACCCGACGTCAGGTACCCTAGTGATTCTCAGTCTGTACTGACTCTCTGAAATGAAAGTGAAAAGCGAAAGTACGTAACCTCTTCCTTTACCGTTGGGTAAGGTCACAAGAACGGACCTTTTAGGGTCCCTCCCCTCTCGGATCACCCGAGATACCCCAGAGTGTCTCAACCTGTGCTGACTTCGCTGAATCGTCGTCGTCGTCGTCGTTGTAATTATTTGATACTCTTCAGTTGTAACGACGACGATAAGTCAACGACAGTACAGGTAGGGCCACTGGGATACTTGACACCATACGGTCCGAAGGGACAGGGAGTGATAGAGGACCTCAAACGAGAGGACCTCACAGGTGACTCAGTCACTACGATAGATTAGTAGAATAGGAAACGGTGGTGAAGAGGAAAAAGGAAGTCAGAAAGGATCGTAGTCCAAGAAAAGATTACTCAGTAGAGAAACGTAGTCCACCAGTTTCATAACCTGCAGTCGAAGTCGTACTCAGGAATGTTATTTATAAGACCCAACTAAAGGAAATTCTAACTCAACAAACTAGTGGTTCTTTAAGAGTTTGCAGAAGAGATCGTGGGTTTGACGTTTTGTAGTCAAGAAGACGTGAGTCGGAAGAAATCCCAGGTTGAGAGTGTGGGTATGTACTGATGACCTTTTTGGTATCCAAACTGATATACCTGGAAACGACCTTTTCCAGAGACGAAAAATTACACGAAGGATCCAAACTGTATCGAAAAGAAGGTTCCTCGTTCTTAAAAATTAAAGTACCGTCGTGAGTGGTAGACATCATTAAAATCTCGGGGTTTTTCTTTTAGACAGTGTCAAAGATGTAAAGGGGTAGATAGACGACACTTCACTACCCTGGTCTACGATAGAAACAAACAAAAAGTTTACAACTCAAAATTCGGTCTAAGAAGGGGGTCATGGGGGACCTTAAGAGAGAGAGAGAAAAAAAAAAAAAAAAAGAAGGATATTAGATTAGTTATAACCGTTAAACTAGAGAAAAAGGGGACCAAAAAGATTTAGGTCGAACATGTAGACCTTCAAGAGTCAAGTGTATCATGACTTCGTATAGACCTTCAAAATGGAACGATTGTACACTTTACTTATGTCAACGTAACATCAAACTTGGAAGAAACCGTAACGGAAAGAAACCGTAACCTTACTTTTGGTTGGAAAAGGTCGGGACACCGGTGACGACTTAAAAGGTTTAAATAACTGTAATGATTTACCTTAAAGGACATCTTATATTTCGTCTCAGTCCTTCATTAGTCAGTCATAATTCATCAACACTCCCCGAAACGGGTACTGTCTCCCCTCTTGTTAACAACTCAATTCCAAGCCAACATCAAGTCAGCGAGTCAGTACAGGCTGAGAAACGCTCGGGTACTTAGCGTCGTACGGTCCGGAGGGACAGGTAGTGGTTGAGGGTCTCAAATAGGTTTGAGTACAGGTAACTCAACCACTACGGTAGGTCGGTAGAGTAGGAGACNCACTTTACTTATGTCAACGTAACATCAAACTTGGAAGAAACCGTAACGGAAAGAAACCGTAACCTTACTTTTGGTTGGAAAAGGTCGGGACACCGGTGACGACTTAAAAGGTTTAAATAACTGTAATGATTTACCTTAAAGGACATTTTATATTTCGTCTCAGTCCTTCATTAGTCAGTCATAATTCATCAACACTCCCCGAAACGGGTACTGTCTCCCCTCTTGTTAACAACTCAATTCAAAGCCAACATCAAGTCAGCGAGTCAGCACAGGCTGAGAAACGCTCGGGTACTTAGCGTCGTGCGGTCCGGAGGGACAGGTAGTGGTTGAGGGTCTCAAATAGGTTTGAGTACAGGTAGCTCAACCACTATGGTAGGTCGGTAGAGTAGGAGACAGTAGGGGAAGAGGAGGACGGGGGTTAGGGAGGGTCGTAGTTCCAGAAAAGGTCACTCAGTCGAGAAGTGTACTCCACCGGTTTCGTAACCTCAAAGTCGAAGTCGTAGTCAGGAAGGTCACTTGTGGGTCCTGACTAGAGGAAATCCTCAATTCCAATAACGTTGTATTTACAATACACTCTTCTTTTGTCATCGTTTTCCTGATGTGTGTACCACTCTTTCGACTTTTCTTTACACACACCACTTTGAAGTCCTTTAGAAGGTAACAGACTCTATTTTTTTAATTTCCTCTAGAGTGTGATTAAAAGAATTATCGAAATTGGTTTTATTCACAGGTATTATTGAGATTCGTTCCTCCCATATAAGGGTACAGTGTCCTAGATCAAGGATCGAGATTGTGGGATACTCGGGTGTCATCGGGGTCCAATAAATCCCTTGATGAAGTTCCCGTAAATTAAAGAAAAGTATAAGTTTTTCCTTTTCCCCTTAGGAATTGACCCTACAGGTTTCCTCCACTCATGAAGTTCGAAAGGAAAGTCTGGAACTTCCGATACAGTAGGTCTAGAAGCATTTTGACCTGACCTCAACGATAACAAATCAAATTCTATATCTCTAGACTGTTATTCTCTCTGTACAATTTAGGTTAAAACCGTCATTGTTTGAGCGGACTCTCATGGACTGTCACCGTAAATACACACACAAGACTTAGATCCACATCGAGAATAGAGCTATAATCTACGGGATTTCCAACTTGGACTCAAACCCGTTCGACGTCAAAAAGAGACTACTAAAATAGAGGGAAATTCCAATGACAGAGAAGTGCTGACAAAAGACTACTTCTGGAAACTCCTCTTGTTTCATCTACTAGATGTATAACGTTGTTGTATCCCGGAGACCCCTTTAAATATAGTAGGTATAGTCGGAAATTCTAAACAATCTTTATTCCTGAACGTCGTTTTGGGACTTCGTAACGATAGATTCACTTCTGTTTTCCGTGACCGATCGAAGTAGTTGACCTAATGATTTATTACGTTACATATTTAGTTAATGTGAACCTCTTGAATGAAATCACCCTTATCTACAATCTTGTAGATAATATTGTATCTACAATCATTGATTACATCCTAATCATTCTCTTACAGCTCTCTCTATTACAATAAATAACGAACCTTTAGGACCTGTTTGGAGGAGTAAACTGAGAAACCAAAAGAGGACCGATTTCCTATCATAATACCCCCCGTCACATTCCCCTTTACTTCAGAACTCGGAACATTATAAAATAATTCTCTAAATATAAAACTTCCTATAATTTTTACATAATGAATCTCATATAGTCAAGTAAGATCCCACTCCAGAATCACCCTGATAAACTTAGAACTTCCCTCAACGTGACACTTAAAACAGTTATAGACAACCTCTAAAACGGGAACTCTTTCCACTATCGACTGAGTTATACTGTTTCTTAATCACAAAAGTCTTAGTCGAAATCATGACAGTAACTATCTTGTTTATTTCTCGTGGTTTTCAGTAAATTAAGTGGACCAACCACTGAACCTACTGATGGTAGTTTAAGATCTTGAAAAAAAGAAATAAACCCACATAAAGATAGTATTGTGACGATATTCTTCAGAGTCGTTTAATTCACCAATCCCCGTCTACTTAATTCCTCGTTTCTCATACATAGAGAGTTTCCCGTATTTACTTTCTCGTAACAAAGACTCTTTGGAGAAATCAAGTAATCTCTAGGGGTTATGAGACTGACAAAGTCATGAAACTCAGTCCCCGACAAAATATTAACACCCCACTCGTGGTTCTGAAAAAACAAGAAACGAACAAACAGAGTCACGTAAAATTTTAGAATAAAATGTCTTTCTGTTAGAATCTGAGGAGTTTTATAGTTAACTTTATTCGTGAAATGAGTCAAGACCTTTAAAAACTCGATAACATTAGGTCAACTTTTCCTTTAATTTAACCCCCTAAAGTTTTCTAGGAGTACTACCGGTAACTATCAGATTTAACGACAACCAGTCTAACCAATCAATGTTTATGGATACTCCTTCCTACCACCAAAAATTTATATTTTGACTATTCTGTGAGACATCTCCCTGTACGATTTATATAAATCTTATAACCTTAGAGTAAAGAGTCTCCAAAAAGAGATCTCCTTTAGTGGTAAAAGATTGTCTACTTTGTTAAAAGCCGTGTTTGTCGAAAAAGTTTGTCCAACGTTTGGACTCATGGTCTTTCAATTTTTCTGTTTTGTTTTGTGTCGAACCAGGATCTCCTCTTTCCAACTTCCGTAAAAGTCGGTAAAAGGTCTCTTACGTGGGAAGTTTCCTAATCCAGTTTCAGACTTTGTCGTGTCAAAATAAATTTCGTCAGAGAAGGTCTCAATAACCTGGTTTCCGTAAAGGTCTGTCGAAGTCAACTTTGTCAAACTTGAGTTCTAACCTGGTTTAGTGGTTTACTCTTGAATATATGTTTTATTCCGGAATTGGTCTTTTTATTTTCAAAATTTGTCTAGGGTTTCTTTCGGACGTACGCAAGAGTCAGAAGGTTGACAAACACTGGGGTCCCTGACATCTGTCGGTCCGAGAAGACAGGTACCCTAAGAGGTCCGTTCTTATGACCTAACCCATCAGTAAGGGAAGAGGTTCCCCAGAGGGGTCAGGTCCCTGACTTGTACCCAGAAGGTGTAACGTCCGTCTAAGAGTAGACTCGGTGGTCCCTTTATTTCGGACCTCTCCAAGTTTACTTTTTTTACGATACTCGAGTCTAGGTCCTCTTTCTTCTTGGAAATTGGGGGTTCTAACTGGTTTTTAAACACTTACTGTCACCCCAGATAATATTCGTAGTTTGGGAATGAGTGGTTGAGACCTCTGAATTACTCATAAGAGACGAGAGACATGTTCGGTGGTATATAACTGGAGTTTGTTTATCTGACGTTGTATAAAGAGGTCGTTTCTACTAAATAACCCCTAGTCACCTATTAATGTCGAACCTCAGACGTTTGTACACTTCGGTACACGTTCAAGAGTGTACGGTTCACTTCCTGTGTAAACATCTCCCCTTTATTTCAACCTTCCCGATATCATTTATCTCTCAGGTACCGAAAAGTGACCTACTCAAGTTGGCCTTTTCTTCCCCTTAGAAGAAGGACAACACGACAAAAACAGAGTCGTACACTCCCGAACGGGAAGACCAGAGGGTTGAGTTAAACGAACTCGAAAGACAAATGTTTAATTTGTTTCACTATAAATTATATCACAAAAGTACTGTCAGTTTTATTCCCTGTTTATAAATTTATAGAAGTTAAAGTAAAACAAAAGTTCAGGAACATGAAGATATGGGAGATAAAGACTCGTATGATTGTTTCTCTAAACAAATAAATACGAAGTGTAACAAGGTCGTAGTTATTCATCCTACAACATTTTCACAAGAAACACTTTCAGTCAAAGTGTATTACTTTACAGTATACTTCACATCAGATGGATAAGACTAACCGTCTGGATGAAATTGATGAATTAGAAGTAAAATCATCTGTATTTAATATAAACTGCAGAAACTATTTGTCAGAAAAGGAGACATGTTACGGTTACTAAGATGGAGAAAAGGACAATGATACCCTTACCTTTTCAATGGAGAAGAGATACTCTCTCAGAAGAGATGACGGAGTATGAACAGTTTTTTAAAATAATCTTAATAGAAAAAAAAGGGGATTGAGAGGTTTGATTCGACGAATAAACTTAAAATAAAGTACAAAAGATAGTCGGTAAAAACGATCACATCGGATTGTATTTACTTATGAGTTCTTTAAAATCGTCGTTGGGACAGTAATCAATAATAATGATAGGACTGAAATCTCCATGTTTTGTACTTCATGTCTCTTAGAACTATTGAACGAGACCCTCCGTGTGGAACATTCATCACCTCCGACCTAAAGTGGGTTCCGTTAAATTTGTTTATACTAAATATAAGAATAATATTTATGTTTGGTATTTTTTTTTTTTTGTGACGTCACGAGAAAACCTCTAGTTACAATCTACTCTTTTGTTGTTGTTGTAATAATACTTTCATTCTATTATTTACATCCACAACCCCTAATTCATGTTTGGATCCCTAAGTCGTTTTCCTGACTTTTGTGGGTCCCTTTGTCTGAGAACCTCCCATGTTTGTTTTGGAACACGTGTTGTTCTGGGTTCTCTTTCCTCGGAACTAGCGTGTTTTCTGACTCGGTCTGAACGTCCACTCACGATCCTCAGAGGTCTCTCCACACCCAGTTGTCACCGGACAACGTCCCAATCCCCGTGACTAATGTTGTCAAGATTTGGGGTACCACACGACCGTATTCAGCAAAACTTCCTCCAAAGTCAATGGAGGTAATGAGGATGGTATCAAACTGTAGTCCGGTTTGATGTCCCTCCCCTGTTTCGAGTTGGGTAGTCGTCTTGTGATCTAATTTCTACATGATTGGTACCGGAACGGGTGGTCTCGTTCTGGGTCAAAATGAGTGTCAGTCAGGGAGGGTGCTCCTTCAAAGGTGTTCGGAAAATGAGACTAGGTAGTCGCCGATCTGTCTTACTTTGGTGTTAGTGTCCTTTGATTGGATTGACTTTTGTACATAGTGTCGGAACAAATTGACTTACTTTAACACTCGGTACGGTACATCCCGGTGGGTTCTGTCTGCTCCGTACCACCTCTCAAGCCTGTTTTACACTAGGTGACTTCTTCCCTTACCGTTTGGCGTAGTCGTAAGAACGTAACTCTTGGGGTACTTGTCATACTTGTCGGTTTTTTTATGCTGTGACTTTCTACTTGAGGGGTTCAACTATCTACGGGTTATACGATGACCTCTTCTCGTCTCTTTCTCGAGGTCTTTCGTACTTCTCCGACTCGGTTTCTCTTTTGTCGTAGGTCAACACCTACACAGATCACCACTTTCGTTTCAGGTTACGACATTTCTTGTCATGAAGTGTCCTTGGACCTTACAATCCAGGTACTTAGTTCCATTTAACCTTCACCAGTTTGTTCCCTACCGTTCTCACTTATATCTGTAAAATCCTTAGTCACTTGATTTTACCTGTGCTTACCCACTTAAATTAAATCAACCGGTAATATAGATGATGGCACCTGTTCTTAGGAAATGTACTTTACCTCTTCGACAGTATCAGTTCTTCTCAGGTTTCGTGCCATGAATCCACACTAGAATTTTTACTGTCTTACTATAGGCAAGTAAAGGTTCTGTTTAATAAGTTATAGTTTCATTAGGTTCAGATACGGGATTGGTGATTTCGGTTTCTTCGACTTCAACTTACCAAGTTACTTCTGGATAATCTCTTCCGTTACGGTGGGGTGAGGTCATGAGAACGGACCCTTTAGGGTACCTACCTCCTCGGACCATCCGACGTCAGGTACCCCAGCGATTCTCAGCCTGACTTACTGAAGTGAAGGTGAAAAGTGAAAGTAAGTAACCTCTTCCTTTACCGTTGGGTGAGGTCATAAGAACGGATCTCTTAGGGTCCCTACCCCCTCGGACCACCCGACGACAGATACCCCAACGTGTCTCAACCTGTGCTGACTTCGCTGAATCGTCGTCGTCGTCGTTGTTGTACTTCCAGAATATTCTGGAAGGCCTTGATTGTGTGTGTGTGTGTGTGTGTGTGTGTGTGTGTGTGTGTGTGTATATATATATATATATATATATATATATATATACAGAAAAAGTAGTATTCCTTTACCTCACGTTTTCATCCTTCAGTTCTCTATGGAGCTCATTGTACGTTCGAACCGGAACTTCATGTTTTTCTCCGTACCGTTTTTCCGATTGTCTTAAAACGGTTCTCATGAGTGACCAATATCGTTTGTGGGAGAAGGTTGTTGTGTTCTCTGTTGAGATGTGTAACTATAGTGACCTACCGGTTATTGTCTTTAGTCTAACTAATATAAGGGACGTCGGTTTCTATCTTTTCGAGATACGTCTGTCGTGTTTGTTCTGGCCCTCGACTGACACCTAGTCTAAGTCTGAATGTAACTTCTTTCATCCCTTTTGGTGATCTGGTAAGTCTATACTGGACTTAGTTTTAGGAATGCTAATTAATCACCTTCACTGTTTATCTAAGTTCCCTAATCTGGACTATCTGTCTCACGGACTTGTTTATACCTGTTTCTAAGTATTGTGACATGTACTCCGGTACTAGTTTAGGTGTTGGTTCCTTTGTATTTACGTTTTTTCCGTTTTACCAACAGACTCCTCCGGAACGTTTATCGACTCTTTTCTTCTCTTCGTTTTCCGTTCGCATTTTTCCCTTCAATATAGGTAGACTTACATCTCAAGGTTTCTTGTCTTTCCCTTATTTTCTTTCGAAAGGAGCCACTAGTTACGTTTTTTATCTCCTTTTGTTATCTTACCCTTTCTGATCTCTAGAGAAGTTCTTTTAATCTCTATGGTTCCCTTGTAAAGTATGTTTCTCCGTGTTATTTCCTGTCTTTTCTATACCTGGATTGTCTTCGTCTTCTATAATTCTTCTCGACGTTCTTATGTGTCTTCTCGATATGTTTTTTATAGAATTATTGGGTCTATTGGTGCTACTACACTAGTGAGTGGTTTTCGGTCTGTAGAACCTCACACTTCAATTCACTCAGAGTGATGTTTGTTTCGATCACCTCCACTACTTTAAGGTCAACTCGATAAAGTACGGGTTTTCTACTAGACATTTTCACAACGTGAGTTATACGGTCGTTTAGACCTTTTGAGTAGTCACCGGTGTCCTGACCTTTTCCAATCAAAAGTAAAGTTAGGGTTTATTCCCGTTACGGTTTGTTACAAGTTTGATGACGTGTTAAAGTGAGTAAAGTGTACGATTGTCTCTTTACGAGTTTTGAGAGAGACGGTCCGAAGTTGTCATGTACTTGACTCTTGAAGGTTTACATTTTCGACCTAAATCTTTTCCGTCTTCTTGATCTCTAGTTTAACAGTTGTAGACAACATAGTATCTTTTTCCTTCTTTCAAGGTCTTTTTGTAGATGAAGACGAAATAACTGATACGGTTTCGGAAACTGACACACCTAGTGTTGTTTGACACCTTTTAAGAAGTTCTCTACCCTTATGGTCTGGTGGACTGGACGGAGGAGTCTTTTAACATACGTCGGGTTCTTCGTTGTCAATCTTGACTTGTACTTTGTTGTATGAAGAAGGTTCTACCCTTTTTACATATAGTTCCGATATATAACAGTGGAACGAATAAATTTAATATACGTCTCATGGAACCCCAAGGGACTATCAAGTCAACCATTTCTTAGTTGGACGTTAAGGTCTCTGGGGTCAAGTTAAGGACCCAACCCTTCTGGGGAACCTCTTCCCTATCCAATGGGTGCAGTCATAAGAACCCGAACGTAACACCGAGTCGAGCATTTCTTAGGTGGACGTTACGCCCTCTGGATCCAAATGAGGGACCTAACCCTTCTACGGGACGTCTTACCTTTCCGGTACCTTACGACATGACCTACTTCGTGTTAGACTTTAGTTCAAAAGACCCACTTTATAGTTATTGGAGTCTATACGTCTACTTTTGTTGGGAATACCGGCTTTCGTTTCTCCTTGATTTCTCGGAGAACTACTTTCACTTTCTCCTCTCAGTTTTTTGACCGAATTTTGAGTTGTTATTTTTTTGATTCTAGTACCGTAGACCAGGGTAGTGGAGTACCGTTTATCAAACCTTTTGTTACCTTTTTCACTGTCTGAATAAAAGGACACGAGGTTGTAGTGACGTTTACCACTGACGTCGGTATTTTAATTTTCTACGAATGAGGAACATTCTTTTCGATACAGTTCGGACAAATTGTCTGTCGTATAATTTTTCGTCTCTGTACTGAAACCACTGTTTCCAGACAGATTAGATTCGATACCAAAGAAGTCATCAGTATATACCTACACTCTCAACCTGGTAATTCTTCAGACTCTTGGTTTCTTAACTACCAAAACTTGACACCAAAACCTCTTCTGAGAACTCTCAGGAAACCTGACGTTCCTCTAGTTTGATCAGTTAGGATTTCCTTTAGTCAGGACTTATAAGCGACCTACCTGACTATCACTTCAACATCGAGGTTATGAAACCGGTGTACTACGTTTCTCGACTGATAATATTTTCTGAGACTATGACCCTTTCTGACTTCCTTTCTCCACTGCCCTTGCTGTCTTCTGGTCTACCAACCTACCGTAGTGGCTGGATTACTTGTAAACAAACTCGTTCGAGGTCCTCTACCACTTCGTATCACTTCGGACCGTACGACGTTAGCTAGTGAGAAACGTCAGTGTTTCTCACCTTGTACTGACTCTCTGACTTGTTGTTATACATCAGTTCCGTCTCTTCTGTAATGACTTATTCACCTCATTTACTGTTAGTCCAGTTTCGAACTTCTTTCATGTCTATAGACTTCCTTATTCAAAGAAAGTCCGTGTTTCTAAGATACGTCCGACTTTTAAGATTTCCTTACTCCCGTCACAACCACTTCGGTCCAATCGGGATCACTGTACTTATACGAGTACGAACTGTAACGGTTATGCCTTTAAAACTAATGTATAAGTTTGGAAGAGATGGAGGTGGAGAAGTAGAACTACAAAGTAGAGAGGACAACGAGGTTAGTTATTCTAACAAATGACAGTGAAGGGAAGAAAAGGAATATTTGTATCTGTAACGTAGTTCTTTGGAACAAATGAAAATTTTATGAGGTCCTTAGGTGAATAAGAGGGTGAAGGAGGTGGTGATGAAGTGGATGGTGGTCAAGTCACTAAGAGATGTCAACCGGGTTTCGTATCATGTTCCACCAGGATAATTTTATACATACTTTAGACTACGATGTGAAGACTTTTGGACGTTATCGAGAAATGACTTAAGTTTCTATTTAGACTCTTAAAAGAGAGCCGTGACAACACAAGACGATCACTAATAAACGAGAGATAGGATAGTAATCATAGTACACGTATTTAAGTGTACACAGTTTAATCGATGTCCAAAGAAATCGGGGTCATAGTTTTTGGAATCTGATTTTTGAGCGATTAGGTGTAATACTGACGATCGTAGGAACAAGGTTAGTTCATACCCAGTACCCTAAACTTTGTGTATTTTGTGTTGAGGATTTACTTGAATTACTTCTATGTATTTTATTAGGTCTTTAACCTTCTTCTCACCAATAGACACGTCTTTTAGGTCTTAAATAGATGAGATTGGATTACAATTAATATCAGGTGATAGACTAAGTAGGTATATTTCTTTTTACGGTAAATATAAGAATAGTCACAATGAGTGTTAGATAAAACGAAAGGTGACACCTGACTGAATGATGTCAATTTAATGTAAACCTGAGTCTTACAAATAGTGGATAGTCAAAAAAAGAAAACCTCGGATAGTAAAATATTTACGTGAAATTGACTTAATCAATATTGTAACCCTCTTATAGACTGATGTAAAATAAAGAAAAAGATTGTACCGTTTTTAACACAAATAAGTATAGATAAACATTACTAAGTCAAGTCAAGTCAAGTCAGTGGGTCAGTACAGACTGAGAAACGCTGGGGTACTTAATGTCGTGCGGTCCGGAGGGACAAGTAGTGGTAGAGAACCTCAAGTGAGTCTGAGTACAGGTAGCTCAGGCACTACGGTAGGTCGGTAGAGTAGGACCCACCAGGGGAAGAGGAGGACGGGGGTTAGGAAGGGTCGTAGTCTCAGAAAAGGTTACTCAGTTGAGAAACGTACTCCACCGGTTCCATGATCTCAAAGTCGAAATCGTAGTAAGGAAGGTTTCTTTAGGGTCCCAACTAGAGGAAGTCTTACCTGACCCACCTAGAGGAACGTCAGGTTCCCTCAGAGTTCTCAGAGGATGTTGTGGTGTCAAGTTTTCGTAGTTAAGGAGCCGCGAGTCGGAAGAAGTGTCACGTTGAGAGCGTAGGTATGTACTGGTGTCCTTTTTGGTATCGGAAGTGATGCCTGGAATCAGCCGTTTCATTACAGAGACGAAAACTTATATGATAGATCCAACCAGTATTGAAAAATATGTTCCTCATTCGTAGAAAATTAAGGTACCGACGTCAGTGGTAGACGTCACTAAAACCTCGGGTTTTTTTATTTTAGACTGTGACAAAGGTGACAAAGGGGTAGATAAAGGGTACTTCACTACCCTGGCCTACGGTACTAGAAGCAAAAGACTTACAACTCGAAATTCGGTTGAAAAAGTGAGAGGAGAAAGTGAAAGGAGTTCTCCGTAAAATCAAGGAGCAATGAAAGACGGTATTCCCACCACAGTAGACGTATAGACTCCAATAACTATAAAGAGGGTCGTTAGAACTAAGGTCGAACACAAAGAAGGGCAGGTCGCAAAGAGTACTACATGAGACGTATATTCAATTTATTCGTCCCACTGTTATATGTTGGAACTACATGAGAAAAAGGATAAACCTTGGTCAGACAACAAGGTACAGATCAAGATTGACAACGAAGTACTGAACGTATGTCTAAAGAGTTCTCCGTCCAATCCACCAGACCATAAGGGTCGAGACAGTCTTAAAAGGTGTCAAATAACACTAGGTGTGTCAGTTTCCGAAATCGTATCAGTTTTTTCGTCTTCATCTACAAAAAGACCTTGAGAGAACTAAAAAGGTACTAGGTCGCTTACAACCGTTAAACTAGAGACCAAGGAGACGGAAAAGATTTTGGTCGAACTTGTAGTCCCTCCAGTGCCAAGTGTATAACGACTTCGGACCGAACCTCTTAAAACTCGTAAAGAAATGATCGTACACTCTACTCACGTTAACACGCCATCAGACTCGTAAGAAACCGTAACCGAAAGAAACCCTAACCTTACTTTTGACTGGAAAAGGTCAGGACACCGGTGACGACTCAAAAGGTTTAAACGACCGTATAACTCACGTCGTGAAAGTGTCGTAGTAGAAAGTCCTAAACTTTGTCGAGTTGACCTTAAGGTAGTGGAGGTGATCGAAACAAGCATCACTACGAAAGATTCCAGGTGAACTGAAGTGTAAGGTTCTACAGACCGAGATCTAATTATTTCTGATTTATTTTATTGTGTTTAACACGTATAGAAAGTTTCGAATTGATAGTAAAAAATTAGTTTAGTACACATTATCAGTACGAATATTATAACGAGTAGAAGGGTATATTTAGGGTTTAAGTCATCCTAAATGTACATTTAATATTTATATATTGTTATGTATAAAATTTACTTTACAATGAAAAAGTAAGAAACATGTGAGTAAAAAACTGAGTATATCCAACTTTCGTAAGGTCTCTGAGAAGAAAAGACAACTAAGTAAGACAAACAAAAGAGAGACACGAGGAGTCGAGATGTGACATAGGGAATGGCAGACTAATGACTTACTGATATAGGTATATATGGAATTCCAAGTAAATTTTATTAATTCACATGTTGAAAGACTGTCGACGAGATGAGACGAAAAGATAGAACTTATGGAAGAATTGAAAAAAGATGAAAACAGGAAGGAGTCACAAAAGTAAATATTGACTCTGTTTGAGAAGTATTAAAACTGATTATTATACCTCGTCTTTTAAGTCCAGTATAGTATAAGTGTTAGAAGTCCAGAAAAACCGGACAAAAAAAAAAAAAAAAAAAAAAAAAAAAAAAAAAAAANAAAAAAAAAAAAAAAAAAAAAAAAAAATTAATGACAAAAAGACAGATCGAAGACACACAGACTAGGAGAGGGTTCGGATACCTGACTCATAAACTTAACGATAATACAAAGGACCTCCGTAAGTGAGAAGAGGTCGCTCAGAGTAAACAAAGAGAGTTGTTGGGAGCTTCCATCTGTTCCATCCGTCATAATTAGTGTTCACTTAAGACTTCATCACCAACCTCTCTAACTCCGTGACTTTCAAGTACTTATCCGTCTTCTTTACTACGTTAGTACGAAATTCAGAAGAAGAATTTACTGTTACTTACCGTACGATCCTTATTATAGACTATTCTAGACCGTTGGTTGTTGGTTTTCCCAAATAAACTCTCTCTTCTGACTTGTCGGACAATCACATTCCTAAGTTTAGGTCAAGTAAAGTTTAGGTATTGTGTGCGAGAAAAACGATGTACTGTCAATAATGTCAATCTACCAGAACCGTCGGTATCTTTATTTATATAGAACTGTGTGTGATTAGTACTAAAATATCTCCTCCCCATCTACGTCACCCGTGAGTACCGAGTAATTTCAGAACTTTAGTAGGTCTTATAGAGTGTGCGTGATGGTTTTGTAAAAAAACAACAAGATGGGACGGGACCACTTTTACTTTTTAACAATTTGAGACAGAATGAGTCAAGAAATCCACTAACAGTTAAAATAACCTAAAACTTTTATTTACGAGTTCAATTTTTATAATAGGACTCACGACACAAACACATACGGATATACAAACTTATACTGATTTTGGTCCCTCCCACGGAAATTACGGTTGAAGGGACTACATAGATAAATTATAATTGCAGGAAAGAACTAGTATTATCTCTGAAATAAACACTTACTCTGTAATTGAAATCCTCACACGATCTCATTCCCAGTCTTTTTACAAAAACTGAAAATTAGTACTAGTAGAGGAGGAATTATAACAAATAGGGGATGTAATATAAAACACACATCAGACAAACTAAACAGTAATACATAATTTTGAGAGGAAACATTAAACCTTTGACTTTGTACATATTTTATGCATCAAGTGACCGTTAAAAATTCAAGAGGTTATGTAGACATTAATTAAAGAATACCGGTATCAAACTCTATGTGACCGTACTCAGAAACTTATTTTACAGTCTAGGTGTGACCTAAAATTCGTAAGTGTTAGTCACAGAGAAGTCCTCAGACTCATACACTGTATGTTTTTCATTGTGTCTCTAGTCTCATGTGTTTTGACATCTTTGTGTGTTCCTTCATGGTTCTCTTTTGTTGTTCGTTATCTTCGTCATCAGTACTCCGTTTCGTCAGAACTCGTTTGTCATTGGTGTAATGTTCATCTACTTTAATGAGTCAAATTTTTCTGAAGTGTACTCGTATGTACTTTACACACACGTTTTTATCTTGTTAACTTACAGTACTTCCGTCTCGATCTCATTTCTTGTTTCATATACATGACCGTTCTCTGTTCAATTTGTCCTTTCCCACAACATATAGTTGACCCCTGTATCCGAGGAACTGAAACTTGGGATATCGGAGGCAAGTCAAGTCAAGTCAAGTCAAGTCAGCGAGTCAGCACAGGCTGAGAAACACTGGGGTACTTAGCGTCGTGAGGTCCGGAGGGTCAAGTAGTGGTAGAGGGCCTCAAGTGACTCTGAGTACAGGTAGCTCAGGCACTACGGTAGGTCGGTAGAGTAGGAGCCAGTAGGGGAAGAGGAAGACGGGGTTAGGAAGGGTCGTAGTCTCAGAAAAGGTTACTCAGTTGAGAAGTGCACTCCACCGGTTTCATGGCCCCAAAGTCGAAATCGTAGTAAGGAAGGTTTCTTTAGGGTCCCGACTAGAGGAAGTCTTACCTGACCAACCTAGAGGAACGTCAGGTTCCCTGAGAGTTCTCAGAAGAGGTTGTGGTGTCAAGTTTACACACTTAAGAAACCGCGAGTCGGAAGAAGTGTCAGGTTGAGAGTGTAGGTTTGTACTGGTGACCTTTTTGGTATCGGAACTGATCTGTCTAGAATCAGCCGTTTCATTACAGAGACGAAAACTTATATGATAGATCCAACCAGTATTTAAACGAAGGTTCCTCATTCGTAGAAAATTAAAGTACCGACGTCAGTGGTAGACGTCACTAAAACCTCGGGGGGTTTTATTTNGTAGACGTCACTAAACCCTCGGGGGGTTTTATTTCAGACTGTGACAAAGGTGACAAAGAGGTAGATAAAGGGTACTTCACTACCCTGGCCTACTGTCTTAGAAACAAAAGACTTACAACTCGAAACTCGGTTGTAAAAGTGAGAGGAGAAAGTGAAAGGAGTTCTCCGAAAAATCAAGGAGCAATGAAAGACGGTATTCCCACCACAGTAGACGTATAGACTCCAATAACTATAAAGAGGACCGTTAGAACTAAGGTCGAACACGAAGAAGGGCAGGTCGAAAAGAGTACTACATGAGACGTATATTCAATTTATTCGTCCCACTGTTATATGTCGGAACTGCATGAGGAAAAGGATAGACCTTGGTCCGACAACAAGGTACAGGTCAAGATTGACACCGAAGGACTGGACGTATGTCTAAAGAGTTCTCCGTCCAATCCACCAGACCATAAGAGTAGAGAAAGTCTTAAAAGGTGTCAAATAACACTAGGTATGTCAGTTTCCGAAATCGTATCAGTTTTTTCGTCTTCATCTACAAAAAGACCTTGAGAGAACTAAAAAGGTACTAGGTCGTCTACAACCGTTAAACTAGAGACCAAGGAGACTGAAAAGATTTTGGTCGAACTTGTAGTCCCTCAAGTGCCAAGTGTATAACGACTTCGGACCGAACCTCTTAAAACTCGTAATGAAATGATCGTACACTCTACTCACGTTAACACACCCGTCCAGTACCACCACTCTAGACTGTCTCGAACCAGGAGACCTCTTCCCTTACCGTTCGGTGAAGTCATAAGAACGGAACTCTTGGGGTGCTTGTCATACTTTTTCGTTTTACTATCCTATGGTTTTATCCTTGAGGAGTCCAGTAATCCACGGGTTATACGATGACCTCTAGTCACCTCTTTATTAAGGTCTTTCTTACTTCCCACCTAGGTTTCGTTTTTGTTATAGGTCAACACCTACACTGACCACTATCTTTGTGCTAGGTTACGACATTTCTCGTTATAACGTATCCTTGGACCTTATAGTCCAGGTACTTAGTTCCGTTTAATCTTCACCAGTTTGTTTTCCACCGTTCCCACTTGCAGTTGTAAGATCCTTAGTCGCTTGATTTTACCTGACCTTACCCACTTAAATTGAGTCTGCTGGTAATATAGATGATGACGTCCGTCCTTAGGGAGTCTTCTTTACCTCATCGGTAGTACCAGTTGTTATCTCAGGTTTTACGTCATGAACCTACGTTAGAGTTTTTACTGTCTTACTAGAGACAAGCAGAGGTTCCGTTTGGTAAGTTATAGTGACATTAGGTTCAGATACAGGGTTCGTCATTACGACTTCTACGACTTCAACTTGCCAAAATACTTCTGGATGTTCTGGAAAATCTTGATTGTGGGTTTTTTCTACAGGAAAAGTAATATCCCCTGACCTTACGTTTTCATCCTTCAGTTCTTTGTGGACCTCATTGTCCGTTTAACCGGAACCGTACACCTTACCTCGTCCCGTTTCTGATTATCTCAAAACGGTTCTTTTACACGACCAGTATCGTTTGTGGGAGAAGGTTGTTGTGTTCTCTTCTGAAATGTGTACCTGTAGTAGTATACCAGTTGTGGCTTTAGTCTAACTAATATAAGATGTCGGAGTTCGAAGGACAAAAAGGAATAAAGGTACTCTGAATTATTAGACTGTGATTGACTTTACTAGTCTCGGGAGAAAGAAATATCGTTACAAGTACTTGAGTTCATCGTGCTATTTTATGGATTCTTTCATATAAACGTACTTCCTTCGGTCTCGATACGGTTGATCGTAAAGTTAGAAATTTCGGTATATCTAGTATAACAGATTTTCTTTTTTTTATCCGATGGGACCACCGAGTCACCATTTCTTAGACGGACGGTCACGTCCGTCTGGGTCTACACTAGGGACTAGGTCCTTCTAGAGGACCTCTTCCTTTACTGTTGGGTAAGGTCCTAAGAACGACCTTTAGGGATACCTGTCTTCTCGGACCGTCCGTTGTCAAGTACACCAGCGTTTCTCAGTCGGTGCTGAATCACTGGTTTATTGCTGTTTTGATCTTTGGATTTTATGGTACTACCATTACCTAAAATGAGATAGGCTGTCCAAAGTCCACTAAACCGAAAAGAAGTCTCACAATTTTGTCATATTTTTCTTTAACATTACAACTCCCTTGAGGGTTACTTTACATGTAACTGTTACAATATTAATAATGAAAATCGTTATACCTATAAAAGTTTCTAATTAGTTTCAGGATCAATTTTTGTGTACGAGTGTACCTGAGAAATAAAAAATTTATTACTTGTGTTCTTTTTATAATTAGGTACTCTTTTCCAAATGGAAAACACAATTACGAGAGATTTTCTACAAGTTGACTATATCAATCGTGAACAAAAGACTCTATCAATAAGAAGTTGGAGATTTATCCAATTTTTTTTTTCACATATGTTTACGAAACATGTTTACTCATATTACGGTACCTGTTTAAAAATAGAAATCCTTCTTTATGTAATTGTACTAATATCAAACGGTGTGCATTGAGTAGTCTTCACATAGTCTTATAACATACTCGATGTATACAGGATGAAATGTTAATTTTACGTAACAAAAAGTTTAGTCAAAGACTTTGTGTAATAAGATAAAATGAGGTAATACCTTTCCTTATTTATGAACTTAGGTTTTTTTTTTTTTTCTCCTTTAGGTTAGTAAAATAATATATAATATCCGTCGTATTTCTACTTGATTGGAGGTAACTATACACCAATCAATTATATTTTTAATATGCTCTTTATTGAAAGGTTCACCTTCTTTAGTCGAGAGACGAAATATAAATACTTAATTTTTGATCTGACAGTTTTTCAAAAAAGATCGGTAATCTTATAGATAACTATAATCGTAAAAACATAAAACTACGTTCTTATAGAATGATTTAACGAAGATAAGTACCAGTGAACTTGTAATAGCCAAGTGTCCATTTAAATCTTCAATAGATATGATATTTATATTCGGTAATTTTGTAGTCAACATCTAAAAAAGGTCTTTAAAATATAAGTAATTATCTTATAAATATTAGACCAGTCGTTCTTCTGATCGAATAGATTTTATAAAGTCATTTTTTATTCTTTTTTTTTTAAGGGTCGGAATAGTCCTCTTGTAAAACAAGACTCAAACCGTGAAATAGTGAGGTAAGTTTACTTTTCGGGATCCATAAAGTAGTATTCAGAAAAAGTGTTGATAATAAAGTTAACAATACGTTTGTTACTATAATTTGAGGAATCATAAAGAACTCGTAACAAAAGGTATAAACGAAGATTCAGAGTAACCGTATTAAGATGTTTATGTGTAAAAATTTTAACAACAACGACAAAAACAATGATTCACATTCTAGATGTGAACAGGGAGTTACACAGTAAGTTGTTTGGATTCCAGAGTAACTTAGACTTAAGACATTTGGACACTATGGTTTTGAGATCTTAGTCTTAGGACAGTTTTCGAAGATCTAATAACATGGACGGGGGTCTCCCATGTTATACCCGGGTTCTTAAGTACACAAATTCTTCCAGGGTAGACTATGATAAGGACGACCAGACCTTTATACATAATTTTACAAGTTTTTCAACTTCATTTTCGATGGGTTTACAAATTGTTAAACCAAGTCAACCACTTAAACAAAGATTAGGTGTATCTACAAGAACATAGATTCGTTGTATTGGATAAGGTTATATTGTACTTATGTGAAGTATACTAAAGAAGTTTTAGATTTATCTTACGGAATAGTTTTGGAGAAAAATTGACACGTCAAAATCGATAAAGACTAACCATTTATATCTTTATAGTAATAATGAATGAATAACGTAATAAAATGTTTAAACTTCGTAGTTATAAAACCATAAACATTAAGTCTACGCTTTACTCAAATTTCTATGAAAGACAGTACAGGTATAAGTGATTCTTTACACATTTTTACTTGTCTTCATTTTAGTACGAGTTTAATGTTGAAAAATCGTAAAAATATAAACAGGTCAATATTTTTCGTTCTTATTTTTATACACAACTCTATTGTACCGGATCGAAATTGAAGTGCATTGTTAAAGTCATACACACGGGTTTGGTAATGGATCGATATAGGAAAGTATACTAAAGATCACCAGTCGATACTATTTATATTAACCAGAAGTTCCGAATGTGATGTAACATTAAATAGGGTTCATATTTTGGAAGTAACTGAAATCAAAAGGGTTTATACGGTTTCAATCGAAACGAAATCTTCAATTTTACATGTAATAAGTTATAATTTAAAATGAAGGAAATGGATGATGTGTTAATAGAATCCACTTTGATCGACAGTGTTTAGTTTCCTTGTAAACAAATTCCAATTTAGAAAGAGGACCTCTTTACAATGAATGTAAAATCACTTTTTTTTTTTTTCATATAAAAAGGATTAGGGCTTTCAGTCTAGAGTGACATGATAACAAACTGTATTTAATACACACACACATACACACACACACAGACGAAATCTCACACTGTAAAATATACCACTTACAATTTAAGTCTACAAGTAATGGAATAAGTTAATTCCGTCGACAACTCACTTAAAAGTTTTTCCAACAACGATACGGTTATAGTCAAGGATGTAAATCTTACGTTACGATTAAAATAGTACGTCACTATAGTTAAAATTTGTCTGTAGCAAGGTGGTAAACGAGGAGGTAAATAATCTACACATAAGTTATTAGTCGGATACTGTCCATGACACAATCCCTACGTACCTACTTATTTTACAAGAAAGACCGTATTAGATATCTAAAACCCTTTTTACAATAAAAAGTTTTTACATAGGTTCTTTAACCACTTAGGAATGATATTCATTAATATTTAGAAGTCTCCGGAAAATAAATAGACTTATTTCGACATTGTGAATTTTATTAAAACCTTTCATAAAGGACCTCTACAGAAGTCTCGACACTATGAAGTAAGACCTATAAGACTTTTAAATCTTTTTTTTTAGTCAAATACACCTATAAATCTAAATATCATCTGAAAAGAAAAAGCACTTGTGGGAAAGAGTAAGTGTAGCGGATGAATAGTTACTTATAGAGCCGCGTGAACTTAAACTAAAATAATCTGACCTGTGAGTTGGATTCCTTTATTTCGAAGAGGGGGACCTTAAGACTGAGTTCTTTGACGATTCTTTATCTTTTATTACTAATGGACTTAATATTCAAATTTCCCTGTATTGTAGTCTCTACTATAATGAATCCCCTCATTATCTCCTGTTGACCAGAAAGAATGGATGGTTTACTTCTTCCCTTATATGTCTACGTGTATTCTGTCCTTCTTTGAGGGATCCCTTAAACCTTTAGGATCCTATACTAAACCTCTTCCTTTACCACTGGGCGAGGTCGGAAGAACGGACCTCTTAGGGTCCCTACCACCTCCGACCACCGACGACATATACCCCAGCGTGTCTCAGTCTGTGTTGACTTCGTTGAATCGTCTTCGTCGTCGTCCTATACTATGACTACAAGGTTAAGATCTTTGGGAGAGAACTGAACTCGGTCAAATACAAAATGAACTTTAACGTTCGAATAATTTATGTTGTTTTTTATAAAACAGAGGACTTTTGTTAACGTCTGTTACACTTCGTTCAGACGACTTCTTTTTAAGTCATTGATTTGACAAATACGAGGTTTATTAGATACTTTTCAATATTTCACTACATTTTATAGAACTTTCAATCAATCTAATATATCATAAAACTGTTAAGAAAAATTTTAAAGATTCATCTTTCTCGTAAACGGGGTGTAAAACCCTTTACCAAAATAATAATTTATCGATGTTTAAAGGGAGTTTCACTCTTATCGTGTAAGAGTATAAAACGTCACAAAAATTTACTTTGTTTGAATAACGAAATTTCTAAAAAAATATAAGTCGGAGTGTTTGAAATCATAATAGTTAAAAGTCAAGATTAATACCTATAGAAAGTTTTAATTCTTCTCTATGTAATACGAGATCTCATATATCTATTTTGAGATAAAACTTAGTTTGTAATAAGTGGTACTTCAAAAAGTACTTTTCTTTACAAATATTAGAAAAAGTTTTCTTATATAATTTTCAACGACTCAAAGGTGGTGGACAAGGACTGTCGATAAAGTCACATTCATTATGTAGTGTCCCCACTACCGTTAGACTACTACATAACCTTGATATGTAGTAACACCACTGCCGTCAAATTACTGTCTACTCATTATGTAGAAGTCCATTTCGAGAGTTTAAATCCGGACGGACCTTTTATCTCAAAGACCTTCCTCTTTTGTAGAATAGTTGAAATATTTTCTTACGTCCATTATTTTGTATCAAACGATTTAGTCTCCCGATATTCAAATCCACGTCTTTAACCACACAAAATTATAGGTATAAAAGAAAAGAAAATTGTTCAGGTTTACGTAAAACACAATTTTCCACAAGGAAAAAAAAAAAAAAAAAAACCAGAAATATGAAGTAAATAAGTAGTAAAGTTGTACATAGTAACACATAGAGATAAGTAAAAAAAGGAATCTCGACCTTCTTTAAAGAAAAATCTATTATTATAAATCTTGGTCTTGGTCAGTATGAGAAGAACGATTATTTTAGAGGCAATGAGACATTACCATCTCTAAAATAAACGGTGGACTAAAGAGGAAAAAGACGGAAATTATTCGACAAGTTTCACGTAAAACCTCCCATATTAAAGAAATTCCCGAATTATGAATTCATACGTAAATTAAAACTTTAAATCCCTGTTTTAGGATTTTCTACGTAAAGTAAGTACCTTAATTTCAGTATTATCGTCTTCAGTAACTGTTATGAATTACCCTGAACTATTTCCATTATTGCACAAAAAATTTTGATTTCGTAATATTGTCTAACGGATATTCTCCATTTTATTGTCAATACTACAGTCCGGGTCTAGACAACACTGTAAAACTTTTACAAATAACAGAGTGTAATCCTTAGAATAGGGTCCAAACGGAGACTCTAATTATTGTGTCTTATAGATTTTACTTTTGATTCTAGTCTAATAAGATAATTTGATAATATTCTTTTTAGATATTGGATCCATACCTTAATTTTTTACTTAAATGGTATGAAAAAGGAAGTAATAGACAATCTAATTTACTTATATATAGATTAAAAGGAGAGAGAAATCATTTAACAAGGACTTCTCCTCTTTTATATCGGTTTCTTATATACCTTTGACTTTGTGTAACGATCAATTCGACAGAAGTTTAATTTTGTCACTATTTAACGGACACTCACTTAGAATTACCTACTACAATTTAGTCTTTATACCAGAAAACACCGTCAATCTGGACCTAAAGTTAAAGTTGAGACTCTATAGAATCGACCCATTAATACATACTCTGAATTGATAAACTCAGAGTTTGTCTATAAGGTAATGTAAACGTCTAATTAAATTCTACTAATAAAAAGTCCGTGATTTCTGAGTTCTTTTTAGAATCTGGAAAGAGGAATCCATGGGATTTCTTCCATCTAATTTCCTGGACAAGGTCCTTCCTACGACAGTGGTATCTATGGGTTTTATACTTGATCTACGTCTTCTGTCCCTCCTTAAATCGTTTTAGACGATTTTAGGGAAAGACACAGGTTAACAGAGACGGATCAGGTTGTCTGTAAGCAGTTTGTAAAGTACAAGTACACTTAATGGAAAGAGGGGAAACTTCTGCGTTTTTACAATAGGGACTATAGGAGAAAAAGAAATCGATTTCTACTGTAACGTTCACTCCCAAAATAAGTAAAACCTTTCAATAAGTCAAAAGGACCCAGAGAGAGTACATATGGACTATACTTTGGTTCGACCTAGGACTCCCTGGGAAGAGTTCAGGGGACAAAGAACAAATATCTTTTTCCAAATTAGAGGGTCCGGAAGGGACTCAGGGTTTCTCGTCCGTGTCAGTCAATGACTAAACTCTTCACTTCGTCACGTCTTTGTTTCCTTTTCGTCAATTTGTTCTTTCTGTTACTGTTATCAAGTCGTTATTTTGTCTCTGGATCAAGGAGAAGTTCCCCCACGTACTATTAGACATCCTATGGAGACTCCAAAAGAAAGTCTCCATTCTAAAATAAACAATTTAATTAATCCCGATATATGCTACAATTTAATATATCTTTCGTAACAGTTTATTCTTTGATACTATTATGATTCGGAATAAATAACACATAAACATAGTTATATATTTATAAGATTTGTAACACACTTTAAGGATCTTTGTACTATACAAAATCATGCTACAATAGTGGATATTAAGATCAATAATAAAAATTTACAAATATAGTAGGAGACCCTGGGGTTAATCTTTACCTGTTTTTTAATTTACTAGAAGACTGAAATAAGAGAAATAAGAGAAAGGAAGACTTCAACGTCAGTAGTTTTAACTCCGAGTATGATTTTCCTGATTTGGGCTCATAGTCCCTTCGTGGGACCGACTGAAAGTACGTTTTCGTCATCGTTGTCTTAACTCTTCTTAACGCCGTGTACGTGTACTGTAAGTAAGATGAAGACGGTTTTTTTTACTGGTGGAATGACGGTCTACAAACGGTAGAACTACAGGAACGTTGTAACTCTTTCAGACTAAGACTTAGTTTATTAAACTACAACCATTTGTTATCGGTATATAATTTACTTGTCGACCCCGAAACTCGGTAGGTTCTGTTGCCAAAAGTCAAAAAAAGGAAAGAAAAAAAGAAAAAAGAAAAAAAGAAAACGTAAAGAAGTGACCGGTATGACGTAATTTTTGTTTCTGCTTGTTTTTGATGGAAAGAAAGATCTCCGGAGTCTAGAGGAGAAAGACCTGAGAAACTTGTAGATGTCAACCTTTAGTAAGTTGAAGGTAAATCACACCTGTAGAATAACATAGATACAAAAAAAGAAAAAAGACCTTCCCATGTTCAGAAAGGAAAGGTGTCAAGACTACGAGAGAATCACCGTTTCTGTAAATCTTCTACAGTCCTTATGGTAGTTGTTAGTCCTTAACAACAGAGTTAGAGGTCACTAACTCTGTGGCGAAGTGACCTGATGAGTATGTTCAGAAACACTTTTAGAATGTTTGAAGAACCTTAATGGTGATGAGGAAATTGGGAGTTCGTAGTCCGTTTCAACTCTGTTGGTTACCTTTTTTTACCTAAGTTTATCTTGTTCATACTTAATGTACCCTAATATACTTGACTCTTCCACCAAGAAATAAAGGGGATCTGAATTTCCTCTGAAAAAGTGAATTCGATAGATACTGAATGTTATTAAACCATTTCAGGTGGAAACACTTGTTTCCGTCTGATAAATAAAAAACAGATGTGAATTAAGGAAGTCTTAAGTCTTTGAGAGTTATAAGAATAAAAGTACTGTTATATAAATAGACGTATTTATTCTTAGACAAGAGTGACATTGTCCTGTATTTATCTTAACCGATATGATGGTTCCAAAATTTGTTCTTACAGTATAGACTTTCTCTACACGTACCCCAGTCTATACTAGTCCGTCGAAATTCCTTGACGAACCTTTTCTATTTGGACCCTTGAAAGGATGTTCCAAGACCGTTTTGTCAGAAATTTTTCTTAAATATGAGTTAATGATAAGAACGATGTACATTCTTATATTTATAAGTCCAGTTCAAATTATATTTGTATAATCAAAATGACACTAATAGAAATCATTTTGTACCCCCCATTAACGTTTCTCTTTTTAATGTAAAAATGGAGACATCCGAAGTCTAAGATCAGGACAATTAACAGAAACTCCAAAACACTATGTGAACGTTTGACCTTGACCTAGTAATTAAGAAGGTCAAAGGAGTTTACTGAGTGGCTTGATCATAAAGGTTAAAAGGGGATGGGAAGACTAAACCCTTAGTGATTCTTACTTCTGTCGGAAAGTCCACGATGACATTTCCCTAGAATGGTTCACGATGACTGGCGACTGTCCCAACGTTACGATCTTCCATAACTCGGAACCTATATGTAGAGTGTCGATTCCTCCGTAGGTGAACTATGGACCAAGACATGTTTACACCTCTGGAGTTTGAGTGTTCGTTCTCTTCATCGACTGTAGGTCCATTTGACGAAGACGGGGTCTACGACCTAGTTCTGAATGATGGAATCGATTTGTGTATAGGGGGGGGGGGGAAAAAAAAAAAAAAAAAACAGAAACAGAAGAGTAACCAGATCTTTAGATCTTTGTGTGGTGGTAGTAGACATAGAGAGTCTGGTAACGTTTCCCCCGGTGGAAAAGTCTAACGACGTGAACAGTATCCAAGTCTGTATAGATATTAATAGATGTAGTGCAAACGGGAGTGAGAGATTCTTTAGAGTACTTGTCGTAGGTAGAAACTTTTCGTAAATTCTACCGTAAAATAAAGTCAATCCTCTAAGAGAAACGTATACACGATTTCTAGACAAATTGAGGAACTAACTTCCCCATCTGTGTCATTAGGGACACTTATTTAGATAAGGAAACAATCCTCACCTATGTTCAATGATTTTGTAATCGAAGGGTCGTTTCTAGGAATTTGAAGGACCGGTTTCAACAAGAACTTATATCTGTCAGGACCTAATAGAAATGGACTTATTCTTCCATAAACAAGACACACTGTAAACACCCCTTCAACTTTGAATCAATTCATATTAGTAATTCGTTCGGTCGTTGAACCGAATTTTTCTATTGAGGAAGTTGTCCCAGAAAGAAACTAACCGAACCCAGAACCCCTGGTATTGAAGTTTCACATGAGGTTTATGACCCTTAATAAGACAAATGATGTTAGTATTATTAAGGGAACCGTGTAACATAGTAGAGTCTTCAAAATTTATCTATAAACGTCACCGAGTGGGGTCTGTTTGTTAGAGGGATTCTGACTTTGTAATCTTTTCTTCGTTTCTCTTAGTGTCTAAACACCCAAAACTTGGACCTTGGTACTGAAAACTTACAGTATCCCTAATTCGTTTTTACAGTGTAGTGGGAGTCCTAATTATTTGATATTTCGACATTGATCAGCCTACACTGATTTCGCTGAATGGGACGTGCGTACGTTACCTCTTCCTTTACCGTTAGGTGAGGTCATAAGAACGGACCTCTTAGGGTCCCTGTCTCCTCCGACACCCAACGGAGGATAGACACTGAGGTAGATACCCCAGTGTATCAGCCTGTGCTGACTTCGCTGAATCGTCATCGTAGTCGTCGTCGTTGTCTTGACATTGACTCTCACTTCGATTCTGGAATTTAAAACTAATATGACGAGTCCGGTTTTTAAAACTAGTTTTGCTTCCCTTAACAATTCTTTTAGTGTCTGGGTGGTTTGGATCTGAATTATAGCTTACATTGACATCAAAAATAGAAGAGGTCTTTATATTAGAATGAGTTGGTAAACCTTAAAAGACCAGTCATGGTTTCTCCAATACACAGTATATACACGGGAAAGATATGGTGTGGTCTCTTTTTTTCTACGATAGACGTTCTATTTTGGGTACGATAAGACGACAAGATAAGGGGACGTTTTCTAAAAGACATGATTTTTATTAGAAAAGAAAAGGAAAACGATTATCGAGAGAGTGAGATATGAAGACGAATAATTTTGGAGGACAAAACATATTGGTAAATCTTTTGGGAAGTCTACACTACGACGGGTGGAGTACTTAGTAGATAACTTCAGTTAATCAAGAAATTTATATGAGAGAACTTAAAATTGTGTCAGTACGGAGTACAAAAGAGTTTTACGGTCTTACGTAAAATTTCGTATTACTTAAACTATGGTATATACGTACACACATATTTTAATTACTAGAACGTAATAATGTATTTACGTTTTTAGAAAGTGTATATTCGATAGTAAACCGTTATATTTTTGTAAGTATTTTGTATGAATCGTCAATTCCTCAAGTTGAGTTGTTTCTCTTAAAGAGTATTTTAAATAATAGTTTTAAATTAAAAAAACAAAATAAAAAATAAAAAAAATTATAAATAAAAATGAAATAAAATGAAATGTTATGAGATATCCAAAACGGTATGTAACTGTAATTNTCGTCAATTCCTCAAGTTGAGTTGTTTCTCTTAAAGAGTATTTTAAATAATAGTTTTAAATTAAAAAAACAAAATAAAAAATAAAAAAATTATAAATAAAAATGAAATAAAATGAAATGTTATGAGATAGCCAAAACGGTATGTAACTGTAATTAGGTGGTGCCCACATGTACGCTAGGGTTTGTACTTGGGGGGAGGGTGGAGGGAGGGGTGTTGTAGGGAGACCCAGTAGGGGTACGTGGTCGGGGTTCGTACGACATAGGACGTAGCCTGTTTTGTGACGTATGATGATTCCCATTTTTACGTGATTTTTATGTTTTTCACGAGATGGTGGTATAAAAAGTTTTTAACAAAAAGTTCAATTACTTACTGTTTGTTTATAAAACAAAAAATGAAGAAATGGTAATTTGACAACTACTCAACAATACCTTCAGACTCATTGTCGAGACATATTTTGCAAATGTATGATTAGATGTCTTTGTCACTTACGAGGTAATAAACCGTTTCTAAATCGTCTACAATTCTTAGAACTATACTTCTCTAATACGACCGATAATAAACCACGTGAGGTTTACATTAATGGTCACAAGAAGAATATTCTTCTTCCACTTTCTTATACAGTATATTTTCTCATCTCCCATTATACTAGTCCCTCCGTCTTTATCCCCACAACGTCGGTGTTTGATTTCTTAAGAGTGTCTGTGTACTTCGACTTTCTTTGTTCCTTATCTAAGAGGGGATCTTAGAAGTTTTCCTCACTCCGAGTCGACCGTGGGTAAAGAGACATAGTCGGGACACTATGACACAAGACTGAAAACCTGAGATATATATGTCAAGTGAATTCCTGTATCGTGTCTACTAAATAGAATATAGTGTTTGAGGAGTAGAATAACGTTTGAGGTGTTATCCATTAGATGTCTGCTGTACGAAATTTCGACCAGACTCAAATACACCGTCGGAGACACCCTTCCTTTAAACCCCCTCTTACACACACACATGAGTCAGTACAGGTTGAGAAACGCTGGGATATCTGACATCGGGTGGTCCGAGGAGAACAGGTGCTTTTAAAAGTCCGTTCTTATGACCTCACCCATCAGTAAAAGGAGGAGGTCTCCTAGAAAGACTGGGTCCCTAGTTTGGACGTAGAGGACGAAACCTTCCACCTAAGAAATGGTAATAGTAAAGGGTCCACCTAAGTCACAGTGGACCTTTCGGGAACCCCCTCTTACCTATGTACATATGTATACCGACTTAGGGAAACGACAAGTACACTTCGATAGTACTGTCATAAACAAGTAACCGATATGAGTCCACCACGTCTCCATTTTTAACTCCATGTCCTTTGTACTCCAAGTAAGGGACCCAACCCTTCTACGGGACCTGATCCTTTACCGTTGAGCGAGGTCATAAGAATGGACCTTTAAGGGTACCTGTCTCCTCGCACCGTCTAATATCAGGTACTCCAACGTTTCTTAACCTGTGTCAACTCGTTGATTCGTACGTACAAGTATGAGATTATATTTTATTTTTCGAATTTTTATTTTGATAAGATAATGAAGAGAATTGTCATTAGTTTGGAGTAAAAACAAAAAAAAAAATTTAAAGGTAGTGAAAAGAAATAAGAGTTCATTCACTAACAGTAAATTTTAAGTGTTTAAATTTTCAAGGTACGAAAAAGGAATTTTGATGAGTACCTTTTAGAATTTTTCTTTTTGTGATCGTTGTTAAAGTGAGGAATATGAAAACATAAGTTTCTATGAAAATAAATTAGGATATACGATGACTAATGAAAATCTATTAGGGGGTTTGGATCCCCTGTTAAAGTAAGGGTAAGGATACAAATGAGTCAAAACCTTTTTCGGTCAAAACAACCAGTCTACTTTTAGTTGGACATTTACTTTTTATGTAGATAAATCATCAGAAAGACAAGAAGATATAAGTTACCCAATTATATAAGCTATTGTGATTAAATTTTATTAAAACATTTATTTACAAAATAAATTATATTATCTTTGGAGAGATGATTTGATTATAAGTATCTTTGTACGTATACACAAACTACAATAAGTTTCATGAATCATTAATCTAAGTATGGAGACTGGATCTTATAATTATAATTTTAACATTTATTGTTCTAGAGAAATAATTACCTTATTTTTACAAAGTCTATCATCATTTATTTTTCGGTTATTCAAAACGAAAAAGTATTGTTAACATAACTTGTCTTTACTCCACATAAAAGGAATTTCCCTACAATACGTAAATGTAAGTTTTTCACACGAATAAATGACGGTTTCTAATACAAAGGAAATGGTTTATAAATAAAATCTAAGTAAACATATTTATAACAGAATAGACATCGATGTATATACACACATTGTTCATCCTTCTTATCCATCGGAACTTTATGTGACTACATTTTTTATAAATAAGTCTCAGTCAACATTAAATACGTCAGACAATACTAAGGATTATTTCAGTAACACTAAAAAGAAAAGACATTTGATGGTTACCCTAATAATAAAGGGACGTTACTTAGTTAAATTTATCAATAGTCCGTGAATAAGTTTATAAAGTTTAGACCAAAGGGGGAGGGTAAATATTCGTGGAAAGAAATAGGTTTTGTTTAACGATGACCGTAAATAGTAAACACTTTCTTCTTTTCTAGATTGGAAAAAAAGAATGTCTATTACATAGAATTTCTGATGTGAATGTACGTGTTTTGTCAACTTAATAAATCTGATTGTATTGATCGAGAGTCCGTTTAATAGTTTAGATGTTATATCTATTTGTACTAGGTGTACGTCCCTAACCTTTTTTTAATATTTATGATTGAACCTCCCTGAACATCTCATCCTTCTTTTACGAGATCTTGTTAAAGATGGAATATATTAGAAGGGAACGAAATACTTATAACGAACTTAGTAAGATTATAAAACGTTTTCTCATAGGGAGTCTTTTATATCGATCTCCATGATGTATCGGGAAGATTAGGTGGTCGTCTAAATAATCTATTCCATAGACATCCTCCCTTAGACTCAAGAAAGAGGAAGTTCACAACCCGTAATAGAATTCACCAATTGTATCCTGAAAAGAAACGAATGATCCATGTTTGGTTTTTTGTCTTGTATCATATTGTGTAAAGTTAAATATACACGTTAGTTCTTTAAAAAGAATAAAATATACATAAGTCACATACAAATAAAACATATAATTTACTGATAAATACAATACACAATTATCTAAATTTAAATCGAGTGAACTTTAATGAATAGACAACACGCCAGAACAGGACAACATCTAATATGACGGATAGAAGGTAACGATATTTGGCTTTTATTATAATTAGCTCTGTGAGAGTCATTTTGAGTTACAAACATGGACAAGTAGTAGTAACTTGTGAATTTTACACTGATCAGTATTAACGTTACGTGACCTTCACATTTTATGTGTGACTTAACAACAATAACAACAACAAATCAGTCAGTAAAGCCTGAGAAGACGTTGGGGTACTTGACATTTGGTCCGAGGAGACAACTGCCCTAAAAGTTCCGTTCTTATGACCTTACCCAATGATAAAGGAGGAGGTCCCTTAGAATGGTTCGGTCTTTAGTTTGGGGATAGAGAACGTAAAAGACGTAATGATCCGTCTAAAAAAAAATGGTGACTCGGTGGTCCCTTCGGGTGTGTACCTATCGTTTATAATTTATACTTTTTTTTCATATATTTTGTAGAGTTCTTATAAAAAATATAACCACTACACACCTTCTTCGTAAGCTCTATAAAACCCCAATTTTTTTGTTTTAATTAAAGTGGAACAAAGAAAATTTAAAAATTAACCGGGGATCTTTCAATTTTAATATATACAGTATGAGTTATATAAAAATAATTTACCTCGATAAAATATAGTAATTCGTCAAATATTTAATGTACGTTTCCTTTACAGAGTAAATTAGTAATAATTTAATTTTTTTAGTTTTGAGTTACCCCGATTAACCGAACCGATTGAATGGATTGAGTATTCATTTACTTAGAAGACAGAGGTTTAGGAAAAAATGAAAAAGGTTTAATAAACGTTCCACGAATCGAACTTGAAACGAATCCTTTGTCTACCGTTCTCAACTTCAGGACTATTAATTTCCATAAAAAAAAAATGAAGTCAAAATTTTTATGAAGATGTTTACTCTTAAAACACTAAATCAAATGATTATTTAGTTTTAAAATTTTAATTTAAATTTATTTCAACTGTATTATTAATAATAAATGACTAAACTGATAACCATCGTACCTAAAAAAAAAAAAAAAATGAAAGACTTTATAAAAACTCGATAAATACATACAAAAAACGAGACTAGATATAAACACAACGTATAAAACCCTCAAATGATTTTTATAATTCCAATATCGAAGTCTTAGATTTTTGATATTTTAAATGACATTTCTATAAGGAAACTACTACGGTATTTGTGAAATAAATGTCTATTAAACCATGTACATTTAGTGATTATCGACCATTTGTACTTTTCCAGGGCAAAACCTGGTTCATTGATTCGAAGAATACTACCAAAATCCTTTCACATTATTTTTGTACTACATTTTTATAGACGTTTTATAGTTAAATGTTTTAGTATGTTTTCAAATAAACCATTTTAACCTTTGCTTATTGTATTTATTATCATTTTTATAAAGTTTACTATATTGTTGAAATTTAAATAATAAAAGAATGATTTACACTTAGTGTACACATAAATCAGATTCATGTATAATATCACCGAAGGGTCTACCGTATTATCATTTCTTAGACGGACGTTACGTCCTCTGTGTCCTCTGAGTTCAAACTAGGAACCTAACCCTTCTAGGGACCTCTCCCTTTACCGTTGGGTAAGGTCATAAGACAGGACCTTTTAAGGTACCTTTGTCCTAGGACCACCCGTGGACAGGTTCCCAAACGTTTTATCAGCCAGTGGAACTCGCTGAATCGTGTGTATAATTTTAAACATAATGGAATCAGTCAGCACAGGTTGAGAAACACTGGAGTACCTGACACCGGGTAGTCCGAGGAGACAAGTACCCCTAAGGTCCGTTCCTAAGGTTTACCTCACCCAACGGTACAGGAGGAGATCTCCAAGAAACGTTGGGTCGAGAGGGTGTAACGTCCGTCTAAGAAATGACAGACTTGGTGGTCCTTTAAGGTTCTTATGACCTCACCCATCATCGGACAGGTAAAAGATCCGATAGAAGGGCTGGGTCCTTAGTTTGGCCCCAGAGGACATAACGTCCGCCTAAGAAATGTTCAACTCGATGGTCCCTTCGGGTGAAAATAGAATATAAACGTATATTCAAACTTTAAAGTAATTTAAGAAATCCTTTTGTTCGAGTTTAAAATTAATAAGTAATTTTTATGGATACCAAGATAACTATCTGAAAATACATTAGTAGACGACAGTAGTAACATTTTACACAACCTCATAACATTTTAGTACCCAAAACTTCGGTCAGAATTTTAATAGACTAAAGTCAGTATGGAACCGAGTGAATAACTAACTAACTAACTAACTATCAGACCTCTTTTAGAATTCACCACTATACAAAGTAACACAGCCCTATTTCAGTCATTTCCTATTTAATATTTGGATTTCGTCAAACAGAAGGGAAACAGTATTAATCACATCTCCAAAATATTAGGTAGTGTCATATTAGTCACATTGTACAATTTATGTCATAGGTGAAGCTTGATTGAATGACGAAGAAATAGTTATAAGAGATAATCTTTTACCTTAAGTATTAAACTGAATTTTCTAATCTGATTGTATACAGTTAAAACTAGATCCATAAATAGTTATTGATTCATGTTTTCTACTATTTACTAGAACTTAAAAGTATATCCATCATTTTTAATTAAAAATTTTTAAACACAAGTAAACCATGTATTACAATCCATTTACTTAAAAGTGATAGAAGAGTTCGAGGTAAAACGGTTACTTTCTTTTACTTCCTTTTTACATAGAGATATATTTTGAGTAGGTAAGAAGTCTAATCATAAAATTTTACGGAGTCTCTGTAAGGAATGATTCGGTCTGTTTTCTGGTAATTTTGACCATAGTATTCTTAACCTCTATTCCTATAGGTACTGTCAAGGGTCCTACTATGAATATAAATTATGTAAACCCCTTCATCCACCATTTTCGTCTCAGTACTGGAAGTAATTCTTCTTCACTTTCTCGACTAAAGACCTTCCGTGTCCGTTCGGAGGAGGAGTCTATAGTTGTTCCCGTTTGTGGTCACTTAGAAAGTCCTTAGTAAAGTTATTCTTCAGTCTATGAGGTCTTTTCCCTGGAACTATGTGAGATTTGGACAAATTTTGACATACCAGAATACATACGATCAAAGCTGAAACAAATAACAAGGAATTACAGAACTCTCAGGGAATCTACTGACGTGCCTCTAGGTTGGTCAGTTAGGATGTCCTTTAGTCAGTACTTATAAGTAACCTACCTGACTATGACTTCGACTTTGAGATTATGAGACCGGTGGACTACGCTTCTTGGCTGTGTAAACTTTTTTGGGACTACGACCCTTACTAACTTCCGCCCTCTTCTTCACCTACTGTCTCCTACTGTACCAACCTACCGTAGTGACTACCCTACCTGTACTCACACTCATCCGAGGTCCTCAACCACTACCTGTCCCTCCGGACCACACAACGTCAGGTACCCCAGTGTCTCTCAGCCTGTACTGACTCCCTGACTTGACTTGACTTACAGAACCTCAACCCGAAGGGGCCACCGAGTCGACCATTTCTTAGGTGGACGTTACGTCATCTGGACCCAAGCTAGGGACCCAACCCTTCTAGGCGACCTCTTCCCTTACCGATGGTGACACCATAAAACTGGGTCTCTTAAGGTACCTGAGATATCAGGTACCCCAGTGTGTCTAAGCCTGTACTGACTCGTCGAAAGTGAATTCCAGAACCTCAATTCACTTGAATTGTTCGATTGTCATTTTTCCCTTACCAAAAACGTTAAAAGGATTCCCTAACCTCTGTAATACTCTTTCGTAGACAAAGTGTCCGGTGACTCCATCTTACCTCTTTTGTTTCATGCATTCACTTGTATCTGGTACGACGACGACGACGACGACGACGATTCAGCGAAGTCAGCACAGGTTGAGAAACGCTGGGGTATCTGCCGTCGGGTGGTCCGAGGCGGCAGGGACCCTAAGAGGTCCGTTCTTGTGACCTCACCCAACGGTAAAGGAAGAGGTTACGCACTTTCACTTTTCACTTTCACTTCAGCGAGTCAGCACAGGTTGAGAAGTGCTGGGGTACCTGACGTCGGATGGTCCGAGGAGGTAGGTACCCTAAAAGGTCCGCTCTCATGACCTCACCCAACGGTGACGGAAGAGGTAAGTTTACTGCCGTGTCAAATGATAAATTTTTCCATTTCAAAATGTTTTTTAATTTTAATTATGTTTATCCTATTATAGAGATACAGACAACACAACTCAATTAAGTCGTAAACTTCATGGAAATATTACAGACTTGTAAGATCTATCACTAACGAATTATAAACTTTAAGATAATCTTTACTAGATGTACTTCCACAAACAATTAAGTGTATTGACTCAAATATCGATAGAACAGTAACCACTTTACTCACCCCGAGTCTTATCTTCCAATAAATTCTTCTCACAAGTCCAGGACGATAAACAGTTACTTATTCTGTCTATTGTCGTTTATATGAGTTATCGATCATTGTGACCCTATCGTTAGTTCTAACACTCGTGGTACTCAATACGATGTGTGGTAAAATCTTTCCTGAGATAAAAAGATTTCATAGTTTTATTTCGATATTAACACATATCGTCCGTACCACTCGATTCTAACAGTCCGATCTTTTACCCCGAAGACTCTTGTTGTCTTCTCAAACACACTAACAGAGAGACGGAGAAATACATGTTATTTACAAATATCGAACCCCGTCTTAAACCTAGATTCTTAAAGAAACAGGAATGTCGAATTGTAAAAGACTAATCCATTTCGTCCACTTCAGTAAAATGTCGCATAACACGTAACCCAATATACACTTAATTACCCCCATTTCTGAACATGAATAAGAGTTCTTCAAATGAGAAGTCGGATTTGACGACTATGAAAAAATAAAAAAAGTTTTATAGGAAGATATGTGTCTTAAGTCTTTGAACGTGGGTAATATATCCGATTCTTATTTTGTTTGTTTGTTTGTTTTTTGTTTCCCTCCTTTCTTCATCCTTCCCTCCTTCTTTCTTCTCAATTTCCGGAAAGCGATCCTAGACGATATCAAATCACGTCGAAAACTCTCCGGATTACCCGGTCAGAAGTCCAACAATAATAAATAATAATGAAAACCTTAATGAATGAATGAAAACCTTAATGATAAAAAATAAAAAAATTAATCCCCCATTAGCGAAACATTACAATACAACGAAAGACAGTGTGTTGTACGTTAAGTCGGCGTTAATAAATATATATATATATATTTTAGGGAGAAGTCGGAGAGATGGGATGTGAGATCCAATGTGTCTCATGGTCCGACCCGACGGACACAATAGATCGACGAAGAGTGATCGATATATAAAATGTGCACTATTGTATATATACCCCCGAAGGGACCATTGAGTTAACCATTTCTTAGGTGGAAGTTACACCCTCTGGGGTTAATCAAGTTAAGGACCCAATCATTCTAGGGGACCTCTTCCTTATCCAATGGGTGCGGTCATAAGAACCCGAAAGACCACCGAGTCTGCCATTTCTTAGGCATACGTTACTCCCTCTGGACCAAACTAGGAACCCAACCCTTTGGTAAGGTCATAAGAACGGACCTCTTAGGGTACCTGTCTCCTCGGGCCGCCCGATGTCAGGTAAGACAGTGTTCCACAGCCTGTTCTGACTCGCTGATTCGTATCATGTCGTGTCGTATATATACAGTTACGATAAAAGAATTGAACAGGAACCTAATAAATAGTGGACGTTGTATACTATATCAACTAGAAGGATTTGAGTATGAACGAATTCTATTAACATAAAAAGTATATAGTTTCCCAATCGCCGTCACAACTATATCAAGAAGAACTACTAAGTAATTATAGTATGTGACTAAAATTTTTATCGACTAGAACGAGTTATGTATAGTACGTAAGAGACCAGAAAGAATTATTTCCCCCTTACTGTCACTCCCTTTACTTTCGTTGGCCTTATTGTATGTCCCTGAAGGGAACACAAGATCACCAATTCTAAGGTGTGAAGGTGACGTCACCCGTAGCCAACCTAGGGACAAACCCCTTGATTCTAGACCGTAGACACCAATTTTTTTTTTTTTCGCATGTTATAGACACATTCCATTAATAGTTATACAATCAATGTTATCTACTAAAAGTGTATCAAAACTACGTAGTAAGGTAACGTTTATATTTTTTTTAAGGTCCTTAAAACACTATACATTTTAATCCGAGACTACAGGATTCACGGGTCTATTGTACGTGTCGACAGTTCTCTGTTTAGACCCTAACCTCTTGACAAATGACGGAGGTTTTTAATAACTAATATATATATATATATACTGATATACCAATTTTCGAGTGAAAAACATACACAGGGTCTGAGAAACGATATTAACTGAGTTTAGTACCGGTACTTTTTGTTTTCTTTAGGAAAAGTGTGTTTGATGGACTCTAAGTCTATTTGTCATGAGAACGGACCTTTTAAGGTACCTACCTCCTGGGACCACCCGATGTCAGATACCCCAGCGTTTCTCAGCCTGCGTTGACTCACTGAAGTGAAAGTGAAACAAAAGTACATATAGTGGTTATACTGATCCTATCTTTAAATATCGTAAAGAAAAGTATTGGTTCCGTTTACATCCTAACAGAGTAATCTTACGTCAATGTAAAATTAAAAAAAGACCCTCTATTACGTTCACGGAGTCACAATTGAACCTGTCAGGGAGATCGTCCGGAAGTCATTTGGTAAGTGTACTTTATTAGAAGACATCTTATTTATAATGTAGAGGGTTATTATTTAGAAAAGAGGATAAAGGAAATACACTAGTAGTTTATAGTAAATTATAGACGGTATATGGACAATGTTCGTCTAGGGCGTCTATAGTAATATTTATCAGACCTCTTTTGTGCGTAAATAAGAAACGTTTCTTAAGTATGTAACTTAATGAAATCCCTTGTGTGTATACTTATAGAGAGTCTTTGTTCATGAGTACTATTATAGAGAAGTCTCCTTCGTCACATCCATAAATCATAATTATAATCATTAAGTAATGAAATTATAGTCTTTGTTACTTTTTTACACGATTAAAGTCTTTATATATAACTAGGAGATTTCATTCATAACATTAAGTATAACTTTGGGACTTATGAATGATGAATTTTTAATTTGTAATTATTCTATGAAACCTCAAAATAGAAGAAATTCTCGAAAGGGGGGGAGGATTTAGTTATTTTCGTACATATAATTTAAGATATTACAAATAATAAAGACAGACTCTTTACCTTTTACTATATCCTTTATGAACGAACGGTCTTCGAATTCCTTTAATTGAGAGATAGATCTTACAAAAGGAAAATTTTCACATGTATATAATTCTTCACTCGTATATTGTCTATTAAGCNTCATTAAGTAATGAAATTATAGTCTTTGTTACTTTTTTACACGATTAAAGTCTTTATATATAACTAGGAGATTTCATTCATAACATGAAGCATAACTTTGGGACTTATGAATGATGAATTTTTAATTTATAATTATTCTATGAAACCTCAAAATAGAAGAAATTCTCTAAAGGGGGGGAGGATTTAGTTATTTTCGTACATATAATTTAAGATATTACAAATAATAAAGACAGACTCTTTACCTTTTACTATACCCTTTATGAACGAACGGTCTTCGAATTCCTTTAATTGAGAGATAGATCTTATAAAAGGAAAATTTTCACATGTATATAATTCTTCACTCGTATATTGTCTATTAAGCATTTTATATGGGGTGAATGAACGTAATCAATCTTTATTTTTCTAGTCAGACTTAACCACTGTACGTATTTTACATCCAAATACTGAGAGGTCATGTGATTTCTTCAGATGTATTTACCTTTTTTATGACTTTCTTTACCAGAATTATTTATTTATAAAATTAATTGTATAGTTATTAACCTCATACTCTCTCTCCTTAAACTCACGAGGTACACGACCGTTTCTCAAAAGACAGAATGTATTATCGTAGATGAAGTTGTCAGGACAAACATTTATACACAAAAAACTCGTCGAACTGAAGTAAATTATCACTACGATATAAACGAAAAACGACGAAGTGAATATACACCTTTAGACGGATCAGAACGTAATCAAACGAAAGACAAAGTATAAAAAAAAACAAAATATGAATTACGTAGGACTATATCAAAGACTGATATTTTGTTTGTTCGTTTTTCTATTGTAAGGTCCCGTCCTACTCCATTCTCACCGACAGTCGAAGTTTCTCTTGATCCCTTAAGTGGGTAATCGGGAACGAGACTCACACAAAGGAGAGACACGTATGTCTTCAAGTATCTCAGTTTAACTATGAGGACCTTTACAGTAGGATAATAGAATCAGTGTAATGTGCGTCGTTCTAACCCCAAAACTGACTTCTTTGTCTGTTCATGACAAAGACCACTGTAAAGATCTTAACGAAGGTTAACTACTAGTCTTACTGAAATTCTCTAGAATCCAAGTAGGGTTTCTACCTACCGTCCTTTATTCCAAGACGTTGGTGAGAAGGAGTACGAACACAAGGATGTGTGTGTGACAAAATAAATAACACGAAACCTCAACGGAACTTTATAAATTCTTTCAAGATACGTCTTTGAAATAGTCTTTATAATCTTATACACGTGTCAACAAAAATTGTTTAACAGTCTGACTTTCTTACTTGAGTACTTCTTAAATGATTTTGGGTGACTACCTTACTTAATCGGGTTTCATTATTATCGACTACTATCGTTTTACACCAAATTAACAAACTACAGTTCAGACAGGGATTATTGGTCATCCATTTTAACACTCTTTTGTGACTTCATTGGTTTCAAAGTCGTAGGGTAAGATATTTTACTTTTATTATTGTTTCAGAAAGAAGCTCATGACAACATTGTTAATTTACCCTAATAGGTACACTTTTAAGAATGAGAACATATTACGTATTAAATTTTAGTCAACTTTCCTTAGTATTTTGAACTATAGGTCCAGAGTAAAGATAGTGTCTATCGAATACACTAAATCAGTTGTACAAATTATACAATTAACAAAGAATTAATAAGGAATTAATAAATCGGTCTAAAGTTATCAAATAATTCGACAAAATAAACTCACGATAGTCTTAAGTTATTGATTTGACGTCATCACTAATTATGTGTGATAAAAGGGATTTATTAATTTCTTTGTTGAAGTATATACTGTGAAAGGGTCTTAAAGTAGTATCTTATGGTTTCGTATGATATTTAATTATGATATCCAGTGTATACAATGATACTAATAGATCTTCTTTCCACAATCTTGAGAATTATTAGATACCCCGTATTAAGTCCTTTTGAGCTCAAGGATAGAAGTGAACATGTGTCTCCCCTCTTCTTCTAGCCAAACCTTGTTTTATTTTACTGAAAAAATAAACAAAAACAATGATTGAAAGGGTCATCTTTATCTATGATCTGAAAAGTCAAAACATAACAAGGTCCCGAGTTCCATTACTAACTTGTAAATACATTAACTGTAAACCACTTGTTCATGTAGGTACAAGTACGTGTACGATATATATATTTTTTTTTTTTGATCTCTTTCTCTTCATCAATGTACATATTAGTCAAGATTACGTTTTAAGTTGCACGATAAAAATCATCTATTACCGTTTTATGTCAGTCGAGATCATCGAAAGATTCCACACAAATAAAATCTAAACAATTAAACACCATGGTGAGTAAACAGCGAAGATGAAATTAAGTAATTATATTGTACACACACACACTCTGTCGCTCTCTCTCTCTCTCTCTCTTGTGCGAATTAACGAATCAACACAGGCCGAGAAACACTGGGGTCCCTGACATAGGGTTGTCCGAGAAGACAGGTAACTCAAAAGGTCCGTTCTTATGACTTCACCCCACGGTAAAGGAGAAGGTCCCGTAAAAGGGTTGGGTCTCCAGTTTGGACAGAAGACGTAGGGAACGTTACCGTCCACCTACGAAATGGTGATTCGGTAGACCTTTTGGGACTACATTGTCGTTATAAAATCATTTGGAGTATTACAACTTGAAAGTATTTAGAGTTCTATATTAAACGAACCTGTAAACTAATTATAAGACAATTTAAAAGAAACAGAGTTATAAATTTAATTCGAAAATATTTTTGTACGTGTCGACTCAAAAAGATAACGAATTGAATCCACATTGACCAAAGGAACTATTCTAAACAATAGTCCTACTATGAAAAGATCAACTTTATTAACTCTTATAAAGTCAATGATAATTATATAATCAAATTTTACAAATTTATCATATTAGAGAAAGAATTCACACACCTCCTTGAAACTAGTTGGACCCTATCTAAAANCTATGAAAAGATCAACTTTATTAACTCTTATAAAGTCAATGATAATTATATAATCAAATTTTACAAACTTATCATATTAGAGAAAGAATTCACACACCTCCTTGAAACTAGTTGGACCCTATCTAAAAAAAAAAGGGTAATGACAAATTTATATTACAAAAGATGAACCAGAACTTGTTTCAAACATTAAATATGAAAGGAATTTCGGGTTAGTAATACCAAAAGATAAAAATACCAATATATATAAAAATAACTCCATATATCAACTATGTGTTGTAATGTCCGTGTATCATGTCACTAAGTGTTAAAATTTCCAATACAATGTAAATATCAATATTTGATAACCGATATAAGGGACACAAAATGTTATATTTGAACATCGGATGAAATATGTATTATCAAACATGGAGACCCCCCGCATTTTTACTGTAATTTTAGAAAATTTACGAATTTTGAATTGTAATATATCTTAAAAAAATTTTTTTAAGATCACTTATCAGTACAAAGGACAGGAAAACAAAGGGATAATTTACAACTACAAAATGATTAAAACTTGTTGAAAGTATAAAAATAACACATTTTGATCTTTGACTGAAAAGATATCTGTTATAAAATAGAAACACACCAAAAATACAAAACCTCAACAAAAATATAAGAGAAATAATGGGTATACATCCCATGTAGTACTCTTTACGACCCGACCTTCTTCGTGTTCGACCTTAGTTCTAACGGTCCTCTTTATAGTTATTGGAGTATACGTCTACTGTGGTGGGAATACCGTCTTTCACTTCTCCTTGATTTTTCGGAGAACTACTTTCACTGTCACCTCTCACTCTTTCAACCGAATTTCGAGTTGTAAGTCTTTTGCTTCTAGTACCGTAAACCAGGGTAGTGAAGTACCGTTTTTCTACCCCTTTGTTACCTTTGTCACAGTCTGAAATAAAACCCCCTGTGGTTTTAGAGACGTCTACCACTGACGTCGATACTTTAATTTTTACGAATGAGGAACCTTCTTTTCGATACTGCTTGGATCTGTTGTATAATCTTTCGTCTCTGTAAAGAAACGGTTGTTTACGGGTTGATCAGTTTTGATACCAAAAAAAGTCATCAGTACATACCTACGCTCTCAACCTGATATTTCTTTCGACTCTGGTTTCTTATCTACGAAAATTTGACACCACAACCTCTTCTGAGAACTCTCTGTGAACCTGACGGTCCTCTAGTTTATACAATAAGGATTTCCTTTAGTCAGGACTTATAAGTAACCTTTTTGACTACTACTTCGACTTTGAGGTTATGAAACCGGTGGACTACACTTCTTGGCTGAGTAACCTTTTCTGAGAGTACGACCCTTTCTAACCTCCGTACTCCTCTTCCCCTACTGTCTCCTACTCTACCAACCTATTGTAGTGACTACTCTACCTGTACTCAAACTCATTTGAGACCTTCAACCATTACCTGTCCCTCCCGGACCGAACGACGTTAGGTACCCCACCGTTCCTCAGTCTGTAATGACTCGATGACTTTATTTGACTTACTATATAGACTTATATACATATCATAAGAAAATAAATGATATTAGAGGAAAGATATTTAAAAGAGAGAATTAACCTAACAAAAGAAGGAAAGTATAAAATGAACGAAAAAGAAATGAAGAGAATATATTCTCACTATTTCTAAAATGAATTTACCGGTGTATCATTTATAAAATCTGTAAAACCTGGTCTAAATCAGACCCATTATATAAAAAGGAAATATTTTGAAATTTTAATACATTTTTTATAATAATCGAATAACGGGTTTCAAACGATTGGAGTTATACAGTAAACATAAAATCGTAAATGGAAATGTAAAATTACAAATTCGTATGAAATCTGTAAAAGGAGTTTTTGGATATTACTTTTTTAAAGAGAAGAAAATTTTTATATTCTTAAAATAGTCAGAAATGATATAAAACGAAGAGGTAAATAGAGAGATTCAAGGTAATCTCTTATAAATCTCTAAAACATAAGACTAATAATATTTAAATTCGTAATTCCGTATAAAATAACCATGTCGTTATACGTAAAATCCTTAGTCACTTGATTTTACCTGACCTTACCCACTTAAATCGAGTCTACTGGTAATAGATGATGACGTCCTTTATTGGGAAATCTTCTTTACCTCATCGGTAGTATCAGTTGTTTTTCAGACTTTATGCCATGAACCTACGTCAGAGTTTTTACTGTCTTACTAGAGACAAGTAAAGGTTCCGTTTGGTAAATTATAGTGACATTAGGTTCAGATACGGGGTTGGTCATTACGACTTCTTCGACTTCACCTTACCAAGATACTTCTAGATGTCGTAGAAGATCCTAATTTTGGCTTTTTTCTACGGGAAACGTAATATCCCCTGACCTTACGTTTTCATACTTCAGTTCTTTGTGGACCTCATTGTCCGTTTAAACCGAAACCTCATGTCTTACTTCGTCCCGTTTCCGATTATCTCAAGACGGTTCTCTTACGTGACCAGTATCGTTTGTAGAAGAAGATTGTCGTGTTCTCTTCTGAATGTATACCTGTAGTCGTCTACTAGTTGTGGTTTTAGTCTAACTAATATAAGAAACGTCAGTTTCTACCTCTTCAAGATATTTCAGTCGTTTTTGTTCTGGTCCTCGACTGAAACCGACAACTAGTACTTGAGGAATACGATTTAACTTATTTCATCCCTTTTAGTAATCTGTTACGTCCGTACTGGATTTAGTTTAAGGATTACTTATGTGTCACCTTCATTCTTTTTCTAAATTCCCTGATTTAGACTATTTGTCTCACGAACTACTTGATACCTACCTCCATACACTGTAATATGTCCTCTGTCCCTCGTTCTGGTAAGTGTTCTTTTTATTTACGTTTTTTCGTTTTACCGAGAGACTCCTCCAGAATGTTTACCGACACTTTTCTTCTCTTCGGTTTTCGTTTCCTCTTTTCCATTCTACATAGGAAAACATACTTCTCAAGGTCTATTATGATTCCTCTCTATTCTTTCGGAAGGAGTCATTAGTCACGTTTCTTTATCTCCTTTTTCATCTTACCCTTTTTCACTTCTAGAGAAGTTCTTTTAACCTCTATGGTTCCCTTGTAAAGTACGTTTCTACCCGAGTTATTTCCTGTTTACCATACCTGGATTGTCTTCGTCTTCTATAATCTTCTCCACCATTCTTATGTGTCTTCTTGACATGTTTTTTCTAGAAGTACTGGGTCTATAAGTGTTACCACACTAGTGAGTGGATCTCGGTCTGTAGGACCTTACATTTCGGTTCACCTGGAATTCTTCGTAGTGACGCTAGTTTCGATCACCTCCACTACCTTAAGGTCACCTCGATAAAGTTTAGGACTTTCTACTACAACAGTTTCACGATGTGAGTTATACGGTCGTTTAAACCTTTTGAGTCGTCACCGGTGTCTTGATCTTTACCAGTCAAAAGTGAAATTAGGGATTCTTTCCGTTACAGTTTCTTACGAGTTTGATGGCGTGTTAACGTAAGTACAGTGTACGATCATTTCATTACGAGTTTTAAGAGGTTCCGTCTGAAGTCGTTATGCACTTGGCACTTGAAGGTCTACAAGTTCGACCAAAATCTTTTCCGTCTCCTTGGTCTCTAGTTTAACGGTTGTAAGCGACCTAGTAATTTTTCCTTTCTCTCAAGGTCTTTTTGTAGATAAAGACGAAATAACTGATACGGTTTCTGAAACTGACACACCTAGTGTTATTTGACCCTTTAAGACTTTCTCTAGCCTTATGGTCTGGTGGACTGGACGGAGAACTCTTTACACCTACGTCCAGTCCTTCGGTATCAATCTTGACCTGTACCTTGTTGTCTGACCAAGGTTTATCCTTTTCCTCATACAGTTCCGACATATAACAGTAGGACGAATAAATTGAATATAAGTCTCATGTAGTACTCTTTACGACCCGACCTACTTCGTGTTCGACCTTAGTTCTAACGACCCTCTTTATAGTTATTGGAGTCTATACATCTACTGTAGTGGGAATTCAATCTTTCGTTTCTTCTTGATTTCTCGGAGAACTACTTTCACTTTCTCCTGTCACTTTTTCAACCGAAATCTCAAGTTGTAAGTCTTTTGTTTCTAGTATCGTAGGGCAGGGTAGTGGAGTACCGTATATCTACCTCTTTTATCTCCTTTGTCACCGTCTGAAATAAGAAAAACCGAGGTTTTAGTGTCGTCTACCACTGGAGTCGGTACTTTAATTTTCTACGAATGAGGAACCTTCTTTTCGATACTGGTTAGATCTGTCGTATAATTTTTCGTCTCTGTAATGAAACGGTTGTTTCCAGGTAGATCAGTTCCGATACCAAAAAGGTCATCAGTACATACCTACACTATCAACCTTAGATTTCATTCGACTCACGACTTATTAACTAGGAAAACTTGACACCACAACCTCTTCTGAGAACTCTCAGGGAACCTGATATTCCCCTAATTTGGTCAGGTAGGATTTTCTATAGTTAGAACTTAGAAGAAACCTTCCTGACTACAACTTCCACTTTGAGGTTATGGAACCGGTGGACTACCCTTCTCGACTGAATAAACTTTTCTGAGACTTCGACCCTTTCTAACTTCAACTGTCCTCTTGGCCGACTGTCTCCTACTCTAACAACCTACCGTAGTGACTGAGATTGTACTCAAACTTACTTGAGGTCCTCAACCACTACCTGTCCCTTCGGAGTGTACGACGTCAGCTACCCCAACGTAGCTCAACATGTACTGGCTCGCGGATTTGACTTAACAACGTAAAATAACATATTTGTGGATATGTCGTGTAAGATATCAGGTTCATGATAAGATTAACGGAATTTCAATAATCAAAAAAAAAAGTAGAAGTACTATTATCGTAAATAACAAGATAACCGTAAAATATTATTCAACTTTAAAAGTGATTTACGGGTTGTAGATAATCCATCATCTTCCCCCTAAATGTGGGTTATACTGATGGAAGTTTAAAGTAAGGGAATTGATACATTCAGATTGACATACGTAAACGTCAAAAAACGAATCGTCATAAATGCCGGAAGGTAACTCTAAGCTTAAGGGGAAGAAAGACATAATATGGTAGGTGAAAGGGATCAAATAAATCTATTCTAGATATCATTTGCAACAAATGTATCAATTTTCAGAATCCGGTAAAGAGAACTTCGAACAGAAGTACAGCACTGATTATACCTGGAAATTTATACTTATAGTCTTAATTTTAAATAAAAACGTATTTACTTTATCTTATGCACTTTCAAAAGAAAAACAATCAGATTAAACATCTGATTAATAAACACTCAGATTAATAAAACCAATATCATTACAAAGGAGAGAGGATAAATTTTTAGAATTAACAAATAAAAAACGTTATAAAAAGTCTATATATAAATCAATAAAGAAAGACAAAGAAATATATAAAGAGTTTAATTATGTCAATTCTATGACTAAGAGAGAGAGTCATCTACAAACCGACGTAAAGAGAGAAATAAAATGGGAAGAGACAACTATATNTCATCTATAAACCGACGTAAAGAGAGAAATAAAATGAGAAGAGACAACTATATGTATTTAACTATTTCACTATGTCTTTTTCTCATCCCAATATACAACTTGGTCATATCATGGTGTTCATTTGTAAAAGGATTAAAAGTCATTTAATTTTTTTTACTCATGAGTCTTTAATCTTCGCTTTTTCTGACGATCTTAGTATACATTTCATCTATTTATAAATAAAAAGGATATTATCACAAAATATATAATATATTATATGAATAAAGGATATGATAAAATAGTAAGTAGAACAAATGAAAATAGAAGGAATAAGACCACCTAGAAAATCCTAAGTTGGTCGTTCTATTATATAATAGAATATTACTATCTATATATTTTAGTCTTTTTCCACTTTTATTTACCTTTATACTTATCCTTATGTGAGCTTGAGACAAAAGTTTAAGGGTAGTCTAGTCAAGTCAGCGAGTCAGTACAGACTGAGAAACGCTTGAGTACTTAATGTCGTGCGGTCCGAGGGATAGGCAGTGGTAGAGGGTCTCAAGTGAGTCTGAGTGTAGGTAACTCATACACTACGGTAGGTCGGTAGAGTAGGAGTCAGCAAGGGAAGAGGAGGACGGGGGTTAGGGAGGGTCGTAGTCTCAGAAAAGGTTACTCAGTTGAGAAACGTACTCCGCCGGTTTTATGACCTCAAAGTCGAAATCGTAGTAAGGAAGGTTTCTTTAGGGTCCCGACTAGAAGAAGTCTTACCTGACCAACTTAGAGGAACGTCAGGTTCCCTGAGAGTTCTCAAAAGAGGTTGTGGTGTCAAGTTTTCTTAGTTAAGAAGCCACGAGTCGGAAGAAGTGTCAGGTTGAGAGTGTAGGTATGTACTGGTGACCTTTTTGGTATCGGAAATGATCTACCTGGAAACAACCGTTTCATTACAGAGACGAAAACTTTTACGATAGATCCATCCAGTATTGAAAAGAAGGTTCCTCATTCGCAGAAAATTAAAGTACCGACGTCAGTGGTAGACGTCACTAAAACCTCGGGTTTTTTTATTTCAGACTGTGACAAAGGTGACAAAAGGGTAAATAAAGGGTACTTCACTACCCTGACCTACGGTACTAGAAGTAAAAGACTTACAACTCGAAATTCGATTGTAAAAGTGAGAGGAAAAGTGAAAGTAGTTCTACAAAAAATCAAGGAGAAGTGAAAGACGGAATTCCCACCACAGTGGACGTATAGACTCCAATAACTATAAAGAGGGACGTTAGAACTAAGGTCGAACACAAAGAAGGTCAGGTCGTAAAGAGTACTACATGAGACGTATCTTCAATTTATTCGTCTCACTGTTATATGTCGGAACTGCATGAGGAAAAGGATAAACCTTGGTCAGACAACAAGGTACAGGTCAAGATTGACAACGAAGGAGTGGACGTATGTCTAAAGAGTTCTACGTCCAATCCACCAGACCATAAGGGTAGAGAAAGTCTTAAAAGGTGACAAATAACACTAGGTACGTCAGTTTCCGAAACAGTATCAGTTATTTCGTCTTTATCTACAAAAAGACCTTGAGAGAACGAAAAAGGGACTAGGTCACCTACAACCGTTAAACTAGAGACCAAGGAGACGGAAAAGATTTTGGTCGAACTTGTAGTCCCTCAAGTGTCAAGTACATAACGACTTCGGACCGAACCTCTTAAAACTCGTAATGAAATGATCGTACACTCTACTTACGTTAACACGTCATCAAACTCGTAAGAAACCGTAAGGAAAGAAACCCTAACCTTACTTTTGACTGGAAAAGGTCAGGACACCGGTGACGACTCAAAAGGTTTAAACGACCGTATAGCTGACGTCGTGAAAGTGTCGTAGTAGAAAGTCCTAAACTTTGTCGAGTTGACCTTAAGGTAGAGGAGGTGATCGAAACAAGCATCACTACGAAAAATTCCGGGTGAACTAAAGTGTAAGGTTTTACAGACCGAGATCTAATCACTAGTGCAGTAGTACTAATAGACCCAGTACTTCTAGAAAAAACATGTCAAGAAGACACATAAGAACGGTGGAGCAGAATAATAGAAGACGAAGACAATCAAGATATGGTAAAGACAGGAAATAGGTCTGGTAGAAACGTACTTTACAAGGGAACGAAAGAGATTAAAAGAACTTCACTAGAGATCAGAAAGGATAAGACAACGAAAGGAGATACAGAAACGTATCTAGCGACTTCTTCCGAAAGAATAGGAAGAACGATAAGAAACCTTGAGACGTAAGTCTACGAATATAGAAACGAAAAGAGAAAACGAAAAGTGGAGAGAAGAAAAGTGTCGATAAACATTCCGGAGGGGTCTGTCGGTAAAACGAAAAAACGTAAAGAAAAGGTACCCCTACCAGAACTAGGGACAGGGGACATGTTACAGTACTTGGAGTAAGGTATCAAGTAGTCCGTGAGATAGATAGTCTAGATCCGGGACTTTAGATAAAGAGTGAAGGTCACATATTAGTATTCTCTAAACTAAATCCAGTATGGACTTACCAGATCACCAAAAGGGATGAAAGACCGTTACATTAAAACCAGTTGACATAAAGAAAAATTGTAGAAGTCTCACCTTCGTTTTCATAAATTAATAAAGTCACTAAATAAAGATCTGAAAAAAAAGTCGACAACTTCATACGTAACCTACATGTCACTACCAGTTTTTCAATCTAAATGAATGAAACGTTATGTAACGAAATATTAAACTACGTTAAAGTAAAAAGACGTACACATATAAGTCTAAAAGGTTGTAATAAATAACTCGTCTGATAGGAAAGTTCCTACAACAACTTATAGTCAAATGATATAACAAAAAGGAATAAATAAATAAAAAACTAGTATGGGACATGGTATACCCTGTAATAAAATGGGTTATTCCTAGTTTGGATGTGTCGGAAGTAACCTTAACACAATTTGTGACCTGGAAGTCCCTTCGAGACCTTTAGTTAACTGATATTTATATAATTAAACAAAGACCAGAGAGATAAGACCAGTAACTAGATATAAATACAAAAATAAATCGAACTTACACCGTTAATAAATTACTACATACATATGTATACAGTTTTCACATACAACATATGGAACAACAACAAATCAGTGAGTCAGAACAGGTTGAGAAAACGTTGCGGTACCTGATATCGGAAGATCTTAGGAGACAGGTACAATAAAGGGTCCGATCTTGTGACCCCCCCTGACGGTAAAGGAAGAGGTCCCCCAGAGGGTGTCGGTGTCTAGTTTGATACAGAGGACATAACGTCCGCCTAAGAAATGACAACTCAGTGACCCTTTAACATGTGGAATTTATATATACTAAAGTTGCAGTCTATATGAAATTACTTCGACCTCACTTTTTTCCTTACATTAATATTTTACCGACCATAGTTAACGAAATTTTTTTATTTTCTTATCTAAATGGTACAAACCCCTGTATTGTGGGTCCTGGTTCTGGTCTTTAATGTTTTACGAATTTCTTGGATACAACAACGACAACAAGTCAGTGATTCAACACAGACTGAAAAACTCTGGGGTACCTAACGTCGTGTGGTCCGATGGTACAGGAAGTGATAGAGGACTTTAAATAAGTCTAAGTACAGGTAACTCAAATACTACGGCAGATTGGTAGAGTAAGAGACGACGGGGGAAGAGGAAAACGGAAGTGAGAAAGGGTCGTAGTACCAGACGACCCCTGGTCGTACTCCTTAGGACAAGTACTGTTCCAGTACACCTTCCTTCGGACTGTTTTGCGTTCCCGCACTAGTCCGAAGTCCCCAAGGGGGACCTTAAAGGACTCGTAGGTGGGGGGGTTTTTATTCTTAGACGGACGAAAAGGTGAGAAGATTATAAGAGACCTTTTTCAGTTTAGTCCCGAAATCAGAAGACGTAAACTTTCCCTACAAAGTCAATTTGGGGGAGACTAATCAGAGATCGAACGGATTGTCCAAGGGGGTCTGGAGAATGTCGAACACTTAACGAATGTCGGGGAGTTGGCGTTCTCCATGTTTCGAATTTTCGTAGAATTTCTATGTCTCGGAAAAGATTTCTCGATTTTTAGTATAACCACTGCCCAAAAGTGACAACTGAGTTACTAACGACGGTCCGGAGGTATAAGAAATAGAAAATCCTTGGACCCTTCTACAATTAGTCACATTTGTCCTATACCTTTTCCTATATATTATTAAAACTACAATCGTTGTGATCTGAAAACTCAATTAATGAAAAGAGAAACAATATATAGTGACGTGAGGAGAACACAGAAACGATACATTCTTACATTGAAATAAATCACGAAAGACTCTCACCGTGGTCTGAAACCCTTATAGTTGTGTTTATTCAGAAGACCAACTGTTTGGGAATAGTCTTTTTTCCGATATTTTACAATTAACCGGGAAAACCGGCCTTCTACTACATTTAGTGGATTCTGAACACGTATGTTGATCCATACGTCTCTCTTTTAGGACCAAAACTATTCTCAGACCCGACGATTGGACGTATTGAAACACAATGGGTAACTAGAGATACATATTAGTTTTTCATATTTTCTAGAAGACTTGTTATCTCTGTCCCCGTCAACGACCTGACCAAAGGGGGACACAGAGGAGAAATTAAAGTCCGACTTAAGGGTAGACCTCACCCCGTCGAGTGGTGTAGATGAATGAACGGGACCGAAAATTCTGGGTGCACTTTCCCTCGGATTCCACCCCGTGGGAAGCTATAAGTTCACCCACGGCCACCGGGTTACATCTACCGCGTTCGAGGAACAGACCTTGAAATAACCGGAAGGGGCATTCGGTTCAATAAGTCGGAAGAAAGAGTTGAATTAAAAGCATGATGTGATAAAGAGGGATTAGATTAGAATATAAGAATATAATTATTTATTTATTCAAAGAGGAGCGGATGCGGTAGGCGTGAAACTTAGTGGGACCTAGGTGGCCCGACCTGGGGCCGTTACCAGAAAATACTTCTTAGTAGAGAAGTGTAGTCTACCCTTTTGATAACTTCGAAGTCGCAGTCGTAGTCAGGAAAGTTACTGGATATCCACGTCAGTTCACTTTCTGTCGTACTGTGACGTGAATCCCTTTTGGAATTCTACTAGATACATTTTTTTTCCCAACATTTGTTTACAACTGTGAAAGTTCTTCATCTCATATGAACCCTTTTTATTTTAATCTCTTACTGTACAAGTCCCTGACGTTCATTAAGTATAAACTGTCTTAAATGTTCTATCAACCTTTTCTTTCTCTACTTATTCTCTATTATCTAACTCTCTATTATTTACTTTTCAAGATCTTCTTATTGAACAGTATCGTTGACTTCACTTGAAATGTTATTTCCGTTATTTTTTCTAAAATTCATCCTATCTTCGTCTTAATAATTCTATTTCTTTGTTTTACTTTCAGTATTATTATTAGTGTCATTTGTTTTATAATCAAAATTCTTAACTTTGGTGTTTAATGAGAGAACGTTTCTAATAATTTGTCCCTGGGATTAAGTTTTTAACCTAATACTTTTTATATCTTCTAAGTTTTCACCATTTTGATGTGTTGACGTAAAAATTTAGATACATATAAATATAACTAAATTATTTGATAACAACCCTTCGTTAACCGTTCCCGAAGAACATGATGTATAGACTTACATGACTCTAATCTTTCGAGACTTTCACAAAATAGCTCCAGTAAACATAAGGTGACCTACAAACACGTTGATCTTTAGAACTTTCACTCTTTTCAGAGAGAACTGCTTTTTATTTCAACAAATGGTATCTTTACTTCCTAAGGAATTCGAGTCCTATTGGGAGACACACCTTTTAGGGAATCAACGTTCTGTGATGGTCACGTCCGAATTAAACTGGGATACACAATGGAGGACTCTGAACCCCCGTTTCCTTTAAACGTACGAGGTTGTAAGGATCATAACCGACACGACACTTACTATATTAATAAACAGAGTCTGGGTCTTCTAAGCACAAAGAACAGTCAAAGGTATCTTGACTCCGTACGACTGAATCGAACGTACTCCACATTTTAGGTAAAGGAACATTAAGATAGTTTATTCTTTCGTACCTATTTTACAAATCATAAGACTTTTACGTTTGAAAAACCTGTGACTGTAAAAACCTGTTAAAATTTAATAACTCTTTGGAATCACTGTTTTTAGAGAGGTGTTCCCTTTTCTTCTAATTCCTTTTCACACTGCTAAGAAATATATTGTTATGATGTTCAAAGTCTCCTACTTGAGATATATAGTTCGAGTTAATACTTGTACTGATGTTTTTCTGTTTATTATAATAGTTAAATCGTATACTTAGTTTATTTCTACATTCCTGTATACTAGAGTCCCAGTACTTTAGAGATCGTGACAACTTTTAGCCTAAAAGTATAAACTCAAGTGATCTATGTAACGTCTCAGGACCTAATCTTAGACACTTGTAATTGATGACAAGTAAAAAAAGTAAATAAGTAATCAAACTTTTTGATCAAGATCTAAAGTGATTTTTATATATTTTACGGACTGAAGAGTTCCTCTTTTTTATAAAAGAAATACCATATGGGAGTCCATAAACCTTTTGATAATGATTCTTAAATTATATTTTTATATTTATTTGAAGAACTTTCCGATGGTACCCGGAACACAAATACCCATACACATTAAAACATAAGTAACGTCCTCTATACCTTTCACTCCAAGTCTCTTTAATACATTTGAACTGAAGGAGTAAGTGTTCTCCTTTTAAAATGTATTAAAAGTTAAAATGTTACGTTTCAAATAGTTACAACCGACTTATTCAACATAAACAAAGATTTCAACTACATTTTTAAATAGTGATAAAATCAGTAAATTGTAACTATTCCTGACGATCTATAGTAAAGTTAGTCTTTTAAACTTTATCAGAATCAATAAAAGGTATAAAGTCAAACTGTGTAAGGTAAATCACAAAAAAAAATATAAAGGGTCACCTACTCAAGTATAAAAAGAGTAAAATAATATCAAATGGAATGATTAGAATAAGAAACTATATCTAATGTTTCATCGTAAGATTTAAAAATTTTGAAATCATTTAGTAAAAGACATAGGAGGACTTTTTTATATGAAATTACTGGTATTCAAAACACCGAACTATTTTTCAATAAAGTGTTTTGAAAAGTAAGTATCCACATAAAAGTATAATGTTAAATCTTCTTTTCCTTACATTTAATTGTAATGACTATAAATATTTCATAAAATTCGTTTAATATCTGTTTTAAGGAGTTTACTCTATTGTTTTAAAAACATAGAGATTTTCAATAATTTTAAATTTGAAAACGTGAAGTGTATCCGGTCCTAAAAAAGTTAAAAATTTTTTCTTTCATTATAATTATAGAACTGTATATCATCTTTTAATCATATATAAATTGTCTAAAATATACATTTTGAAAATTAAATTTTTCGTTATTACTATTGTTTGGACTTTATTTATTTATAAATCCTTTCAAGTTAGTATACTCCTACAATTAAGTGGAGTTTATTTAGGTACTTAGGTTTCTTTAAAATAATTTTAGGAATAATTCCTAAAAATTCTACCGAGATTGTAAATGTACTTTTTCATTTCTTCATTCTTATAGATTAATTTATAACTTTGGTACTTTCCTTTGTTAATCTCTACCTTCTACTCTACCTCCGTTTTTAAATCTCTTTTACTCCTTGTCCTTTTAACACTTGACCGAGATAAATTACATTTTAAAATATTATTTTGGTTTATAATAGAAAATATTTACCTTAGATTCTTTTTATTTTACTTACATAGGTTCTGTCTTTGTTTGAGTGTCTACATCTATTGTTTGATCCCCAATTGTCACCCCTCTCGTCTTCCCTTTCTTGTTTAATCCCCGTTCCTTAATTCTGGATGGTTAATGATACATGTTTTATTTATTCGATTCAAATATGAAATGTCGTGTTTCTTATATCGGTTATAAAATATCGATATTCACCTAAATGAAATTTTTAACACTTAGTGATACAGCATATGGACATTGAATATATTATAACATATAGTCAAGTCAGCAAGTCAGACACAGACTGAGAAACACTGGGGTGCCTGACGTCGTGCGGTCTGGAGGGACAAGTAGTGGTTAAGGACCTCGAACGAGTTTGAGTACAGGTAACTCAGCCACTACGGTAGGTTGGTAGAGTAGGAGACAGTAAGGGAAGAGGACGGAAGTCAGAAAGGGTCTTAGTCCCAGAAAAGATTACTCAATTAAGAAACGTAGTCCACCGGTTTTATAACCTCAAAGTCGAAGTCATTGTCAGGAAGGTTACTTATAAGTCCTGACTAAAGGAAATCCTAATTGTCTAAACTAGAGGACCATCAGGTTCCCTGAGGATTCTCAGAAGAGGTTGTGGTGTCAGGTTTTCGTAGTAGAGTTATTTTCATTTTTATTTTTTTTTTATTTCTGTAAAATTCTATATGTACCAGTCTTTTGTTGGTGTTGTCACTGTTTTGACTTTAGTTGTTTAAAAAACCAATTTTATAAAAATAACTTAGCTGAACCTGGGGTCACATGGAATTTTTATTTCCACGTATAATCCTTTGTTACAACTGACAATTTTTTTTTTTTGTGAATTTAAAATATCTATTACAATTCTTAGGAATACAAAAAAAAAAAAGTCACGTTATTCTTTTGAAACTTAAAATAAATCATCGACCACATTGTACTATTTTATGTATAAAAACCTTTCTAGTGAGGAAGATATCTTCCTGTTAATAAACTTCTTCATATGTTAGTGAACTTCCTTTGGTCAATAATCCAATAACACCATCGTATCTGTGTATTAATACCATTAAGGAAGTTTAATTGTTTACTTAATTACGTAATTAATAGAATGATTCATAACAGTGGCCTCGAAAGACTTAACACCGTAATTTACGTACAACTCAAAGAATATACGATAAAAATGTGGTCAAGTAGAGACAGACTCTAAATAGTTGGTTACTCAGAGTAAAGAAAACGATGTTAAGTAAGTCTTTTCTTTATAAACTGTGTCAGTAGTCTTTTGTGACTTCTACTGTCTCCTTCGATCACTATGAAACTATAATCGACTCTCGGATCATGAGTATAGATACGACTCAAGATAATGATTCCTTTATATTTTATTATTTCGAGTAACTTATACACATAAAGGGGAATCTCTACTGATAAAATCCTATAACATAATCGTATGTAATTTCCTTCCTACTATTGAAATGAATATGAATGATACTAACTTCCTTTTGATATAGATCTTTGATTAACTTAAAGAAGTTGAATCTCTCAGATCACTTAGAACGACTCGTACCGAAAGTCCTTCGTCAGTTATAAATTTTTCGGTTCATTTACGTATTCCTGCCAGTCCATATATTCAAATGTCTGTCTTCACGGATATGAGAACCCTGATGTATCTTAATAAAACAATCTCCTGTAATAATTCTCTTTTTATATGTATCAATCTTTTTTCTATCTTTTTAGTCTTCGATTCCGGATACACTGTCATAATCAAGGAATTTAAAAGAATTTCAAAGTGTGTTATTGGAGTATACTTACAAGTATCTTCGAAATAAATATTAATAATTTTTTTTTTTTTTTTTTGACTTGGTTCGTTCTCTACGTCAACGACCTACCTATTTGTTTCCCACCACTTAGGCATATCACCTTACAGTAAGACACTATTTTTTTTTTTTTTTTTTTTTTTTCTCAATAGTTCAGTTTTCTATACCTTCTTTGACTTCATATATAACGATTCATTTTCTTCGGTCACACTTTTTGTACGTTTAACATACGACTGATATATTGAGACCTTTTTATATTTCTCTCATTGTACTAGTCACTAACGTTTCTCTCAGTCCTTTCCTTCCGTCTTGTCTATTTACTTCGTGTCCCTAAAATCCCAATCACTCCGATAAGACATAATATTGAAGGACCACCTATGTACCGTAATACACAAACAGTCTTAAGTCTTTATTCATGTTGTGTTTCTCACGCGGAACTACATTTTACACATGAAACCAATTATAGATTCAATTATAACTCAATAATTGACGTTGTTTACGTGGTGTAATCATATTCTACAGTGAACGGTCCCTTTGATACAAAATCCCACCCAATTCCCATATTCTTTTGAGAGATAATAGATGAGTTAAAAGATATGTGGATTTTTACAAAAAAATTTATTTCGGATAATTAAACTTGTGTCTATTTTGACTTAAAATTTTACAATAAAGTTTCTCCTAACCGGTGTATTATACCACACTTAAATTGGACCCATTTCACTGTTGAATAAATATCACTCTTTAAGTCCCCGTCCCTAAATTCACCAGGTATATATAACAAAGGAAGAAACACGTAATGTTGATTCTGGTGAATTCATTATTCACTTGTCCAGGTCTCTGTCGAGTTCATGATAGATCAATCCTTAATGATATCATTATACACATACATACACAAGTGTATACTTACGTGAAATCACCCACGTACATACATACTACGTTGTTTCTATATTTAGTATTACTATTCTTATAGTACCTAATTTATAAATTGTCAAAATCAAGATCTACTTATCTACAGTTCTATTTTGTCGATTTGATGAAAGAGACCCAGTCCAAAAATACGAGTTGTACTCACCTACATATAAGGAATGTTACTCAGACTCTTTTCGATCACTTTAGAGGGAATTCCAAAGACGTCGTAAATCTTTTTTCGGTTAACAACTACACTTAGGACATAAGATAAAAATGTTTTTGAGTGGAGACATTTCTAAGTCATCGGTTTTGTATTGTGTTTATTGTAAAGTATAAACTTCAGATCACTTATATACGTATATATCATATTGTAAAATATTAATAATTTATCACAAAATATTATTATAGTATATATTATATATATGTATTATTATTATAATATATGTATATATGTATACAATCAGAGATTCATTACGTAAAAAACACTGTTAAATAGTTAAAAATTACCATAACATGGAATAAAAATGTAATTAAAAGGAGGTTAGGTTAGTAAGGAGTATCTTTTCTCTTATAAGACGGGTTAAAACTGTTAAGACAACGAATCCCTACCTCCGATAAATAACGAGGTTACAAGAGTCAGTATCCACCACCTTCTATTGGCTATACTGTCGTACACTTCGGTTTATCAACCTGTTCTGTATGTTACATGGAAGGCGGTTCAAAAAATTATAAACACCACTGTTCATAATTCCCTTGTGCAATGTGGTGTGGTTAAAGTAAATAAATGTGTATGGAGATTCCGATCAAAATTCTATCTAGGAAATAAGGGTTTATTTTGTTTCTTTGGTTCCTTCCCCGCCCCCCTGAGTAGAAACAAAAGATAGTCTAATTAAAAAGAACGACTCCTTTATCGTTTCCACTCTTTCCCAGACACATTCCCTTATTTCGTATGAATAAGAAAGTAAGGTTTGAGTTACGTCAGATGAGACTAGTGGTCGTACTTCTCACCGAGTCACATTGTGTCGTGGAAGGATTGTCTCAAATCCTCACTTTCTCCAGTGACTCTTATCCCAGTCCGGTCAAATCGTCATTACAAGGATGGGACCACTCAACCGACCATCCCGTCCCCTCCCTACCTCTCTCCTTCAGGGATTTGTTAGTGAGGTTTGGGTCTGAGAAGGGTTGTGTGAGATAGGAGTTAAGTAATCCTAGGTAGGTTAATATAGAAAGTAAAAACAAACATCATTGGTATTCTTTAGAATCTGAGTCTGTAGGGGGGAGGGGTTTAGGTTAGAATAAATTTCAAGACATTAAGGGAAGGAAGGGGGGGGAATAAGATAGTAAACTCAAAGACTGTGGGAATATTATACGCACTTTTATAAAATATAAAACTCTATTTTAAGAAGAAACTAGTTAGGAAATTCTAAAAAAAAAGACTACTTTGTACCTAGAGGAGACTCTTGTATTGAAAATGATGACTGAAGAGTTACCAATGGTCAAAAACGAGGACTTCAGGAGTACACATTCGGACTTATAAAAGAAGTCTTAAAAAAGGTTCGAGGTATGGGAAAAAGGACAGAAGGAGAAATTTCTGAAGACCGATACTAAGAGTGTGTATAATAGTATAAGACACTGAGTGATTGGGGGTGACAACGACTGTAGAAGTTGAAGGACGAAATAAAGGGAATAAAGGGGAGTATCGAGTTTTAAAATTGTGTAAGGAACGAAAGTAAGAGACTGCCACATAGATTGGGACTGTGAAGACAAGGAACTTGAAGTAAAGAGGTTTAAGAACAGAAGTAGAGTCCCTTTTGGAAAGTAAGTAAATAAGTATCACATTTAGAACACTAATGGTTACTTACGTCGTAGAGATACTAGTCTCAAAGAACATAAGATATTAAACTAGTGGTGGAGTAGAGAGATTAAGTGGGTTGTCACAAGGTATTCGTTTTGAAGTTCAGACGAAGTAACTATGATCGAAAAGTAACATGGAGAAAGTGAACTACAAGATATAAAAAGTAAAGAGTCGAAATTAAGGTACGTGTAATTAATTGAGTTGTCTATAGGTGATTCTCGATCCGTACCAAAATTCACGACACATACATAATAACTTATTTCTACTTTTTTTGGAGACAGAAATATTTAGATTTTAACCTTAATAAGAGAACGAATGTAGGCTCACGTAGTCAAACACGACAATAGGACGTTATTGTCTACTACGGGTTTATAATCACTAAGGGGTTTTGTTCCAAAACTTGTAATGGATGTAATACACATTTAATAACGGAACCAAAGAGGAGATCGGTCGGTTCTAACTAGATATAGTACCTGAACAAGTGGTTCTGTCTCTCTCTCCTTAATACAGTGTAACTCCGTTGTCGGAACGTTTCTAGGATGACGATACAACTTATACAGTAAAGGTTATTTTAACATAAACAGGTTTGTTATTACACCGGTTTTGACTTTATATTCTATATATCTATACTCCTGGTGTTCTTCGTCGGACTATCCGAAAATAGGAATGAGTCATCAGTTTACATGAACCGTTTTGACATCGGACTCGATTAAGATTAACAGAGACCAATAAGAGTAGAGATGGGTGTGTACACCCATACCAAACTCCCTTTTTACTACGTGGTTAAGTACTTGACTGGTGTCATCAGTGGTTTACCCACCAGTATTTATAGTCCATCTACTCAATATTATGGTTCTTTATTTTCTTATTCAGAGAGAATACTCAACTTAATTACAGAGGGTTTAAGTATTACAACTTCGTTATTTGGGATCATGGACTCTTGCACTATAATAAACCTCTATTCTAAAAATGTATCTTTAATCAAGTTCACTCCTGTAATCTCAATCGGGATTAGGTTATACTAACCATAGGAACATTTCTCCTTTGTAGACTTGTGTCCCTGTGTGTGTCTCCCTTCTACGGTACACTTTTGTATGTCCCTTTTCTGTCGGTAAGATATTTACTTGATCTCTCCGTACTTTGCCTATGAAGTGAGTATCGGGGTATTCTTTAGTTGATCCGACTATGGGACTAAAACCTGAAGACCGTATGTCTTGTTACTCTGTTATTTAAAGACAATATATTCGGAGGGTCGGATACCAAGAAACAATACCACCGGGATCGTTTGATTATTGTCTACGATTCTATAAGTGAAGGAATAAGAGGGTAGGTGTCATGGAGGAGAGAAGAGTGGTGGTCATTGTGTACTAGGTAAGAGTCGGACTCTTTCTGAAGGTACTCTACTACTGAAATAAAGGATAATGAGATTCTTATAATCTTAGTAGTCTTTTATATTTTCAACGGAAGATGTTCGAGAAAGACATTTTATGTGAGTGGTTGTTATAGACACATTTATATAGACCTAATAACAACTGAGAGTATCTACCTTATAGAAACGTAGATAGATTTTTTTTAGGGAAGTGAGGAGGAGAGTAGAGAAATTCTTACAATAAAGTCGTTAGAAAAAAGGAAAGATGTATTATGTTAGGAGGGAGATACTTTATAAAAGTAACGGTGCAAAAAAGTAGTTTTCTATTATAAAATAGAGTGAGAGGAATAGTCTACGTTGTGATGAAGAAGCGGACGTAAACGTCATTTTAAGGAACTTGAATAACTGTTAAGGGTAACAAAGGTCAAGAAAAGGGTAAAGGAAAATTTATACGAGTTTAGTCTGAAAAATGGATGACGATGTAATGTTAATGACAGTAAGATCACCTATCTTACTTTTCTTTACGAGTATTAGTGACGGAAAAATATAGTACAGGAACACATTAGGAACAGGTCAGATAACCGCTCTTTACACAGACAGACAATTGGTAATGTTATACGTTTTCCACCACCCAGTATCCACCGGTAAAAGTTCACTTATACATTGTTAGAGTTACACAACAAATTCGACGAATAAGATCCAATTATAACAATATGTTTTTGTTTATTCTAGACAGGTCCAGTGACTTTGACTGTACTACTTTTTAAATCACTAGTCAAGAATAAGATAAAGAATGGACGAGATAGTTGACATCAATTGTACCAAGTAGTGAAAGGAGAAGATAAAAAAAACTTTAAAATAGTCTCAGATAAAATAAATGTTCCAACACAATGAAAGTCCATATGTCTTCTGACTAAATCAATATGTATATGTAACGTAACAAGTGAACGAGTCAGTGTAGTCTGAGACACTAGGGTACCTGACGTCGTGTGGGTCGAAGGGACAATAACAGGTGTCTCAGTTACTACGGTAGGTTGGTAGAGTAGGAGACAGTGGGGGAAAAGGAGAACGTGAGTTAGAAAGGATCGTAGTCCCTGAAAAGGTTACTCAACCGAGAAGTGTAGTCCACCCGTCTTATAACCTCGAAGTCGAAGTCGTAGTCAGGAAGGTTACTTATAAGTCCCTTTCTATATATATAGGTATATGTATATAAATAAGAAAAAGTCTAAGAAAAGGGTATATCCGAGAATATCTTATAACTCAAAGGACACGAAATGTCATCCAGGAAGAAACAATAGACAATATATATTGTCTATTGTATATATACAATATATATATCATCACACATACAGTTAGGATTCAAGGGTTAAATAAGGAAGGGTGTCGTGAAGGGAAAACCATTGGACTTCAAAAAGAAGTTTTAGACACTCAGACAAAGACACAACATTTATTCAATTGATTATAATAATGGGAGGAAAAGAACGAATGTATTGAAGATCTATATAGGATTAAACGAAAAGTGAGATTACGAGGACAACTATAAAGAGTCAGAGAAAACGACCCAGGGAATAAAAGAAGGGTGTAAAATTTACGTATTTAAGGAATCCGAGGACTATGTCCGTCACTGGATATAAACTCAATCTTGATCACCAGAAGTTCCTTAACTTCGGGTTAAGATAGAAAAAATCTCTATCTAAATAATAAAGGACAAAAAAAAAAAAAAAAAAAAAAAAAAATTACCTTTCCTATCTTCATGTCGACCCATGTTGATTTCTGATCTCAGATCATAGGTTTCAGTAGTGAGAGGGACTCTCTTTTCCTATTTTTTGGTAGTATGTTACCGTTTAAAAGAATCGAAAAGAGTAATTTAACAAATCTATCTAAACTTTATACGAAGGACTTTAGATCCTATTATGACAAAGTCAAGTCAAGTCAAGTAAAGTCAACGAGTCAGTGCAACCTGAGAAACGTTGGGGCACCTGACGTCGTTCGGTCCGAAGGGACAGGCAGTGGTTGAGGACCTCAAATGAGTTTGAGTACAGGTAGCACAGCCACTACGGTAGGTTGGTAGAATTCTCTCGAGACAACAGGGGAAGAGGAGGGTGGAAGTCAGAAAGGGTCGTAGTCCCAGAAAAGTTTACTCAGCCAAGAAACGTAGTCCACCGGTTTCATAACCTCAAAACCGAATTCGTAGTCAAGTAGGTTACTGATAAGTCCTGACTAAAAGAAATCCTACCTGACCAAACTAGAGGAACGTCAGGTCACCTGAGAGTTCTCAGAAGATGTTGTGGTGTCCAGTTTTCGTAGTTAAGAAACCGTGAGTCAAAAGAAGTATTAGGTTGAGAGTGTAGAAATGTACTAATGACCTTTTTGACATCGAAACTGATCTGACTGGACACAGTCGTTTCATTACAGAGACGAAAAATTATACGACAGATCAAATCAGTATCGAAAGAAGGTTCCTCGTTCACAGAAAATTAAGGTACCGACATCAATGGTAGACGTCACTAAAACCTCGGGGGGTTTTATTTTAGATAGTGAGAAAGGTAACAAAGAGGTAGATAAAGGGTACTTTACTACCCTGGCCTACGGTACTAGAAGTAAAAGACTTACAACTCGAAATTCGGTTGAAAAAGTGAGAGGAGAAAGTGAAAGTAATTCTTCGAAAAATCAAGGAGAAGTGAAAGACGGTATTCCCACCACAGTAGACGTATTTTCTCCAATAACTGTAAAGAGGGTCAAAAGAAGTAAGGTCGAATAAGAAGTAGATCGGGCCGTAAAACGTACTACATGAGACGTATATGCAATTTATTCGTCCCACTGTTATATGTCGGAACTACATGAGGAAAGGACTAAACCTTGGTCAGACAATAAGGTACAAGTCAAGATTGACAACGAAGAACTTGAAGTATGTCTAAAGAGTCCTCCGTCCAATCCACCAGACCATAAGGTTAGAGAACTTCTTAAAGGGTGTCAAACAACACTAGGTGTGTCTGTTTCCGAAACCACATCAGTCTATTATCATTGTCATCAGTCCATTGTCATCATTATAATTATTAACTAAAGTAACTGAAATTACTTTCAGTCAGTACCCGACTGAAATTTGGGTACATAATATGTAATTTCAAGTGACTTCCACAAGTAGACTACTACGAACAAAGAAACAAATACCCTCAATCACGGAAGATCGTCAATTTTGTACCCAAAAATACAGTTTCTCAAGAACCAAAACTTTGTTCAGAATACTAAGAATTGATATTTATACTTGGGTCGGTTGTAACAAATCGGAGAAGAGACTTGAATAAAGGGTGATTCCCTTTATTATCCCATCCCAATACCTCATTATTATAGATATAAACTACTTAATTCATTCTATTACATGAACATACGAGAGAACCACGATCTCACAAGTGATAATTGTTAATAATAACACCCTTACAATTATACAGATACAGTTGAAAGAGGGTTCGTTCATGATAAGTGAGAGACTTGGAATTTTTATTTTAATTTAAAATTAGAGACAATATTTAAGACTCATTTAATGTTAACTTGTGTTTGACTAAAGAATTATTTGTGATACTTTTGATTCCTTCGTTTATTAATTTCGTTGAACCTAAAAATACAGATATATAGTCTCGTGACCGTTGGTCAATAAACTTTAGTTAGTCTCACGTAATGTATAGTTAAGAGATTAGGTGAACTTTGATAATGTGAAAACTGGAGTGTCATGGTGTGGAATGCTACACACTAGGACACTACTTCACTGAACGGGAAGTGGAACTGAAACCCAATTCGGTACCCTGGAGTAAACCAGTTATCTTATTCCGTCTTTAATACTTTCGGGTAAGACTGAGAAGTAGAATAGAAAGTGGTGAAAGAGAGAATACAACATCGAAAAAGATATTTTTTACAGTTTCGATCAGATGAACTGGGTTTTCCATCTACTCTCTGTGTAATCTGTCTTAGTATGGGTTAGAGTTATCCCTTCCACATGAGGACTTGTCATCTGAAAGGTCAGGTCCAATTGTCAGTTGTCAGTCAGGTAGATGTTCGAGTATAGGTGTTTTAAATGAAAAAAATTTCATGGATCGAAAAGCCACCAAAGTCAAGTCAAGTCAAGTCAGCGAGTCAGTACAGGCTGAGAAACGTTGGGGTACTTAGCGTCGTGAGGTCCGGAGGGACAGGTAGTGGTTGAGGGTCTCAAGTGAGTCTAAGTGCAGGTAGCTCAGTGACTACGGTAGGTCGGTAGAGTAGGAGACAGCAGGGGAAGAGGAAGACGGGGGTTACGTGTCGTAAAGAATACTGTTTACCATATTTGATTTAGAGATGATCTATCTTTCTATCTATGTCGTCTATTTATCTTTATCTCTATCTCAAGATATCCAGATCTATATGTAAGTGTACAAATATTCTAGTTACGCATATTTATGTACTATATGTATATTTCTCCTTCTTACTCCCATATATACAATCGTACTGATCAAAGAATTTCAGTGTAGTTTTCTTGTTACGGATGGTGTTAATTGTCGAAACCAACTGTGAGGTTAATTTCTTTTTTAAAGGGAACTAACCTAACACTTACAATTCTTATATCACTCGTAAATAGTTCATTGGTTATCAGTTTTAGGGAAGTTAAAATTTTTAATAACGAAGGTTTAAGTTGAAGTTAGTTACTATTTAATAACTTGAAAACAAGTAATTAAATGAAAGAAGTCTGTAATTTTAAAACAAGATCTTTCAGTGATTTATACGTTAAAACAAATTTTCAAATCATAAAAATCGTCGATAACTTCGGAATATTTAGGAAAAATCAGTAAACATAAAAAAACACTGACTTTTTTAATTCGACTTCATTGATATAAATTTCTAATTCTGAGAGTAAAAATGGGGAATTCTCAGCACACCCTCCTACCCTACTAGACTGATTTAGTAATGTAAATGTTTACTCATGACTACCTCATACAATGTCTAACTACTAGTACAGAAATTCGTCTTGTGTAGAAATTAAAAAAGTAGTCAAACATGACCGACTAATACACACTCCTCAAAATAAGAAAATAAAGTTTACAAGCAGTTACACACCCTACTGTCTTCTTTTCTCGACAAGAAAAATTAACGAGGGTCGTGTCTTGTGAGAAAAACACGTGTCAACCTAAGACCTTATTAAACTAGGAGTGACACCGAGACGACACAGGGTGAGAAACACTGGGGCACCTTACATTGGACGGTCTGAAGAAAAGTACCTCCGCTAAGAGGTCCGTTCTTGTGACCTCACCCAACGGTGCGGGAGAGGTCCCCTACAAGGGTAGGGTCCTTAACTTGGTCCCAGAAGACGTAACGTCCACCTAAGAAATGGTCAACGCGATGGTACCTTCGACAAAGATAGATCATTCAAATCTGTTGTTTGAATTTTTATATATTGATTTATGTGTTTGGTCACAAAATTGTACTTAGGGGAATTAGGTCATACTATACTAACTCTGTTTTTATATTTGTATCCCTAGATACTCGAACTTACTAACAATCTTTTGTCTTACTTTTGAAACCGATTAAAAACAAAGAAACAAAGACTATTTATATCACTGATTTTACACTTCCGAATGATATATTTATCCTAGAAACATTAAAATTCAAGTTGTTTATGAAAGTTTTTAAATCTACTTTTTTATCTACACCGATGTATATACTAATGAAAATTGTAGAAGTTTTATATAAAAGAATATTATTTAAGGACAAACTTTTATAGAAGATTTTTAAAATCTGATGATTTTAGTGACTTAATAAATTCAATTAAAATTGAATTCCATTTCATAAGTCACACACATTTCATATATAAAAAAGTCAGTAAATAATTTTATTCAACGTGTCGTTTACACGATAAATTTAATTTACTATAATTAAATTTTGACGATATTAAAACATCTATAATCATATAGTTACGTTTTTTATTCGGATAATATTTTAATAAAATAATATTACTTTATAAAAAGAACCTATTTTTAGTCATAAAAAGTCTCAAACCCTACATAGGTTTATAGTATACACAGTGTAAATGAAGATTTTTCCCTTGGGAGGATGTGACTACCACCCTTACGTTTGATCATGTCGGTGATACCTCTTGTCACACCTCTAAGGAATTTTTTAACGTTTATCTTGATGGAATACTGGGTCGTTAGGGTGAAGACCCGTATGTGTGGCTCCTTTGGTCTTAACTTTCTCTGTGTACATGGGGTTACAAGTAGCGTCGTGACAAATATTATCGGTCCTGTACCTTTGTTGGATCTACAGGTAGTCGTCTACTTACCTATTCTTTCGACACCATGTATATGTGTTACCTCATAAT
>SJYO01037955.1:37743458-37988748 GCA_006410555.1 Capra ibex
TTTTTTTTTATTTTATTTTATTTTTTTTACTTCTCTTCTATTTTCTATAAACTAAATAAGAACGGGAAGTCAAGAAGTACAGTAGGAAGACAGAAGAATCGTAGTTTGATACATTCACAAACTAGTGATAAAATTAGATAAAAAGTCTTATTAAAGAGAGAGACTATATAGAATGAGTGAGTCCTTGACTTGTCATCGTTGGTTGAGGTTCAACGACGGTCTATGTCAGAATGGTAGTTTTCATTGTCTTTAATATAGAGAGTTGAGAGCCGGAGACCGAAGGGGTCACCCAGTCACCATTTCTTAGACGGAAGTTACGTCCTCTGTACCTAAGATAGGAACCCAGTCTTTCTAGGGGACCTCTTCCTTTACCGTTGGATGAGGTTATAAGAACGGACCTTTTAAGGTACCTGACACCTCGGACCACTCGATGTCAGGTATCCCACCGTTTTTCAGTCTATACTGAGTCGTTGACTTGTTGATCCGGAGATCAATAGATACTAAGAATTGAGTAAGGTCAACCTACGTAAGAATGTCTATTCATTTCTTAGATAAATAATCCTTCGTTCACCAAATCTTTAAATATAAACCGTTTTGTTGTGTTCATTTTAATCTATAGACAGAAGTGACCATTTATAGAAAGAAATTCTCTGATTTAGAGGTCTCGAATACGTGATGTAATATAGAGGACTAAATACATGACCGAACACTCAAAAAAAATTGAAACAAGAAACGTACAAAAGAAAAAAGAAACATACGAAGTATATAGTATACACAAATAAATGTACATACTCAAACAAATTTTAATCAATTGAAATATCTTTTATGATATGAGTCTTTATAAGAAACCTGATATTAAAACTTAAAACTAACAATAGTATTTTTAGGTTTATAACTTCAAATAAATAAACAGGGAATTTTATTAACAAAATGTAATCGATACGAAACAATTCAGACATTATAAATATAAAATTTTATATAATATAGATTTATATTATGTCAAGAATAACAAAGTAAGTCCTACTAAAATTTACGTTGATTTTTGTTTTGGTCCGATTTTACCGTATTAGTCATTCTATTAAATACCTCAATACGATCGTAAAATCTCTCCTTAGATATCAGCAAAACTCTTTATAAACAATAGAAGTGAAGAAAGAGGGAACCGAAGTCAAAGTTTAACTTAGAAACTCCAACGTGTTACTAACAAATGTAAAGTCCCGGTGCTTAATTTAGTAGGTTCAAATCTTCTTTTTTGTGGAGGGTGGATTTTAAACTTCTTTGACGTCCAGTAATACACGAGTGAACTAAATGACCGAATTGGTCCTTGTGTAGTGACACCACTGCGTCGATCTTTATACGTCTACTCGACAATATTCGTTTGAATAAGAACTTCTAGAGTTGTATTAGGTAATGTTTAGATATCCACCGTCCCTTATACTCTCTCGTTTCATAAGAATTTCACTTTCTATCTATTAATAACACAGAGTTACATAATCTAAAGACGATATATTAAATTTTTATAATTGAATTAAACCAGGACATCAATTCAGAATACAATATTTATTATACCTTTCTCAACTGGATCTGTAAAAACCCGAAGGAACCACCAAGTCTGTCATTTCTTAGGAGGTCGTTACGTCCTGTGAGTCCAAGTTAGGGACTCAGGTCTTCTAGGGGACCTCTTCCTTTACCGATGAATGAGGTCATAAGAACGGACCTTTTAAGGTACATGTCTCCTCGTACCACACGATGTCAGGTACCCCAGTGTCTCTCAGTCTGTACGGAATTCATCGTTTGTTAAAGTGAAAGTCTGTAAAAATCAGTAAGTTGTATTATATATGTTTGTAAAACATTCTTAAAAAAAAAATCTAAATCCACGACTCTTTCGACTTAAAAAAAAAATAAGACTTCATATTTTATAAGATAAAAAAGAACTATTTTTTATTTTTATTAAATCAACTAATTTAAAAGTTAACGTTCTTTAAACCCTTGTTTAGACCACGATTCGTAATTATTGATACACACTAAGATTACGGATGTAGAATTATAATATTAAAGAAGGTCAAAGTTAGTAGGTAATTCTACTATAAAAGAACATTTTTATAGACTTGAATCTCTCGTTCTCGTTGTAACGATCGTCTGTCTCTTGTGGTGTTGGGATCCATTAAAGATTCAGTTTTTTTACCCCCCTTTTTAGGGTAGACTTGTAGTTAGTGGAAAGGTACAGATAAGAGTCGGATACCCAATGTCTTTCGTTCTTTCCCTTGTCTCTCCTCGTCTCCTGACTGTTCTTTATGTGTTTTAGCAAGAGTCTTTTTTCATTTTATTATTTATATTTGTATGACTTGTATTTGACCCTTGGCGATCAAGTATAAGTCAAGTCAAGTCAAGTCGGTGAGTCAGTACAGATTGAGAAACGCTGGGGTACTTGGTGTCGTATGGTCCCGAGGGACAGGTAGTGGTTGAAGACCTCAGATGGGTTTGGGTACGGGTAGCTTAGCCACTACGGTAGGTTGGTAGAGTAAGAGACAACGGGGTAGAGGAAAACGGGAGTCAGAAAGGGTCGTAGTGCCAGAAAAGGTTACTCAGTCGAGAAGCGTAGTCTACCAGTTTCATGACCTCGAAGTCCAAGTTGTAGTAAGGAAGGTTACTTATAAGTCCTAACTAAAAGAAATCTTAACTGACCAAACTAGAGGAACGTCAGGATCCGTGAGAGTTCTCAGAAAAGGTCTTGGTGTCAATCTTTCTTAGTTAAAAAACTACGAGTCGGAAGGAATACCAGGTTGAGAGTGTAGGTATACACTGATGACCCTTTTGATATCGAAACTGATAGGTCTGGAAACAACCGTTTTACTACAGAGACAAAAAATTATGTGACAGTTCCAAACAGTGTCGAGAAAAAGGTTACTCGTTAACAGAAACAATCGAGGATCAAATAAAAAAAGATTTATTCTTATTTTATGTTTTGAAGTTATATTTTTATGTTGTCTTAAAGTCTAAGACGTTTTATGTCTAAAACATAACCATCTTTTAGAGTTGTTGTTTACTTGGTATTTCGACTTCTTTTGAGTCTCCTGTAACCTTCAATTTGATTTATAGAGGGGTTTTATGTAATCTTTATACTTGAAATCGAACTTATTCTGTATGTTTCGGATTCTCAGTACCCACACACACACACGCGCGCACGCACGTGAAGAAAGGACTAGACTTTGTTGAAAAGAAAGTAAAATAAATCGGGTATACATGGATATGTGTATATCCAATTTCTTTTACTTGCAACTAAATTTAGTCCTTTCTGTATATACATTTTCTGTTTTAATATATTTTTTATCTGTTTTAATGACTAATGAGTTCTGTCTCATCTAGACTTACTTAGGAATTATTTATTATGACTTAGTTCCGTTCTTTATTTAGTTCTATCATTTGAACTCCAAATATCTTTGTGTATATTTCCTGGTCTCGTTCAACAAACTCTACCTTCTGTTCGTTTCTTCCCACTTATAAACATTATAACCAAAAGGACTTATTTTTGAGTTTTATTACCTGGTCTTGATTATATAAAGATCTTCATTTTCATCTGAACCACATATGTCGGACAGAAAAATATAAACCCGTCGTGGTACGATGAAGACTTGTTGCCTGACACGTACCCTCATAGACCCTCTGAAACCCTTGTTTATTGGATTATAAAAATATTAAAAGGTACTGTAAAAAGGGACAGGGTTACTAAAAATTTGAGGTATAACACTATATACGTACTCACGATCAACGAAGTCAGTACAGGTTGAGAAACGATGATGACATACTCGGCATCGCCGGTCCTGGGAGAGAAGTACCCCAAGAGGTCCGTTCCTATGACCTCTCCTAACGGGAAAGGAAGAGGTCCACTAACAGGACCGGGTTTTAACTTGGGCACAGAGGTCTGGTAAGACAGACCATGTTAAAAAGAAAAATTTTTTATTCTTTTGTACAACACTAAACACTTCATTATATATATTTGTAATTTAATATTTTATTCCTAGTTTGAGGTTTTAACTAATTGAGACGGACAATGTAGTCTTACGGAGATTCGTTTCGAATCTTTAACAATAAAAATTTTCCAAGAGGGTCAAGTATCGATACCGATTTCGGAAGGAAATCACTTTACTTTAGACATGTATTAATACTTTTACAAAGTCACTTTTAGACAAAGTTTTGTTTTATATACTTTTTAAATAGTAATATCTTTAGCGATAAAAAGAAGAGGTCTTCTGACGAATAAAAAAGTCACACTAAGGTATAGTAGTACGTACTAAACGTGGACAACTACAAAACGTTTTAAAAAGTAAAGATTCTACTAACGAGACATATCAAGCGTGAAGAAGGTAAACTTAAACGTAGTAGGAGACTTTTTGATGAACAAAGATTCGATCCCAAGAGTAATTTCAAAAGTACCGACTAACGTCAACTACACATGGTATATTAGTGTTTTGAATCAGTGTATCGAACCTTGTTCATACCGTAGATCAGAAAGAATCTTTCATTAATCCATTTTAAATCGTAGAAATTTTACTTCTATAGAAAAAGAATTTTCTTACGAAAAAGGTGGACAGAAGTTCAAGTAAAAGTATATCCTCAAATCGAAAAAATGAGGGAATTACTAAGAAGAAAGATACAAGGAGATAAAAATGAATAAACCTAAGTCGTAGGAGGTATTGAAGACTAAGAATTTTTTTATGTGTGTGTGTGTGTGTGTGATATATATATAAAGGGGACCTCGTTATGAAAAATGTCGAATACTAGAATTTTAGACAGGTATAGTGAATAAAAGAAAGAGTACCCCTAAGAGGAATAACTATTATAACAGTAAAAACCTCTCAGAAGGGATATCACTGAGTCTTATTATAATAAAAAGTGAATGACAGAGTAAGGTGTATCCTACATCAACGTGAAAATTCTTTCTAAAAGAGAAGTTAAGTAAGGATTTGTACTTTGTATGCTCCGGATGGTACTCTGAAGATTCTACTATTCGTTAAGTTTTTTAATCAATATTACGACACATTATCCTCATGAGTCCATTCAGGTTCACCAGTACCTTTCTAACTTCTGGACATGTCCCATGAAATATCACACCAAATTTTTTCTTTATAAGAATTCTCATTAAGTACAGCATACGATAGGTAGTACGTTAAAGTATAGTAATGATTAAGTAACAGATGAAACACTATATAAATTAATCTATAGGTGTACATCTTAATAATTAGAAGACTTCTACAGATACTACCGATTTTCGATATATAAAACGTTCCAACATAATCATTCGGTCAACAATACTGAAATTAACACAGAGAGTTTACTATATTACTTGAAGATGAGGGGTGGAGTCCTTCACTAGAATATACCTTGATCCCATGAAAGTCTGTACTAATCGATTCTACTCCAGTAAGACTTAAGTCAACACGGGATTAGGTTATACTGACTCTTCTCTTCCTCTTCCCTTCTCTATCTGTGTGTCCTTTTTACGGTACATTATTAACTCCAGTTTTAACCTCAATTAGACGTTCGAGTTCGGTTCGTTAGGGTCCCTAATGGGGTGTGGTCTTTGATTCTCGTTTACTGTCTTATAAGTGAACTCTAAAGTCTCCCTTGTGATAGACGAGTTGTTGAACTAAAACCTGAAAATTGGAGGTCTTGATACTCTCTTATTTAAAAATAAAATTCGAAGTGTCACACACCATGAAACAATACTCACGGATTCTTTTGTCTTCAATTACTATTGTAAGTAAATCAAACCCAGTGTTGAACGAGATTCAAACCCCCGATATCTAAGGGGGGTGGTCATAGTCGTTTAGGTAGACATAACGTGGAATAGTATAAAACAAAAGACGAAAACAAACCCCTTATAGTATTTTTATGGAATCATACTATCGGATCCTTCGAAATGGAGGGATTCGTACATATAACTTTTGAGTCGATTATGTATCGTTATATCACCTGATCCGTGACGGGTAATGTAAAACAACTCCTAGAAAAGATTGATCGGTTACATGTAAAGTGTGAACAGTAATTTATAACACCGATCGTGAGGATGTTGTGTAGTAATTTTGACAGTGGAACTTTTAATTTCTTGTTATGACTATCAATTTGTTAGTTTTTATAAGTTCTATTTATTAAATGTTTTTGTTTTTACTTTTACTTATTGAATTTTTTTTGTTGGAAGACCTAGTCTGAAAATTCATTGTGGTCTGACGACGATTCAGTGAAGTCAGCACAGGCTGAGACACGTTTGGATATCTGCCGTCGGGTGGTCTGAGGGGACAGAGACCCTAAGAGGTCCGTTCTTGTGACCTCACCCAACGGTAAAGGAAGAGGTCACGTACTTTCACTTTCCACTTTCACTTCAGCGAATCAGTACAGACTGAGAATCGTTGGGGTACCTGACGTCGGATGGTCCGAGGAGACAGGTATCCTAAAAGGTCCGTTCTCATGACCTCACCCCACGGTAACAGAAGTGGTTGTGGTCTGATTGTACCTCGTTTTGTAATTGACGTCACACTACTATTGATTACCTTTACGGTGAGTCTAAAAATTTTATATTTAAATTTATAGACACTTTAGAAGGTTTATATGTGGTCGTCTTTTTATGAGTTTAGAAGATATTTCGACTAACATTGTAGGTACTAATAGTTTATAACTTTGTTGATAACGTTAGACATAGAACTAACCTCTACGGTTACTTGGTGTTGTCTTATAATTGATCATCAATTTTATCGAAAAACTATACTCTCCTTACCTTGTAAAAAGGCATCGGATAAAACAAAATGACGTTCACAGTCGAAGTCCAGAAAATTACATAAATCATAACCAACGGAAATGCCAACCAAACCTAAAAGATTTCTACAAACCTTAATACTCAAGTACGTGTCGTTGAATTTCTTCAAACCTCAGAATTAAAATGTACAGTCCCTTTAAGAAAAAACTCAGAAGAGTGGGCACAATACAAGGAGTACTAATACCGTCAATCGACACACGACCTTACTGAGAGGACGACACCACAATTAGTCTACTCTCTTCTGGGACGACCCTCAACACCATTAATGTGACCCTATCAAGTAGAGAAAGACTTGAGAGAGATCCAGAAGTAAAAAGGATTGTCGTTGTCACTATGATTAATTTTTACCTACAATTAATATTTTCAAATTTTATAGGAAGGAAATGTTCAATCATATTAAAAAGGTGGTTACTTTCTCTATTCGAAAATATAAGGACATCGAGAAAACAGATCGAGAAACTTTACCTTTTTTTTTTTTCAAAATTATTCTGATAAAAATATTTACTGTTCATACGGAAATATATCCTAGCATAAAAAAAGAGGAGTAAATCCGTATAAAACTAGGGAGTTGAGAAAAGTAAATAATTATTCATTTTGAAGATAATTTAAAATACTGAATATTTTAACCGTAGGACGAATGATTCTCTCATCCTACAAATGACTCCGAAACTTTTAGTTAGAAATAAATATCTCCCAATGATTTGTAGTTGACAATAAAAAAAAAAGATCTTACTGTTTACGTTTATCCTAATCTACAATTACATACATACATAGGTAACTTCACAAAGTAGTCCTGGAGAAAAAAAAAAAAAATTGACTTTAAGTTAAGTATTCTATGGACCACAACGTTTACTTACACTTATTATAAATAATTATTTTGACAGAGACTTTTATTATTTTAGTCGGAATTTTTAGTTCACTAACACTTGTCACACATAATCAGTTCTATTACCTCTTTTAACGATCATTTTAACACGATTATCCTATACTTACCCCGTAATAATATTCTTTTAGAACACATAAAATATATGAATTTACACCTCGTCATTAAATTTTTACCTTTGATCATCAACACGAAACTAAAGTTAAACAAAATGAAACGTATCTTTCATGTTTTTACAAGTCTTTTGTAAGAAACTTCTTATTTGTAAAGACTGAGTATTCGTGATCTATTTCAAGATCGTTAATAAGGTACTTTAGACCCTGTTTCTTTGATTAACTCACATAATAGTATTTTGAGATCACCCTCTTTGTTGTTCAAGTCGTCTTGACAGTTTCCAAATCTTATAGAGATGGGAAATATCCTAATTAGAGAGACCTTCGTGTTCTAGACTTCGTTTAGTACTTTCTTCTTTAGTATAAAATTCACGATTACACCGACTTCTCCAACAGTAAAATTCTTATTGACATCGTAGAAATTTATAATCTGTGAATCTTTTCAATCGCAAAAGCCAATTTAGAGGTTAGTTTAAGAAAATTTTATGTGTATATGTAAAATTTAGTTTATCCAACTTATAATTATATAATACATCTTTATTTAAAATAAAGTGTAAAAATTTTATAAACTCAAGACATTAATTTTGTTACAGTTCGTGTTGTGTCAAAGAATCTTTAAAAACGATAGATAAAAAAAATCGAGATATTAATGGGAAGAACTCAGACTCTAAGGAATTAAATTTTAAGTCTTATATATCGAGTCTAATTCTTCTGTGCGAAGTCTAAATTAAACATCTGTAACAAAGTTATTACTTAGTGAATACTACCGGACTAGAAGGTTAAGAGAAGCTCTGAATGGTTTTACCCAAACTGTCTGCACTTGAGACTTACCAAGATCAATTTCTTAAGGTTAAGTTACGTTAAAGTTTTCGAATTCATATATACGAACTCTTCATTATGTCGTATACCTTTTTATCTTGTTTCATTTTTCGAACTAAAAGTTAATAAATCGGTAGATTAAAAGTCTTTCAATTAATTATATAAACTCAGTATCAAGGGAGTAGTTTAAATAATCCTCTTAAGTCACTGCATCAACTTAAATCATTACCTTTAATTAAATACATTATATACTATTGTAAATACTTAAGATATTTACCGAATGTGGTCGGAACGCCCTTTAAACCAGCACACTCCTCCTGTACGTCTGAGATATGAAAGACAAGTTACAAGAGCATTTGGATTTCGACGAGATCATAATCAGATAATGGAAATTTCTTTTTTTACCTAATCAATTTGAAGAATCCACTTTCATTCAATTCGGTACAAATCGATGAAATTGTCTTTATTTTATCCCTAAAGTCTCTGTTGAATTTAATTATGACCTTTAATATAATTTCTTAATAACGTCGTAGGTGTCCATGTTTGTGAGAAGTAAGACGAGGGTTGTATCAACGATAGGTTGTGACTTACGCATTGTATGTAGTTAAGATTACGATAGAGACCTTTGAACTTGAACAATGGTGTCGGTGGTGACTTTTTATGTATAAAGAAGTCACGGAAGAAAAAGCACAGTGATCTAAGACTCACCTTGAAGTACCGAACGAGTTCGTTTCTTGACTCAGAACCAGATTACCAATATTGGATCAGAAATCTCTGAGACGGAAGTTAACTCTACTTCTTTAGAGGTGTGTATCGTTCCTCAAAGTCTAAGACTCGTCGGGTTTTCTTATATTTATAGTGTCGTTATCGTATGTATCGTATACATTATATAATTATCTTACTTCACTTCACTTCAGTGAGTCAGCACAGGTCGAGAAACTCTGGGGTACCTGATCTCGGATGGTCCGAAGAGGTAGGTACCCTAAAAGGTCCGCTCTTATGACCTCACCCAACGATAAAGGAAGAGGTCCCCTATAAGGACTGAGTCCTTAGCTTGGGCCCAAAGGACGTGACGTCCGTCTGTAAAATGGGAGACTTGGTGGTCCCTTCGGGTTATTCACTACATTTCTATAACAGTTGTATCAAGAAAATAGGTAACATATTTAAACCAGTAACTACTTGATCGTTCGTTGTCAGTATGAAAACTTTTGACTCTGTAGTCTAAACAATATGTACATGAGAAAAACCTACTGTACGATACCAGACTAACCAAGAATACTCCAATATAAAGGTAAGAAAGACGTAAAAAGATTACGGTTAGACCTGTTTAGGGACAAATAAGAGATATACGTTCAACGAAGTTTCTTGTAAGATGGATATCTATCTGAGGTGGGAAAGGTAAGCTAAAAAACAAGGATGTTAAAGGGACGTTAGTGATTTACGGGAAATTTTGAAGGGATAAAATTTAAAGTAAGGTAGAAGATAATTTTAATGATGATCAATGAGACAAATCCTTAAGTTGGAACTTTGTATAATGTTAAAGAGAACGTACCTTAGTAGTGGAGAGATAAAGATAGATAATGAAACTGACGTAGAATCGGTAAATAAGTTCTTGATTTTAGATCTACTAGTACTTAACCTAGGAAAATAAAGATAAGAGGAAACTATGTCCTAGCGTAAAGGGGTCACATGGATCTTCACAGGAAATAATAGGATAGTAGGGGATATTCAATTGTGTAGAATTTTGTGATTTTAGATGGAGAGAGGTGGATATCAGGAAAAGATTTAATTTCTGTAATGACGGTGTATCTATCTAATTTTAAACCGGTAACAGGATTTTAAGTACAAGACCCAACAGTGTCGGTTTAAGAGAGTGTTAAGATACGTGAGACGACGAATTCATCGTACTGATAAAAAAAAGAAAGATGAACAAATTGAGAATAAACCGACACACTAAATCAACGATTCAGTACAGGTTGAGAATTCTAGGGTACCTGACATCGGACGATCCGAGGAGACAGGTACCCTAAAAGGTCCGTTGTTACACTTACCAAACGGTGAAGGTAGAAATCCCCTAAAAGGGTTAGGTCCCCAGTTTGGGCCCAGAGGACGTGACATCTGTCTAAGAAATGACTGACTCGATAGTTCCTTCAGGTTTGAAATTAATCTGGGAATAATAAAAGAAGGGTCTCGATAAATTAAAAAAATATACAAGACTTGAAAAAATGAGAGGGGTTAGTAGGGTGGTCTCTTCCGTTACCATGGGTGAGGTCATGAGAACGGACCTTTTAGTATACCTACCTCCTCGGACCATCCGACGTCAGGTACACCAGTGATTCTCAGTCCGTGCTGACTCGCTGAAGTTAAAGTAAAAAGTGAAAGTACGTAACCTCTTCCTTTACCGTTGGGTGAGGTCATAAGAAAGGACCTCTTAGGGTCCCCGTCTCCTCGGATCACCCGACGGTAGATACCCCAGCGTGTCTCAGCCTGTGATGACTTCGTTGAATCGTCATCGTCGTCGTCGTTGTCAGTAGGGTTAGTGAAGGGAGTGATCAGGAAAAGTGTGTTGAACTTATCACTCAAAATTTTATGTATTTAAAGGAAGTTTAAGAAGTAAAACCATTGTGTCAGATTTATTATTTTAAGTACAGAACCGTCAGTGTCGGGAAGTGTTACACTATAAAAGATATCTTTTTTCTCGTCTAAAAAAAAGATAGACGAGAATGGAGACCCGAAACTAGAATTATATTCGTTTGCCACTGAATTAACAAACATAAATGGACATATTCACTAGGAGAAAATATTAAGGTACCGTTCAACTCTTCCGTCTACTATACATCATTTCTATGTAAGGTCAAGATCAAGGTCAAGTCAGTGAGTCAGTACAGACTGAGAAACGTTGGGGTACTTGGTGTCGTACGGTACGGAGGGACAGGTAGTGGTTGAGGACCTCAAGTGGGTTTGGGTACAGGTGACTCAGCCACTACGGTAGGTTGGTAGTTCCAGATCTATTTGGACTTATATTTAGGACTGAGACGTAGAATGGATATTAAATTAGTTCCAGTAAAGAGACCCGAAGTCAGAAGGTTGAGATTTTACCTCTATATATAGACTGTTCTTACACTACTCAATATTTGATGTATTATATCAAATTCTCAGACCTTGTCCAACAGGTTACTCAAATAAAATAGACGTGGGACGTTTCTGAAGGACATTAGGTACGAAAATAAGTAAGTTAATAGTCAATAACTGATGGATACACGGTCTGTTACGTGATATTACACTCCTCCATGAATACAGAAACTTGTTTTGTTGGTAGACTAAAACTAAGAAGAACAGGGAAAGAACAAAATGAAAACAATGAAGAATAGTTTAATAAAAAGAGTGGAATGAACAGACTATTTTACTACAACCATCTGTGTAAATTTTTACAGTGTTCGTAAAGGAGGAAGGGTTTGAATACTTTAAATAAGTTCAATTGAAATCATATCGAACGTACGTGTTGATAATACTGAAAGTAATAAACTAAAGTTGAATAAACAAGAATGACAATCTGTTACTTGAGAAGAAAATGCCTCAAGTACAGAATAAAAGTCATCGATGAGGACTTTTTAACGTGTATTTTTACATTTCTCTTTATTGGAATAAGAGTCTACAAAATCTCGTTTACGAATGCAAATAGGTTTATATATGAATTTCGATGTACAATTCATAGTACAACTTTTCCAACATCTATCTTTTGAAATTTTTAATGACGATTTTTAATTAAACTCTTCTTTTTCGTAAAGATACCCTTTTACCCAACTTAATGTTACGTATGAGTATCAAACAAACTGATTAATCATCAAGTCCATTATTTAAGATACTCAAGTCCCTTCTCTTTATAGTGTCACCTAATGAGGTCAATTCGCTTTAAAGGTACCTCTCAAGTTGAAATTACTCTCCTCTCTTTTCCGTTCCTGTAAGGTCCACCGTCCTTACTTCATTTGTTACCTCAGTCCGGTCCCTAAACGTCGGATCAAATACCCCTTTTCATTTAGTTAAAAGATTTCATTTCTTAAGTGAATCCCTTCATCACTCACTATTTAAACCTCTGTATACCTGACCGGATAGTCTCTACACTTTCGGTCCGGAAGTCACCTCGACATACTAAATCCTCCTCTTCTCAATACTATCAACTAAATTCCCTACCTCCACGTTTCGTCAAAAAGTCTTGTAAACCAGACCTAAACTCCATGAGTTGTACAACGGAAGGGTCACAGAGATCTAGAACTCACGATCCATTTTTGGTCACCACTCTCTTAAATACACTTAATTACTCTTGGTTCTGATCTCAAAACCATGGAAGAAGTCAGGAGATCAACTTAAGTATTATTTAGTAGAACTACAGTTGTAGTAAAGTAGAGATTTATTTTATATTCTTCAAGAAAACTTTATGTATATCAAAGGTATCAACAAAAGTTAAAATAAATAAAGATTTTCCATAAACTTTATCTAAACAAGTAAGTTGTAAACTTAATAATGTGACATCATCACATTTTATACGTCTTATTAAAGACGAAAGTGTTACTAATGTTAAACAACACCTCTGTTGACTTTAATAGTGATTCTATAGTTTTATGAATCACCTTCGATATTATTAATCAGTTTTTTTATTTTTCAAAGTACCTTCGTTTTAAGACCGCCATTATTAATCTTTTTTACAGTGTCTTCCTAACGTGTATCTGGGGCAAAACTTCATACACACCCTAAAACTTGGGGTCTCAACCTACTCATTCCTATGTTCCTACTTTTACACTTTATGTATCTCTGTCTCTTTTGTACAAAACTCGTCTAAACCTATAACCATCCTTTAAGTGACACCAGAATTTTCTTTTCCTTTTCTTTCTCATAGTACTCTTTATTTCTTCCAATCTAACACCAGTAGAATGACCACACACACACACACACACACACACACACACACGTAACGTACGAACGTCTCGTTCCGAAATTTATAGTAAGTTGATACAAACTAGAATAAAACCTATCTTATCCTTCAGTACCCACTCTATCCTCCTGTTTTGGTCTCGAATTCACTACACGACTCAGGCTAATGTCGGTATCCAGTCTCAAACCTGAGACTACGTTCGTAGTTCCTTAGTAACCTCTAAACACTCGTCTTTTTACTGTACCAAGTAATTTATCGAAAAAGTCATTTTACCTTCTATTTATCGAGACACTCATTTTACATTCTCAAATCTACACCTTACGACATTTTTTTGTGTGTTTTTTTGTAAATTTTCTAAAGACGTTCTTATGTTCACTTTTCGTTCACTGGACTTTGAGACGGAGGGAGGTTTATGTTCTATTCCTACACATCCCTTGTTATTTGATGTAAGATTTTTCATTTTAGAATAGTACGTTAGGTGTTACTTTATGACATTATAGATAACTCTATTAATTTTAAATATTATTGATAAAAAAAGTCCGTGTCCTGTTTTAGATTAATATATGTGTCGTATATTCCCTCCTCTCTAAAAAAAAAAGGGTTTTATCTTTTTGAACTTTCTTTGTTAATATTGTTTTGTCAATGTAAATTTTCGATATATAGGGTTTATTCAGTCTTATTTTCAAATCAAAAATTATAAATATTTTATATTAGAACATATATAATACATAAAGTTACGAGAATCTTATAATTCGTAATTACAACAGTTTGTATATATTCCCGGTGTATAAGAAATATTTCTATACAAGAAGAACGTATTTACGTTACAGAATAACCGTTACGGAGTAAAAGTTAAGTTCACTCTATATAATGTTCTTCATATACAACGAAAAAGTACCTACATGTTATTAAAAATTAAGACTCCTTTAAATCTTCCGATTTTAGTAGTCGAATCTTGGTCTTCAAACACATAATTTTCACCTCTATTGAAATATTTATTATATAAGATGACTTCATCCTTATACGATATGTTCGGATCTGACATTAACTGGAATCAATAGACAATGACAAAGACTACTGTTCGCACACTGACAGTTGATCGTACAGGAACAGTGGATTGACTACCATCTTGATCTTGATCTTAGGTCCTGAATTGAGGGTGCAATCCGAAGGAAAACGATGTAGTGACTGGACAGAATACAAAATCTCACGGTACCAGAGTTGAATAACATGTATGAGATTGAAATAAAATTAAAGGTCTTAATAATTTGGAATTTTGTTACAAAGAGGGGGCTAAAAGGAGTAATTTTTGTCGTACTACCACAACATACAAAGCATCGTGTCACAAGAGTTAATAATCCTACCACTATACATTGACCTGAAGGGACATCGAGTCTACCGTTTCTTAGACGGACGTCACGTCCTCTGGTCCCAAGTTAGGGACCCATCCTTTCTAGGAGACCTCTTCCCTTGTCGTTAGACGAGGTCATAAGAACGAACCTCTTAGGGTGTCTGTCTCTTCGAACCGTCCGATGTCAGGTACCCCAGACGTTTCTCAACCTGTGTTGACTCGTTGATTACATTGTATAACATTGACCTTTTGAAATAATATGGTTGTTCATTTATATGGGTTCAAATTCTCAAATGTATTTTCGTGTCGAACTCGAGTAAAATGAGATAGTATTTTAATTTAACATCTTACCAAGAGTTATTAGAACCGTAAAGATATTAGAGATATTGGTACGAAAGTAAACCAATCAATAGACCAAAATTATTCTATAAGATCTCTATAAAGTAGGAAACATCGTAAATAAGAAGAATATTAATTTCTTCTCAGAACAAAACATAACCCGAAGGTACCACCGAGTCTGTCATTTCTTAGTCGGACGTTCCACCCTCTAGACCCAAACTAGGGACCCAACCCTTCTAGGGGACCTTCTCGTCTTACTAAATGTTTATACATGAATACGGAAAAGATATAAATGTTATTAACCTCACATTTTTAATTGAGGATATCAAAAAGTAAAATAAGCTGCATCGAAGTTATTACAAAATGTATGAAAGGGAGAACACCATGTATAAATCCTTGAATATTCGAAATTGAAAAAGTCCTCAAGATAATGTTCCTGTTAGTAGAAAAAAAAAGAAACTTAAATCAAGAAATAAAATTTTTACATATCCATACTTATTATAAGTCAATTATTTACGGTGGACTTAAAGGTGTCTTTATCGATATACTAAAACTAATTATTGCATTGACTGTCAATGAAGACTTAAGGTTTCTGACGTTTATGTAAAATTCAAATTTCAAAGATTTCCCTATATTATGTCCAATCTTAGAGTTTTGAACGTACTTTTGGTGATTATATGAATAGGACTCATCGATCACAAATTTTGACATAAGACCAAAGGATACAAAAAAAAGCACACTTAAAATCACAAGTATTCAGTAGAACACATGAAAGATAAAACATTTGATATCGTATCACGATAAAGGTTAGTTGAACTTCACCTAGTTTATTAACACAAGAAAGTCCTTCAAGTAGACACAATTAAGACGTAAAAGAAAAAACCGTTCCCCCCACTCCCTTCCCTATTTGACTTTGTTTACTAAGGAAAAGATTTAAGTAATAACCCGTAGAAGATAAAGTAAAATAAAAGATTAAAGAAAAAAGTAGACCCTCTAACAAAAGTTTCTTCCGAAAACATTTCTGACAACATCAAAGAGAGAGGGAGGGTGTAATGGGTGTGTTAGAAGTTTTCTTCTCTTTTTAGTAACCGTAAAGTTAGTAACCTTAAGGTCCAATAAATGTAACGTTTTTAGAGTAGATTACGGTATTCTTTATTTTACTAGGAGTGTCTACTTGTCCGTTATTTGTAGAGTCTTTGTAGCAAATTATAAGAATGTGTCATACTGTATCTTTTGAGAGGAAGTGTCAGGATCTTATTATACTATGTCCTCTCGTTCACGTATTTATAGTAACCCTACTCCTGGACCTAATCCGTTCCTATTAAAGATCTTTTTTTGAATTAAAAGGTCGAAGTGAATGACTATACGAGAAAACCCGATATTCGATCCGAGGTCGAGTGATCTTGGTCTTAGGTACTTCACCCTATTTAATCATTCCTTTTCCGTTATGTTAAAACCTCATATTCTAAACCCCCCCGAGGTTTTAGTGAACTCTACCACTGACGTCGGTACTATAATTTTCTATGAACGAGGTACCTTCTTTTGGATACTGGTTGGATCTGTTATATAATCTTTCGTCTTTGTAATGAAATGGTTGTTTACAGGTAGATCAGTTTCGATACCAAAAAGGCCATCAGTACTTACCTACACTTTCAACCTGATGTTTCTTTAGACTCGTGGTTTCTTAACCACGAAAACTTAACACCACAACCTCTTCTGAGAACTCTCAGGGATCCTGACGTTCCTCTAGGTCGGTCAGGTAGGATTTCTTTTAGTCAGGACTTATAAGTGACGTTCCTGACTACGACTTCGACTTTAGGTTGACCGGTGGACTACGTTTCTTGACTGAGTAATCTTTTCTGAGACTACGACCCTTTCTAACTCCGTCCTCCTCTTCCCCTACCGTCTCCTACTCTACCAACCTGCCGTAGTGGTTGAGATACCTGTAGTCAAACTCATCCGAGGTCCTCAACCCCTACCTGTCCCTTCGGACCGTACGACGTCAGGTACCCCAGTGTTTCTCAGCCTGTGCTGACTCACTAACTTGACTTGACTTAAGAAATTTAAATTTCTACTTAAGAAATTGGTTCCCAAGTCAAGTCAAGTCAAGTCATCGGGTTCTATAATTCTTAAATCTCTCGACTCTCAGTTAGAGTTAGATACCCTAAAGTTTTAATCAAAAGAAAGATGACAGTGATTTTTACTTTTAATAGACTGACATTTTTCCATATTGTAAATTCTTACAAAATAGGTAAGAGAACTAGACTTCCACAGTCAAACGATCTCGGCGATATTGTTTTATGATATCAACAAGTCAACGGTTCAGTATAGACTGAGAAACACTGGGGTACCTGACGTCGTACGGTCCGGAGGGACCAGGAGTGGTAGAGGACCTCAAACAGGTTTAAGTACAGTAAACTAAACAACTACGGTAGGTGAGTAGAGTAGGAGACAGTGAGAGAAAAGAAAGAAGGGAGTTAGAAATGGTCGTAGTCCCAGAAAAGGTTACTCAATCAACACACCGAATGTGTATCTGACACACCGAATTTGTCTCTTTAAAGAAAAAGGTATTAAGACCTACGATGTTCAGGTTCTAGTTCCACAGTCGTCCACCCAACACAAAGTAAGGTACCGGAAAGAAAGACTGAACCTCTACATAGGGGAAACGAGACACAGGAGCGTACTAAAAAGGAGTCATACACTCGTAGGGATTACAGAGAAACACATGTGTAAATGAGAAATAATAATAATAATAAAAAATTAAAATGAAATGTTATGACAATAACCAAAACGGTATGTAGTTGTACTTAGGTGGTGCTCACATGTACTCAAGGGTTAGGACTTGGTGGGAGGGAGGAGGGAGGGGTATGGTAGAGAGACCCAGAAGGGTCACGTGGTCAGGGTTCGTAAGGTATAGGACGTAGCTTGGATCTGACCGCTAAACAAAGAATGTACTATAATATGTACAAAGTTACCGTAAGAGGGTTTAGTAGGGTGGGAGAGGGAGAGGGTGGTCTCAGGTTTTCAGACAAGATATGTAGACACAGAGAGAACGACAGAGTGTATGTCCCAATAGTAATGGTAGAAAGATTTAAGGTATATATACACAATCATATGACATAACCACAATGTTTGATCATGTCGTTTAAGTGAGAATTTTCTTATGGTCAGTCATCTAATTCAGGGTTGATTTGAATTGTTGAAGTACAATTGAATTCATAGAGAAATTAGGGGATAGATGTTATGACAGTGTAAGACTCCATAACCCCAAATTCTGAGGTTGTATACTTAAACCTTCCCGTGTTGAGTCGAGTATTAAGTCGTGTAAGTTTTCCATTAACACCCAATTCAGTTTCTCGTAATTCGAACTTCAGGCTTTTAGACCTAATTTTATCTAAGTACCGTAAATTATTCGTTGAGTTTTAGAGACTTGGGGTCAAACAGTGGACGTATACTTTGATTATGGGTAAAGTTCTATTAAAATTATACTACTATATATCTTATGGATGGTATAGCGGAATAGATATAATCATCGTGTAAATAAATTATACGTAAAACATAGTTACGATGGTATGAAAAGGCATATAGGATTCTAATTCCTTTATAAAACTATCTTTTTCGACTTTAAATTTATTACATAGAAGTGAAACGGAAACATTTTCTTTGTGTGAAAACTATTTCTTGTATAAATTCGTATTATATAATTTACACAAGATTTTAATACTATCGTAAAAAAATTGTTCAAGTTCAATTTCTGAAATCAAGACCAATCAAGACACATCCGGGAAAAAAAGTACGTAGTAACTAAATATCTGTAAACAGTGTTTGTCGTATCTTGAACAGCAAAAAAAAAAAAAAAAAAACTGACGGGAGTTAGTCTAAGTTGTCTAATTACTAACGTTATTAGTCGGTAGGACTAAAAGTTCACGTACCAGAATTGATAAGATGAGAAAGTCTAACCAAGGAATTAGATTTAGTAATTAGAGAAATCCTGAATAATAACGGAGGAAAATTCGTATAACTAGACGTAAGTCAGACGTGGAGAAAACAGTACAGGGAAAAGATCGTACTTAAAAGTATCGTTTTATAAGAACAACTAACTACACACCCACACAACAATATAACGAAGTGTAGTTCATGGATAAGGGGTGGGGGGGTGGTTTATAGGAACTCAAGTGACAAATTTACGAATTTGGAGAGTATACAGAAACGTTACAGGAAGGTACATTCTAGTCCATGTCACCCAACTGACATAAAAGATCACGTTTAATTTTTAGGTAAACAAGTCGAACTGAATACGAATCACTGTCGAGACACACAAAAAGTGACACTACACTTATGTACTTCCTGTGTCGTATTTTTGACTGACGTAATATGAGGTAGACGTAACACTTCATTAACACTCACCTCATTAATGGTTGTAGATTCAAAAATAAGGAAAAAAGTAATTTCGACAATAGTACGGTCCCTGTTTCTATTTATTATGGATTATGGATCGAACATAATCAAGGACCGAAACAATTTACACTTACTTCACTTACCGTTATTCATTCTGATATTTTTTAGTATTTATTTTGTAATCGTGTCAAAAATTATCACGTCCACATTTACAGTGATTACTTGATTCTTATTTATACACTACAATTAATGTGACCAAAAGGATTCACATTTTACACTTTCCTTTACATCGCAAACTATTCTTACTTTTGTCCTTTATTTTATCTGTGAAAAAATGGAGCCTTTATGAGTAAAAAAAATGAGAGTAGCATTCTCATCTAACACAAGGACCAAGTTGATACAAAATCCTGACAAAATATCCCACTATTAGATTCGTGTTATTCAGTAAATACTGTGAATGGGAAAGTGGTCGACCGGGGTTTGGCTATATATATATCTCTCTCTGTCAAAGGATCTCATACAAAAAGAGACAAAGAAGACAGTTTATAAGTCGCGTATCATGCGCGAAAGGGTCACAAAGTAAGAAAAGAAAGACATTTACATCGTTAATGAGAAAAATTTTAAATACATTTGTCCTTTGTTCATATATCTTAATATAAACACAATCTATAACACATACTGAGAAGCACTAGGGTACCTGAACATCGGACGGTTCCGAGGAGACAGGTACCTTAAAAGGTTCGTTCTTATGACCTCACCCATCGGCAAGGGAAGAGGTCCCCTGGAAGGGTTGGGTCCCTAACTTGGACCCAGAGGACGTAAAGTCCGGCTAAAAAATGGTAGTCTCGGTGGTCCCTTCGGGGTCTTAATATACATTGGTTCATATTTATCTGGTACTTAATAAATTCCTCTGTTGACTATTTCAAATACATGATATGTGTTTTATAAATTTACTTAAATAAAAGAGAACGAAACAAACAAGGAGATGAACCGGATCTTTCGTTTTGTTTCACCACTTCAAGTACAAACGAAAACATACATGGTCAAAGTGAACCATGACCGACCCCTCTGTCTGACGGTGGATGTGGAATCTGTCTTAAATGTCGGTGTGCCTTTACTCTAATATTAGTGAGTGAGAAAAGACTAGTAACTAACGTAACAGAGGTTTTGGGTTCGGTTTATTTTGTTTTTAAGGTTTTTGGATTCACAGTAAGACGAACGAAACATTTTTAAACACGAAACAGAGTACGTCGTTACCAATTTTATTTCGTCCAAATCGAGTGTATATTAAAGTTCAGACAAAATTCATTCTTATTAGAAATCTAGTTTGCCCTATTGACTTAGAAGATTGAAGTGTATCAGTGATTCAGAGTTTTAGTCTTAAGTTTAACCTTAAACTTGTGTTAAACGTAGGTTCGGAGTTACGAGTATATAGGGTTTCCTAATAGGGATCGGGTCTGAATACAGGATTCCTAGTACGGTGAATGGGTCTGCACCGACAATTTGTGTAGGTAAACTTATCACGTTTGTGTAAAAATAGGATTTAATGATTTTCAGTCGGAAGTTTAAAATAAATATAGTTACTTATTACGTTATAACTTAACGTTATAACGTTATTACTTATTGGTACGTTGGTTAAAGAATTCAGACTTTAGGTTGAAAGTATAGAGTTGTTGAAAAGGACACGAATGATGTCGGTCAGACAGTGGCACAGGACAGTAGAAACTGACTTTCTTTAAAGAATATAGATAAGGATAAACAAATAATGGCAACCGTAGTGACTAATGATATCTTGAGAAAGGAGGAAAGAAAGTACCTACGACGTCACCGGAAAATTGTCAAGAGACATCTGTAGTAGAGAGAGAAGTTAGTAAAGAAGTGTTACGGAAGTTTACTAAAGTTCAGGTCGTATGGTTTAAAGGAAAGTAAGATATTGTGAAAAGAGGAATGAATGAAAACTATCAAGTCCGTGAGATCTAAAGAAACAAGAGTTTACTTGGGGTGATTAAACACGATACCCCTAAAACGTAACGACAGGAGGTCGGACCTTTTCTCAAATGGTGGTCTTTGAATGAATCAGAAATAGATGTAGTTAAGACGGAGAAATTCAAGTTTAAGATAAAGGAACTTTATCGTAAATGACTCGAAATCTAATTATGTTGGAGGTACAAGGAAACAACGTGTTTTTCGAAAAGAAAAAACATTGTAAAAGTAAAAATTAACTTATGAATGAACACACTAATAAGTCACAAAGGGGATGAAACACATGTTTAATAAAATACTCCTTTTCCTTACAAAGACTAAAAAAAGTAACAATGATAGGATACCTAGATCGTATCACGGGTCCTTGTAAACGTATTATTTATTTATATACAATTTCCTGACTTCAGTACAAAGAACGATTTCAATTACAAAGGTAAATGTGATGTTATAATGGATTAAAACACCTTTGTAGTTCGGTCTTTATGGGTAGATAAAAGGTTGACTAATGACACTTTCTAAATTGGAATTTATATAAAACTTTCTATGTTAGAAAGTATTAGAAGTGATTTTAAGTAATAAAACACTGTCTAACGTTATGAACAAAGTAGATGGAAAGAGAAAAAGTAAAGAAAAAAAAAAGAAAAGACTTAGTGAACTTTTATGTAACGTGAAACGTACTGTACTTTGGAATAGGAACTAGTGAAGTTGCACACACAGAATTTTATTATTATAAGAATAGGTATAGGATTTACGATACTATTATAGGTTCTATAAATTTTTATGTACTATTAGAGAACTTTAAATATTATGTTTTAAGTATACACGAAGACTAAAATTAAGAAAAAGAACTTCTCACATGACTTAACATACTAAAAGTCTGGGTTGTTTTCAATGTATAAGGATATAGTTTAAAATTTTTATAATTATCTCAATAACTCCTCTCTCAGTAGAAAGGACCTATAACTTGACGATAGAACTCTTTATAAAGTGTTTTACTTCGTATATGAAAATAATTTTTTTTATTACCTTTGGTGTACTTTCTCCTTCTCTTCCGTATGTCTTATGTGTAAATTCTATTGTTTATGTCTGTACAGTTCGAAATACTTTACAGTTTAATTTTTCTCGTTTTAATTTTCTTAATAGAATAAGTGTTATATTTTTTTTTGTTATTGAAGAATTGAACATCTTTGAAACAAGGATATCTGTCTTTCACGTATGACTGTGGTCGTTATAAATTAAGTAATTAACTTATTTTAGAATTCGTAGAAGTTAATTAGTTCGTCTTAAGATTCGTGGTCCCTAAGTAGTTATCTATCTTCTTCGGTCAGAGAAGAGAGTGTCCCAAACTACTCCAGTCACCTCCGTTTGTTATTTACTTATTTTATAGTAGTGTGTTCTAGTAAAGTAGTCACGAGACAATACTGTATCTCCCAACCCACCCTACTCCCACCGTAACCTTATTCTAGGTTCTCCCTCTCATATACACATATGTATATTGACTAAGTGAATCAACATGTCGTCTTTGATTTTGTTATAACATTTCGTTTATATGAGGTTATCCCCACCCATAATTTACTTTTTTTCCTACGATTTATGAGTTTAAATTACTTTTAAAAGAAAAGTTTACGTTGTACTTTTTAAAAAAATGTCTGACTTATTATAGAACCTCTTTCAAGTTTACTATATTAAAAATAAATTAATTTTAGTAAAATCTAATTCTGTTTTAAAATTTCATTATATAAAATTCTTCAATCACACGTAAAAATTTGTTTTCGTACCGAGTCTTATTTTTGCGTTAAGTTGACGTAAATACTTGGAAAGTCATTTTACAACTCAAGAAGAAAAGGACTTGATAGCTACGATAAACTATTCTAGATTTGACTACTAAACTACGAAAACTTGACACCACAACCTTTTCTGAGAACTCTCAGGGAACCTGACGTTTCTCTAGGTTGGTCAGGTAGGATTTCTCTAGTCAGGACCCACAAGTAACCTTCCTGACTTCAAGGAAGGTTAACAACTTCGACTTCGAGGTTATGAAACCTCTGGACTACGCTTCTCGACTGAGTAAACTTTTCTGGGATTACGACCCTTTCTAACTCCCCTCCTCCTCTTCCCCTGTTGTCTCCCACTCTACCAACCTACCGTAGTGGTTGAGTTACCTGTACCTAAACCAACCTGAGACCCTCAACCACTACCTGTCCCTCCGGACCACACGACGTCAAGTACCCTAGTGTCTCAGTCTGTACTGACTCACTGACTTGACTTGACTTTGACTCCATAAAGTTGTTATAAAGTAAGTATGAGTCATAAACATACTGACGAACTAATAGGGGAGGTGGGTCTTAACGAGTCTTAAAGAATATAGTAAAAAAAATTAAAATTTCCAATTTTAATTTTAACTTAACTTAAAATTTCCAATATCAGGTAATTATTAATAGTGTTTATAACACATATAAGATAGATATAGACACGACATGGTATGTAGGTGATCGGATAAAATATGGGTTATCGAATATGGAGGTTGGAGGGTGGTTACGACATTGCGGGGATGGGAGGAGAGGGGTGACCATTGGTGATCAAACAAGAGATATAGAGACTTAGACGAATTAAAGATATATTAGTGATTAAAAAACATAAAAAATCTAGGATGTATATTTCACTATAGTATGTCATAAATAGAAATCTCTTCTTGAATAAAAGGGATCGTTTTACGGGAGGTTCAGATAGACACAACGAAGTTTAAAGTTCAAACAATGAAAAAATATTGACTCATCATAAGGACACACACACACACACACACACACACACACACACACACACACATGACGTGGTAAAAATGGATAAATAGACAACTACCTTTGAACCAAATGAAAGTATGGAATTGTTAGCATTTGTGATGACGATACTGGTTTCGTACGTACATAGAAAAAATTTAGTCACAAAAAAGTAAATATATATGGTCCTCACCTTAATGACCCAGTATACTCTCCAGTTAAAAATCAAAAAACTCTTTAGAGGTTTGACAAAAGGTGTCACCGATATGGTTAAATGTAAAGATGATTGTCATATGTTCGCAAGGAAAAAGAGATGTAGAAATGGTCATAAACAATAAACACAAGAAAAACTACTATCGGTAACACTGTCCGTACTTCACTTAGATTAACACTAAAACTCAACGTAAAGGGACTACTGATCATTACAATTCGTAGAAAAGTACATGTACAAGCAGTAAACGTAAATTCTCTCGACCTTCTTAGTACAAAGGACTGGAGTCTGAGATGATGTTTAGATGTCATTGGTTTTGTCATGCCACCACCGTGTTTTTGGTCTGTGTATCTCGTTACCTCGTAAAGCATTGTAGTATGAGTTTTGATTTGAGTTGTACCGAATTTCAGGATTTACGTTTTGGTCTATGATATTTTGACGGTCTCCATTTGTATTCATCTTGTGAGAACCTGTACTTAGTGTCGTTATAAAACCCCCCTAGACAGAGGATTTCTTTTCCTTTGCTTTCTTTTTTATTTACTTACACTGGATCAATTTTTGAAAATGTGTAATCTCTTTTAGTAACAGTTTTATTTTTATGTTGGATTACTTACCCTCTTTTATAAACGTTTATTATACTGGTAATACCTCGATTATAAGTCATATATTTGTCAAGTATATATAGTTCTGGTTTTTTTTACTAAAATTTTACCCGTCTCGTTCACTTATTTATAAAATTAAAATAAAATATAAAATGTACCATTTCGAGGATTAGAACGAAATTATTGTAAGATACTGTCATAACATCTAACAAAATTAGATCAAATTCAGAAAACAAAGATCTCAAAAAATATACATAGACAGTGTGACTAAACTCCTTTTTTTGTATTTTATGTATACATGGTATCAACTCTTTCTTTAGGGCACGATATTAATAACTTCCGTTATTCAAGTGACTTAGGGACAAATAATTAAAAAAAAAGTACAAATACAGTACAACTATAAAATTTTAGTGTAATATGTAGATCGACTAAGTAATTTTCATAATCCTTATTAATTGTAGTTACTTTTATTTATGGTACTTTTGGTTCCACTGAGTGAATTTTTGATGTCTTGAATCTTTTAAACTACTCGAAGTACTTTTTTTGTTTCGATAGTCATGTACCCGAAGAGTAAGACCACCGCAGAGAACAACACCTTGTACCCGAGATTCCGCGTACCCGAAGTCCTCAACACCGAGGGTTCGAAATCTCGCGTCCGAGTTATTAACCCCGAGGGTCCAATGAACCAGGTTCCGGACACCCTTGAAGGACCGAGTCCTTAACTTGAGTACTTAGGACGTAACCGTCCTCTTAAGAACGGTGACTCGGTAATCCCTTCGGAAAGAAGCAAAACTACAAGAAAGAGTTCGGAAATAGTTTACATCACCTTTTCGAATATATACATACACACATACACATATATATATATATATATATATATATTATATGTACATATTATATATATAATCTTTTGTAATTAAAAACGGATCAATTTTGTAAATACTGTAAAATTAAGGTGAACAAACCGAATCATACTTACCTTACCATCTAAATATTAAATATAAGAAAGTTTTGAACCTATGTCAAGGTACATAAAACTGTAGATCATAATTACTGATTTACAGATCTTTCAAATAGAATAAAAAATTTTGCTATAAAAAAACTTACTTCGAATACTCCGAACTTTGAAGGTTAGGTTAAGACTCTTATATTTCTTTATGATACAATTTTTTTTTTGTTTTGTCCTTTAATCGGATACTATGTTATAATAACCCGTAGAGACCACCGAGTCTACCATTTCTTAGGCGGGACGTTACATCCTCTGGACCCAAACTAGTAACCCAACCCTTCTAAGGGACCTCCTCCCGTATCCTTGGTTGAAATCATAAGAATGAACCTCTTAGACGTACCTGTCTCCTCGGACCACCTGATGTCAGGCATCCCAACGTCTCCGTCTGTGCTGACTCACTGATTCGTGTCGTGTCAATTGATTTCATGTATAAAACAAATTTAAAGTGTTTTAAAATACGATCACGAGTAATAAAACCTCTTCCGTTACCGTGGGGTGAGGTCATGAGAACGGACCTTTTAGGGTACCTACCTCCTCGGACCATCCGACGTCAGGTACCCCAGCGACTCTCAGCCTGTGCTGACTCGTTGAAGTGAAAGTCAAAAGTGAAAGTACGTAACCTTTTCCTTTATCGTTGAGTGAGGTCACAAGAACGGACCTCTTAGGGTCCCTGTCCCCTCGGACCACCCGACGGCAGATACCACAGTGTGTCTCAGCCTGTACTGACTTCGCTGAATCGTCGTCGTCGTCGTGGGGTAATAAACAAAAGTATGGAATAAATTCTGAGGTATAACGTAAATTAACGTAACTCGTCGAAGTCGACGTCCGTTGTTTATGATTATTTTAGAGAGAAGTACAATAAGATAATGTTTATAAAATATAAAGGAACAATACCGAATCATCATTATGAGTAGTAAATTTTCACCTATAAATTACAGGTTTATGTACCCCAAAAATTTCAAGAAACTATAATTAAAGAATAAAAATATGATGAAAGAATAAGTTTATTTATGAAGAGAAATTAATGGGAACCACAAAAAAACAGAAGATTGAAATAACTTCGAAAGTTACCGATTCAGTTTCTAGAGAGAACCGTTCACAGTGTAACGTGAACTTTTATACACCTAATAAAAGTTTATAAAAAATATAACCAGACATTGTATTAAGGACTTACTATTCTTTTGTCTGAGACATACTAAAGTTTTAGAAATATGGTAGTTTAAAAATATAGACCAAAATACAGAGACATATATAAGGTCACAAGATCAAACATCAGATACCCTTGAACTTATCTTAAATATAGGATGAAAACACATTTTTAACATATTTAGAATTAATACAACTTAACAAAGTATCACAAAAAGTGCGGATGACATAGAAAGATGAAGAGACATATAAGTAAGATAATTTAAAACCTTAAACTATGATTTTGAGGTTGATTTTTAGAATTAAATAGATGAAATTCTATTAACGTTATATATCATTTTAATATATATTGGAACAAGACATAAAAAGTTCAAAGGATATTTGCACAATAGTATAAAAGTGTTAAATTTTTTTTAATATTTTTTATATTTTAAAGATAAAATCGACTCAAGTGGAAGGAGGTGTCTTTGTAACTTTTATATAGATATTTACCTATACTGGGTCGTTAGGACAAGGACTCGTAAATAGGTCTCTTTCAGTACGAGACTTTTCTACGTACGTGGGGTTATAAGTGACATCGTAATAAAAGTTCTCAGTCATACACCTTCATTGAATTGATTGGTAGTTATTTCCTTACCTAATTTTTTTACAACACCTAAACTAAGAACCCAGTCCTTCTGAGAGACCTCCTCTTTTACCCCTGGGTGAGGTCATAATGGACATTTTTAGCGTACCAGTCTCCTTGAGACAGACGATATCAGGTGCCACACCGTTTCTCAGTCTGTATTGAACCGCTGATGTGTGTTTACATACATAAATTTGTACAATAATTTTTTTTTTTATTTGACAAACTTAAACATACTCAGATACACATGAATACTTGCACCTCTTTTCATATTTCGTATGTGTATAAGTTATCTTTAGATTCGTTAAACGTAACATTCTTCCTTAATTATGTATACACAAAAACATATAATAGTAAAGAAACAATGACAATTGGAGATGATAGACACACTAGTATGAAATTTTTCAGTTAATCGTATGATTCATTAGTATAGTATACTAACACTATGTGAAAACTTCTATTGTTGTCAGTATATGAAATCTCCTTTAAGCATAATAAATCTTTGTTTTCCGATATGTAATATCTTTTTAAACAGAGAATAATATAATGATTCTCATACGTTAAAAACAGAAGGGGACACCGAATCGTCATTTGTCAGACTGACGTAATGTTCTCTCTGTCTTTGAGGACAAGTCAGGGACCCAGTCCTTCTAGAAGACCTCCTCCTTTACCGTTGGGTGAAGTCACAAGAACGGGTCTTTTTAGGGTACCTGTCTTATCGGACCGTTCGTTACCAGGTACACCAGTGTCTTCCCACTCTTTGGTGACTCGTTGATTTCTTGTTATTTTTTGTTGTTTATTTCTTTAAAAATAGTGATACTTCACTTCACTTCAACGAGTCAACACAGGTTTAGATACGCTGGGACACCTGACATCTTGTGGTCCTAGGAGGTAGGTACCCTAAGAGGTCCGTTCTTGTGACTTCACCCAACGGTAAAGGAAGAGATCCCCTAGAAAGGCTTGGTCCCTAGCTTGGGTCCAAAGGGAGTAACGTCCGTCTACGAAATTAGAGACTCGGTGGACCCTTCGGGGAAATAGTGATATCTTATCTGTATGTAAGGAGGATTACATCCTATAGGAGACAAGTCAAGTCAAAGAGTCAGTACAGGTTGAGAAACACTGGAGTACCTTACTTCATGGAGTCCGAAGGGAAGTCAAGTCAAGTCAACGAGTCAACACAGGCTGAGGAACGCTGGGGTACTTAGTGCCGTACGGTCCGGAAGGACATACAGTGGTTGAGGGTCTCAAGTGGGTTCGGTACAGGTAACTCAGCCACTACGGTAGGTCGGTAGAGTAGGAGACAGCAGGGGAAGAGGAGGACGAGGGTTAGGGAGGGTCGTAGCCTCAGAAAAGGTTACTCAGTTGAGAAGTATACTCCACCGATTTTATAACCTCAAAGTCGAAATCGTGATCAGGAAGGGTACTTGTGGACTTGACTAAAAGAAATCTTACCCGACGAACCTAGAGGAACGTCAGGTTCCCTGATTTCTTATAAGAGGTTGTGGTGTCAAGTTTTCGTAGTTAAGAAGTCGTGAGTCGAAAGAATCAGTTTGAGAGTGTAGGTATATACTGGTGACCTTTTTGGTATCGGAACTGATCTACCCGGAAGCAACCGTCTCATTACAGAGACGAAAAGTTATACGAAAGATACGAAGGGACTGGTAGTGGTTGAGGGCCTTGATAGCGTTTGAGTACAAGTAGAGTAACCACTATCGTAGGTTGGTAGAGTAGGAAAGTAGGGAAAGAGGAGGGTGGAAGTTTGAAAGGGTCGTAGTCTCAGAAACGTCTACTCAGTCAATAAGTGTAGTCCACCGGTTTCTTAACCTCAAAGTCAAATCGTAGTCAGGAGGGGTACTTATAAGTCATGACTAAAGGAAATCCTAACTGACCAACTTAGAGGAACTTCAGGTTCCCTGAGAGTTCTCAGAAGAGGTTGTGGTCTCAACTTTTCGTAGTCAAGAAGTCATGAATCGAAAGTAATATCAGGTTAAGAGTATAGGTATGTACTGATGACCTTTTTTTGTCGAAACTGATCTGTCTGGAAACAACCATTTCATTGTAAAGACGAAAAATTATACAAAAGATCCAACCATTATCGAAAAGAAGGTACCTCGTTGGTAGAAAACTAAAGTACCGGTCACTAAAACCTCGGGGGGTTTTATTACAGAGAGTGACAAAGGTAACAAAGGGGTAGACAAACGGTACTTCACTACCCTGGTCTACGGTATTAGAATCAAAAGACTTACAACTCGAAATTCGGTTGAAAATGTGAGAGGGGAATAGGAAAGTAGTTCTCCGAGAAGTCAAGGAGAAACGAAAGACGGTATTCCCACCACAGTACACGTATAGACTCCAATAACTATAAAGAGGGGTGTTAGAACTAATGTGAACAGAAAGTAGGTCGGGTCGCAAAGAGTACTACATCAGACGTATATTCAATTTATTCGTCCCACTGTTATATGTCGGAACTGCATGAGGAAAGGACTAAACCTTGGTCAGACAACAGGGTACAGGTTAACATTGACACCGAAGAACTGGACGTATGTCTAAACAGTCCTCTACCAGACCATAAGGATAGGGAAATTCTTAATAGGTTTCGAATAACACTAGGTGTATCAGTTTCGGAAACCGTATCAGTTATTTCGTCTTTATCTACAAAAAGACCTTGAGAGAACGAATAAGGTACTAGGTCGTCTACAACCGTTAAACTAGAGACCAAGGAGATGGAAAAGAGTTAGGTCGAACTTGTATACCTTTAAGAGCCAAGTTCATGACAACTTTAGTCCGAAGCTCTTAAAACTCATAATGAAACGATCGTACACTCTACTCACGTTGACACACCATCTAACTTGTAACAAACCGTAACGGAAAGAAACCCTAACCTTACTTTTGACTTGAAAAGGTTAGGACACCGGTGACGACGTAGAAGGTTTAAACGACCGTATAACTCACGTCGTGAAAGTGTCGTAGTAGAAAATTCTAAACTTAATCGAGTTGACCTTAAGGTAGTGGAGGTGATCGAAACAAGTACACTACGTAAGATTTCGGGTCAACTGTAGCGTAAGGTCCTACAGTCCGAGATCCACTCACTAGTATGGTAGTACCAAACATATCAAGAAACATAACAACTGTAGAGAAGAATTATAGAAACCGAACACAATCCAGGTATGGTAAAGACAGGAAACAATACAGGTAGAAACGGACTCTACAAGGGAGGTATAGAGTTCAAAAGAACTTCTCTAAAGATTAGAAAGGGTAAGATGACAAAAGGAGATAAAGAAACGTGACTAGGGACTCCTTCGGAAAGAAGAGAGAGGAACGATAAGAAAACTTGAGACGTAAGTTTACCTATATAGAAAGGAAAAGAGGAAACGGAAAAGTGAAGAAAAGAAAAGTGTCGATAAATATTCCGAAGGAGTCTGTTGGTAAGACGGAAAAAGTAAAAAAAAAAAAAGGAATCCCTACTAGAATTAGTGGGGAAGACCTGTTACAGTACTTGGAGGAAGGAATCAAGAAGTTCGTGAAACGGATAGTCTAGATTAGGGAAGTTAGATAAATAGTGAAGACGACATATTAGTATTCCCCAAACTAAATGTAGTATGGACCTACCAGATCACCAAAAAGGGAGAAAAGAAGGTAAATTCAGACTTAAACCGTTATTCCTCAAGCACTAGACTCGGTGTCAGTCGAGGGTCAGAACGTAAACGAGTGACATATCTCGAAGAGGTAGAAACCGACGTTTCGTATATTAGTTAGACTAAAACCATAACTGATAGACCACTACAGGTACACATCAGAAGAGAACACGACAACCTTCTCCCACAAATGATACTGGTCACTTATTAGAACCGTTTTGAGACAATCGTAAACTGGACGAAATAAAACATGAGGTTCCAGTTTAAACGGACAATGAGGTCCATAGAGAACTGAAGGATGAAAACGTAAGATCAGGGGATATTACTTTTCACATAGAAAAAAGTCACAATCAAGATCTTCCAGAACATCCACAAGTATTTTGGTAATTTGAAGTCGAAGAAGTCGTAATGACCAGGCCCGTATCTGAACCTAATGACGCTATAACTTACCCAACGGAACCCTTGTTTGTCCCTAGTAAGACAACAAAAACTCTAACGTAGGTTCGTGACGTAAAACCTGAAAAAACGACTGAGACTACCGACGAGGTAAAGAAGATTCCCTTAGAACGTGTGTCATCATCTATATTACCAGTAGACTCAATTTAAGTGGGTAAGGTCAGGTAAATCAAGTGACTAAGGATTTTACCGTTACAAGTAAGAACGGTAGAGGACAAACTGGTGAAGGTCAAACAGAACTAAGTACCTGGATTGTTAGGTCCAAGGATACGTTATAACGAGCAATGTATTAGCCACAAAAGAAGGTAGTCGTCAGTGTAGTTGTTGACCTACGACAAAAACACAACCAAGACAGAGAAGTAAGAAAGACCACAATAAGGAGGTGAATAGAGGTCATCGTGTGATCCGTAGATGGATGGACCCCTGAAGTAGAAAGTAAAAGGATAGAAAAACGGAAAAGTATGACAAGTACCCCAAGAGTTCTGTTCTTATGACTTCACCAAACGGTAACGGAAGAGGTCACCTGGTACAAAACAGTCCTGAGACGTGTTAGTGGGCAGAACACACCGGGATGTACCGTACGAAGTCTCAAAGTAACTCAATCTGTTCCGACACAAAGTACACTAGTCAAACCAATCAAAAGACACTAGGACCAAAAGTAAGACAAACTGGAAAACTACCTATTCCTATTCTCCGAATACCTTCAAAACAAGACTACCCACCCCGGTACGGGTAATTTAGAAATTAGGTTAAAGACAACTACCCACCCCGACACAAGGGAGGAATAACAAACAGGACTCCGGTCAGTTTCGGTTTTAGTCCAACTAATATAAGAAACGTTGGTTTCTACCTCTTCGAGATATGTCAGTTGTTTTTGTTCTAGTCCTTGACTGACACCGAGTCTAGTACTTGAGGTATAATCGTTTAAGTCTGATTTTAACTTCTTTTATCCCTTTTGGCGATCTGGTAAGTCCATACTTGATTTAGTTTAGGGAATACTAATATGTCACCTTCACTCTTTATCTAAATTCCCGGATCTAGACTATCTATCTCACGGACTACTTGATACCTTACTCCAAGTACTGTAACATATCCTCTCCCTAGTTCTGGTAGGGGTACCTTTTCTTTACGTTTTCTCGTTTTATCGAGAGACCCCTCCGGAATGTTTATCGACACTTTTCTTCTCTCCGCTTTTCGTTTCCTCTTTTCCTTTCTATATTCGTAGACTTACGTCTCAAGGTTTCTTGTCGTTCTTCCTATACTTTCGGAAGAACTCGTTAGTTACGTTTCTTTATCTCCTTTTGTTGTCTTAGTCTTTCTGATCTCTAGAGAAATTCTTTTAATCTCTATGGTTCCCTCGTAAAGTACGTTTCTACCCGACCTATTTCCTGTCTTTTACCATATCTTGATTGTCTTCGTCTTCTATAATTCTTCTCCACCGTTCTTATGTGTCTTCTTGACATGTTTTTTCTAGAAGTGTTGGCTCTATTAGTACTACTACACTAGTGATTAGATCTCGGTCTGTAGAACCTTACACTTCAGTTCACCCGGAATCTTTCGTAGTGATACTTGTTTCGATCTCCTCCACTACCTAAGGTCAACTCGACAAAGTTTAGGACTTTCTACTACGACACTCTCACGACGTGAGTTATACAGTCGTTTAAACCTTTTGAGTCGTTACCGGTGTCCTGATTTTTTCCAGTCAAAAGTAAGGTTAGGGTTTCTTTCCGTTACTGTTTCTTACGAGTTTGATGGTGTGTTAACGTGAGTAGAGTGTACGATCATTTCATTACGCGTTTTAAGAGGTTCGGTCCGAAGTCGTTATGCACTTGGCACTTGAGGGACTACAAGTTCGACCAAAATCTTTTCCGTCTCCTTGGTCTCTAGTTTAACGGTTGTAGACGACCTAGTACCTTTTTCGTTCTCTCAAGGTCTTTTTGTAGATAAAGACGAAATAACTGATACGGTTTCGGAAACTGACACACCTAGGGTTATCTGACACGTTTTAAGACTTTCTCTACCATTATGGTCTGGTGGACTAGACGGAGAACTCTTTAGACATACGTCTAGTCCTTCGTTGTCAATCTTGACCTGTACCTTGTTGTCTGACCAAGGTTTATCCTTTTCCTCATACAGTTCCGACATATAACAGTGGGACGAATAAATTGAAGATACGTCTCATGTAGTACTCTTTACGACCTGACCTTCTTTGTGTTTGACCTTAGTTCTTACGACCCTCTTTAGAGTTATTGGAGTCTATACGTCTACTGTGGTGGGAAGACCGTCTTTCACTTCTCCTCGATTTTTCGGAGAACTACTTTCACTTTCTTCTTTCGCTTTTTCAACCGAATTTCGAGTTGTAAGTCTTTTGCTTCTAGTACCGTAGGCCAGGGTAGTGAAGTACCCTTTATCTACCCCTTTGTCACCTTTGTCGCAGTCTGAAATAAAAAACCCGAGGTTTTAGTCACGTCTACCACTGACGTCGGTACTTTAATTTTCTACGAATGAGGAACCTTCTTTTCAATACTGGTTGGATCTGTCATATAAGTCTTCGTCTCTGTAATGAAACGGCTGATTCCAGGTAGATCAGTTCCGATACTAAAAAGGACACCAGTACATACCTACACTCTCAACCTGACACTTCTTCCGACTCGTGGCTTTTTAACTACGAAAACTTGACACCACAACCTCTTCTGAGAACTCTCAGGGAACCTGACGTTCCTCTAGGTTGGTCAGGTAAGACTTCCTCAAGTCGGGACCCTAAAGAAACCTTCCTTACTACGATTTCGACTTCGAGGTCATGAAACCGGTGGAGTACGTTTCTCAACTGAGTAACCTTTTCTGAGACTACGACCCTCCCTAACCCCCGTCCTCTTTTTCCCCTACTGTCTCCTACTCTGCCGACCTACCGTAGTGAATGGGCTATCTGTACTCAGACTCACTTGAGACCCTCAACCACTACCTGTCCCTCCGGACCGTACAACCATAAGTGCCCAGCGTTTCTCAGCCTGTACTGACTCGCTGACTTGACTTGACTTACTTCTAGTACCTCTAGAGGAAGTTTTCCAAGGTACGGTCCATGGGACGTCGTCCGGTGATTAGGTGTAAAGACGACCTCTGATACACTATGAGTACCCGTTCAGACAGAATCAGACAACACCTCAGTTACGAGGAAAGAGGACCCAGGACCACATGTGTTCCAAACAAACGTGGGAAGTTCTCAAACAAAGGGGTCAGGACACATTCAAGACCAACGAAATACCACCCCATTACCTCTAATATGTATGTATGTATGTATGTATGTATATATATAGGGATAAAGTAAGTGAAAAATTAGACTATGAGACACTGTCACTAATTGTAGACCATCACCTCTACTGTCTTAACCGTTGACTCTTTGTTTTTCTTCGAAGGTTAGCACTGAAGTTTAGTTTAGAAAACTATTACTAATGTCGTAGTACGCTTTACGAATAACGATCACTTAGTATCACACTACTTATAAAACTTTGTCTTTTTCTCGAAGAACTAAGAGAAAATTATTCTTCATCGAAATTTTGTCGAGACCGTTTAGTCTTTAAACTTTATATCGTCGTACTATTTGTAACAATTAACAAGAAAGGGTTCCGACTTGGGTGAATCAGTATATGAGTATTCTGACTTGGATTACCTTTTCACGTATCGGAACTTATCTTTTTCACGAAGAAGAAAAATATTCGAAATAAAAAGGGGGAAATTGTTTACATACCTAATTTTCTATTTACTGTGTCCAATCCTTTCATAGACCGAAATGTTTTCTCACTTAAGTAAGAGACTCCTGTTTCGGGAGTCGTCTTTCCGAGAGTGTATGATCTGTGAAATTAGTACAGTAGTGTCTTCAAAGAAGAAGAACACATGCTAATTCCATGTTAAGGTAAATGTAAAAACTCTTTTTAGTAACTTTCCAACAAACTTTACTAACTCTTTCTCCGGACACACCCTTGACCGTCTGAAAGAGATAATTCTTTCAGAATCTCTTATCTTTCTATTTTTATTGAAGTGTAATATTATTGTCCCTACTGTAATTCGTAGTCGTACAGATTTTTTAACACCTTTTACTTTCTCGACGTGACATTCATATTTGTCTCTTATTTTTCTACTTGTGACATAAAGATAGAGTAGATTCACATATGAAAAAGTATAAAAGGACACTACTTTAAAGAACACCACGAAGTTTATATACCCTCGTCTTTACTTTATTCTATATTTTATTTATAATATCAAATAACTGAGTAAATCAGTGACTCTATCTCTATAATCTTTTCTTAAATACATATTAAAGTGGTTTAGGGAGTCCTTTTAACTCCGTGTCTCTTCACTTCTCTAAAGATGTGTAAATATTCTCTTTTTGGTTAGTAATAATCTTGTCCCTAATTGTACATCCTGATGATTGAGAACGAACCACTAAAAATCAAATATATTTCTTTTGTATTACTTTATGAAGAAAACAGAACAACTTTTTACTTATAACCTATGTAACATAATTAGTCTATAAAAAGTTCCTGACTCCTAACACAACTCTCGTTCAGTACAATGGACAACCCTATATGAAATCTAAGATTATCCTCTCCATCCATTATTTTTATTACCTACATTTTATTATTTGAGTTTACCATCATGTGTCTTATTTTACTCACATCCACTATGACTCTGTCCGACCCTGGATCACAGGAAAGGACGTCACGAACTGGACCTGTCTACAGAGAAGGTCGTTACTTTACGTTTCTTTACATGTTCCCCGCTTTGACGTACGTACACGTCAACCTCGTACGAACACCAAACTTAGTGTTCTATGTTTTTATGGTTTTGTTTGTTTGTTTGTTTGGTGACAATGAAGACTTCTTAGTCCTCAATTTTTGCCCCAGTGTCCTCATTTTCGTCCCTTGACACGTACGTTGGACGTGAGTTGTGGTGGTTTTCCAACCCGTTCTGTGGATTTGGTGGAGTGGTCGGACTGGGGTCTTGTGTAGAGACGGGAGTGGGGTGTATTCCTTCGTCGAACCATGTGGGAAGTCCCTCGTCCGGTACCTAAACAATGAACCAAAACAAGGGGTGACGACACTGTCCCCGACGTTACTTCTGAACAACCTTAAAGATCAGACTGGAGACCAGTTAAAGATAACTAACCTCTTCCGTTTCGTGGAACGAACCATAGTCATACTGAACTGCTCCATAGACGATGTACTTCTTTATCCAACTTGTAAAGTCCGTCGCTTCGGATTGTGAGAGTTTAAATTTTTCTGTCTTACTTAAACTCCATGAGGTCTATATTTTTTCGTTGACCGTATAGAATTAGTTTCGTCGATACTCTGACCCGACACCACTTATTTAACCATATATCTCCCCGTTATCGCTTTAGTCTCTTTTGTGAATATTCTGTTAACACAATCAAGATAAGTCAAGTCAAGTTAGCGAGTTAGCACAGGTTGAGACACTGGTGTACCTGATGTCGTGCGGTCCGAAGGGACAGGTAGTAGTTGAGGACCTCAAATGAGTTTGAGTACAGGAAACTCAACTTCTACGGTAGATTGGTGAAGTAGGAGATAACAGGGGAAGAGGAGGGTGGAAGTTACAGAGGGTCGTGGTCCCAGAAATGTTTACTCAGTCATGAAGTGTAGTCCACCGGTTTCATAACCTCAAAGTCGAAGTCGTAGTCAGGAAGGTTACTTATAAGTCCTGACTAAAAGAAATCCTACCTGATCAACCTTTAGGGAAGTCAACTTCTCACAGAGTTCTCAGGAGAAGTCTTTTCGTAGTTAAAAAACCGTGAGTCAAAAGAAATATCAGGTTGAGAGTGTAGGTATGTACTGATGCCCTTTTTGGTATCGGAACTGATCTACCTGGAACAACCGTTTCATCACAGAGACGAAAAATTATACGACAGATCCAACCATTTATGGAAAGGAAGGTTCCTCGTTCACAGAAAATTAAATTACCGATGTCAGTGATAGACGTCACTAAAACCTCGTACTTTTACATTTCTTACCGTTCTCTTTGATAGTTATAAAGGTGACAAAGGGGTAGATAAACAGTACTTCTCTACCCTGACCTACAGTACTAGAATCAAAAGACTTACATCTCAAAATTCGATTGAAAAAGTGAGAGGAGAAAGTGAAAGTAGTTCTCCGAGAAATCAAGAAGAGAAAGACGGTATTTCCACCACAGTAGACGTATAGACTCCAGTAACTATAATGAGTACCGTTAACACTAAGGTCGAACACGGAGTAGGTCGGATCGTAAAGAGTACTACATGAGACGGATATTAAACTTATTCGTCCCACTGTCATATGTCGGAACTGCATGAAGAAAGGGTTAAACCTTGGTCAAACAACAGGGTACAGGTCGACATTTACAACGAAGAACTGAACGTATGTCTAAAGATTCCTTCGTCCAGTCCACCAGATCATAAGGGTAGAGAAATCCTTAAAAGATCTAACAACACTAGGTGTGTCAGTTTCCGAAACCGTATCAGTTATTTCGTCTTCATCTACAGAAAAAAAGACCTTGAGAGAACGAAAAAACTACTAGGTTATCTATAACCGTTAAACTAGAGACCAAGGAGATGGAAAAGATTTAGGTCGAACTCGTACACCTTCAAGTACCAAGTGTATTACAACTTCGAACCGAACCTCTTAAAACTCGTAATGAAACGATCACCCACTCTGCTCACGTTGAGACACCATCAAAATCGTAACGAACCGTAACGGAAAGAAACACTCACCTTACTTTTGACTATAAAAGTCAGGACACCGGTGACGACTCCCAAGGTTTAAACGACCGTGTAACTTACGTTGTGAAAATGTCGTAGTATAAAATCCTAAACTTTATCGAGTTGACCTTAAGGTAGTGGAAGTGATCGAAACAAGTATCTCTACGAAGGATTCCGGGTGAACTGAAGTGTAAGGTCCTATAGACCGAGATCCATTCACTAGTGAGGAAGCACCAATAGAACGATCACTTTTTAGAAACAACATATCAAGAAAACACACAAGAACGATAGAGAAGAATTATAGAAGACGAAGACAATCCAGGTATGGTAAAGACAGGAAATAACACGGGTAGAAACGTTCTTTATAAGGAAACCATAAGATTAAAAGAACTTCTCTAGAGATCAGAAAGAGTAAGACAACAAAAGGAGATAAAGAAACGTAACTAGTGACTCCTTCGAAAAGAACAAAGAGAAACGGTAAGAAACCTTCAGACGTAAGTTTACCTATATAAAAAGGAAAAGATGAAACAGAAGTGAAGAGAAGAAAAGTATCGATAAACATTGTGGAGGAGTCTGTTGGTAAAACAGAAAAACGTAAAGAAAAAGAACCCCTACAAGAATTAGTGACGGAGGACATGTTACACTGTTTGAACACAGGTATCAAGAAGTCCGTAAGACGGATAGTTTAGATTAGGAAACTTAGATAAAGAGTGAAAGTGACATATTAGCATTCCCTAAACTTAATCTAGTATAGACTTACCAGATCACCAAAAGGGATGAAAGAAGTTAAATTCACACTTAAACCATTAGGACAAGTACTATACTTCGGTGTCAGTCGAGGGTCCGAACAAAGACGACTGACATATCTCGAAGATAGAAACCGACGTTTATTATATTAGTTAGATTAAAACCATGACTGGTAGTCCACTACAGGTACACATCTCAGAAGAGAGCACAACAACCTTCTCCCACAAACGATAGTGTTATTAGTTTCATTATAGTGTCATTAGGTTTATTAGGTTCATTATAGACTCATTAGGTTCAGAGACTGGTTATTACGACTTCTTCGACTTCAACTTGCCAAGAAACTTCTAGATGTTCTGGAAGATCTTGATTGTGGGATTTTTCTACAGGAGAAGTAATATCTTCTGACTTTACGTTTTCATCCTTCAGTTCCTTACGGACCTCATTGTCCTTTTCAACAGGAACCTCATGTCTTACTTTGTCCCTTTTACGATTATATTAAAGCAGTTCTCTTGTGTGACTAGTAACGAAATCAATTCTGTTATTATTTGTTACGAAACTGATTACACGGTTGTCAAAATTTTCCCGATAATAACCTATGGATATAAATACGAACTTCGATCTGGATTGTTTAGAAATTTTATTTCTGTTATACTCTGAACTCTCTATTCTGATTAACTCACTTAGGATTCAAAATCTGAACTCGTTGACACATCCAACGAAATTCGTTGACTCGAGAACATGTCATTCTTAATCCTTAAGTTTAAACCTGTACCGTATGAATTCTTTACATACCCTGTTACTCTCCTCCACAGGTCATCCTGTAACATATGTACTCAGACTTCGACTCCTGTGAAAAGACCATTACCCTATATCACACTTCCGTAGACGTATATCTATAATAAAATACCGAATTCTTCCATGGGACATCACTATGAGTTCTATACTTTACTTCGAGACTCACAGAGATCGTATTACTTATCTTCCGTCGTTTTTCTTCTCAGGACAATCACCATTCTTTAAATGTTACAATACTACAGTCTTCTATCCTTCATACACATAAAGTTCTCCCTTTGACACTAGTAGGGTAATTCACGGTATCCATCCAGTACATTCTTAATTTTTTTTTTTTTTTTCATAATACAGCCGTCTAAAAAGTATAACGTTTAGTGACTGTTGGAACTGTTCTTGTCAAAATATTGTGTCCTGTCTCCTTATAATGAACTTTAATATGTACTGCGATTAATTTTTTTTCCTTTCTTGATTTTGTTAGCCTTCCTTTCGTCAAACTCTTTCTAACAATTATCTAAAGTAGACCGAACATGATTGAAAGTAATAAACTCTTTAAAGTTACCGTAAAAGTTATTCCTTTTAGGACGGGATATATTAATTGGACTCTCTAAGTAGATCCGTTTTTCCAATTGCGACTGTCTTTACTTTCAATTTAGTATTGATAAGTTCACTTTATTCATCAGGACGAAGTGACACATTTTACTAATGGAGTCTTTTACTACATACTTCACTCAGACGACCAATCACTCTTATAGTGTACCAACTAATGTACTATATATTTTAATAGGTCATGAAATCTTATTATCCATTGTTGAAAGGAAGTAAAGACAAAATAAAAAGTTAGGTAAATTTGTTTTATAAAGAAAATTTAAATAAAAATAACTCATATAGTTACAAATCTGTCTGTAAAGGTTCCTAATTCTGTGAGATATTTATTTTATCTGACGTCCTTTTGATAATAAAAAGTTTTGTAGGGTCTATAAGAAATTTATTCAATGAAAGGAACGTCATTTTCGAGGTAGGTAGTCAATAAATAAACTAGCTGATCAAGATAAAAGACAAAAATTCTATCAAAATAAAACTAACAATTTTGATAATACCACTAAGCTCTTATATTTAATGTAGTTGACATAAGTCTTTCAGATTTTCCATGGAGTTTTCTTGTTTATTCTGACCTTGAAATAAGACATTAATTTAAGTCACAATTCATTAAATAAACCAATTGTAACAACTGATCTCATCCATTATAACTTGGTGATGGGTTGGTTTCTTTTACCGTCAACCACCACTAAATTCTTATGGAAGTTTACCTTGACGCTGATTAACATTCCCGAGTAAAATTACTCTCATTAAATATAAAAACTACGTTACTCCGAGGGAGGGGAAGTGTTACCTGTAAGAAATAATCCTCGTATTATACAATTTCCATATGAGTAAGTCTACGATAACTTATGTGTATAGGTTGGGGTCTTAAGAATCGTTACCTAGTATACTATATTTTCTATGAATTCTTATAGTTTAATTATTTAAACTTAAGGACAAGAAAAATCAGGATATCCCAGACTCCTCTATTAACGTCATATTGAGAGTTTTTGTTTCAATTCATAACATAATGACCCCGAAGGGGTCACCGAGTCGTCATTTCTTAGATCGAATTTTAGGTTCTCTGCGACCAAGGTAGGGATCTAGTCCTTCTAGTGGACCACCTCTCGTACCTTTGGGTGAGGTCATAAGACAGGACACCTTAGGGTACCTGTCTTCTCGAACCGTTCCATATCAGGTATCCCAACGTTTGTCAACCTGTATGGACTTTACTGACTCGTGTGTATGTAACCGAGGCTCTTGTGACCTCACCCATCGGTAAGGGAAGAGGTCCCGTAGAAGGACTGGGTCCCTATCTTAGGTCCAGAGACCGTAACAGTCGTCTCAGAAATGGTAGGTTCGTTGGTCCCTTCGGGGTGACACTGAACTAAACAAGAAAACATTTTCTATGTGCTACGGACACGAGTAAAACGAAAATTATTATCAAACTAAATATTATGAAGTTTTATTAACTCCCTGAAAAGGTGAATTTTCGTATAAAGAATTATAGGTAAAAAATGACCTTCTATAAGGTACATTTCTAGAAGTTTACCCAAACAATAGACATTGTTTACGTACACAATCCCGTATACTAATATCTCATTTTTTGATGTCTCAATTTTTCGTCTTTTGACTTTATGATAGGCGACTTTCAATCTGAGGTTGACGAGTATTAACAAACACTTACGTCTGTTACTCTTATTCTTTTTTTTAGGGATTATAAAACTAAGTAAAAGTACTAGGTAACCGGTCGACGATGTTCTTCTTAGTAATTACTTCGTACTCCAAAGTACGACGAACCACGGTGTCGTACTCTGTACGAAGTGGAATACCAGTGTAAGAAATGAGAAGGGATTGTGGTTTTTCCAGGTACACAAAACTTGTGTAATTTTATTCTATACATGTATAAAAAGTCGAAAGAAACTTTTTAGTGACTGTCGATGGTATGGTAAACGTTCTCACTGTCGCAAGTCACCTCGTAACAAGACACTTTATCTCATGTCTTAGTGTATCACACTTTTCTTTTTACATTTTAGTTTTCAAAAGGTCTTCGATAATAAATCGTTCCAAAAACAATTCTTTAATTATGACATTATCGAGTGGACATTAAAAACAAAGAAGAAGACTCTTTTTAACCCAAAACGTTTGTTAGTCTAACATCATAAATAATGTACGAAAACTACAAGGGAAACGAATAATCAAAACACAACGTAAAGGATCGTGACATTTTTTTGATACACCAGAAACTGTAATGTCGAATGTCAAATTACAACTGTCGTATTGTTACTCCAAAAGAATACTTCCAATAAGAATGTTCATAAATCTTATCCTTAAGTATTTACGTGGAATTCAAGACCGTACAGTTTTCATTTGTGGTAACCAAAAAGAATTCGGTGGATGACCAATGTCTCAAAAAAGTCAACTAAACTTCTCATATTTATACCTCGAGTAAAAAAAAAAAAAAGGAGACGTAGAACAGAACCTGAACTTTGACTCTAACTAAAAGTTTACGTTTGTTAAACATATTAAGGTAGACACTTATGATCGACAGTAATTTTCTACTCGTACATAGGATATAAACAGATGATTTTATACAGGACTGAGTCTTACAAATTGGAGTCAATCTTTTCAGTAATTCATAAGAAAGAGTGTAATAAATCAAGTAATATAGTACTCAAACAAGATACTTATTATGTAATACGTATATTCCTTTAATCTCTTCAATATCATTGTTTCTTCCGGTGTGAGGACCATGATCGACTCAATTTTAATGTCGGTTTGTAGTGGGAGTTACAACACCTGTTTTATCTTTAAGTGACATCAATAGTTAGCAATATATTATTAAAAGTTTTTAGGAATCTTTATAGTGTAAAAACCAAAACAAGTCTTATAAAGTAGAACTCAAGAGACTTTTATTCTAGATTCCTAGACTCCAGTCACCCTTTCATTAGGAGACTCTAGACAAAAGTCTTTCTCGGACATAACTCTCCTTCATCCTAACTTGTCCTACCTCTCACCCCGAACTTATAACATCGTTATTTTCTGAGTCGACCAGGTTTTAAGGCGAACCCTAGATCCTACCTATAAAGACAACAACAACAACTTCATATCAACTAAGTGTTACAACACAATTAATTGTGACACGTCGTCTCACTAAATATATATATATATATATATATATATATATAAATCGTAAAAAAAGGTAATACCAAATAGCACCTATGACTTATATCGAGATAAATGTCATCCTGAAACGATAGTTAGTTCAGACAAAAAAAGAAAAGTTAAAATTTTTATAAAATATAATTTCATATTAACTAATTGTTACAACACAATCAATGTACACATGTCAATTTACTAAGTCAATACGTATAAACAACAAATCAGTGATTCAGTAGAGGCTGAGAAACACTGGGGTACCTGACGTCGTATGGTCCGAAGTGACAGGAAGTCATAGAGTAACAGACGAGTATAAGTACAGGTAACTTAACCATTCCGATAGGTCGGTAGAATCGGAGACAGTGGGGGAAAAAGAGGACGGGAGTTAGAAAGGGTCTTAGTCCCAGAAAAGGTCACTCAGTAGAGAAACGTAGTCTACCGGTTTCATAATTAAAGTCGTAGTCAGAAAGATTACTTATAAGTCCTAACTAAATGAAATCCTAACCTACCGAACTAGAGGAACGTCAGGTTCCCTGAGAGTTCTCAGAAACAATCGTGGTGTTAACCTTTCGTAGTTAAGAAACCACGAGTCGAAAGAAATACTGGTTAAGAGTGTAGGCATGTATATGTACACAGATATATATGTACAGATAAGAAAAAGTTTAAGAAAAGGGTAAATTTAATAACATCTTATAACTCGTCTCAAGGGACATCATACCCTACAACATAGCCTAAGGGTCCAGGGTTCAGGATCCACCGCGATCACCATTTCCTGGGTTCATGGTCACATCCTCTGTTTTTTCTACACCCCAAGTTATGGACCCAGGTCTTCTAAAGGTACCTTCTCCCGTACCGTTAAGTGAGATCGTAAGAACGGACCTCTTAGGATACTTGTCCCCTCGAACCACCCGATGTCATGTATCCCAACGTTTCTCAGTATGTACTGACTTCTCAGAATCATTCGTGGGACATCATATTCATCCAGAAACAACAAATAGACAAAATTTATATAGTCACACATGTACAGTTAGGGTTTGGTTCCTCTAGTCCTGGATTTTGGGGTTGTCTTAATCAGTGATCTATACCCGAAGAGACTTTTATTCTGTCTTTCATTTCTCCTTGATTTTTCGGGGAACTACTTTCACTCTCTCCTCTCACTTTTTGGACCGAATTTCGAGTTGAAAGTCTTTTGTCTAACACCTTAGAGCAGGATAGTGAAGTACCCTTTATCTACCCCTTTGTCACCTTTGTCACAGTCTGAAATAAAACCCCCCGACGTTTTAGTGACGTCTACCACTAACGTCGGTACTTTAATTTTCTACGGACGAGGAACCTTCCTTTCAATACTAGTTAGATCCATTGTATAGTTTTTCGTCTCTGTAATGAGACGGTTGTTTCCAGGTAGATCACTTCCGATACCAAAAAGGTTACCATTACTTACCTACACTCTCAACATGACACTTCTTTCGACTCGTGGTTTCTTAACTACGAAAACTTGACACCACAACCTCTTCTGAGAACTCTCAGGAAACCGGAAGTTTCTCTAGGTTGGTCAGGTAGGATTTCTAGTCAGGACCCACAAGTAACCTTTCTGACTACGACTTCGACTTTGAGGTTATTAAACCGGTGGAGTAGGTGTCTAAACTGAGTGACCTTTTCTGGGACTACGACCCTCCCTAACCCCGTCCTCATCTTCCCCTTTTGTCTCCTACTCTACCACTCTAACGTAGTGGCTGAGCTACCTGTACTCAAACCCATTTGAGACCCTCAACCACTGCCTGTCCCTCCGGACTGCACGACGCTAAGTTCCCCACCGTTTTTCAGTCTACGCTGACTCTCTGACTGATTTGACTCTTATTCTGAAACGGAACCCGTTTCACCGAAAGAAGGAGATTCTCCTTGAAGGTCCCTACCAGAGTACGAAACGATGGGACAGTTCAAGGATAAATGGTTGTGAGGTCAGTAAAGGTTGAGAAACACTGGGGTCCCTGACATCGGGTAGTCCAAGGAGACAGGTATCTTAAAAGGTCCATTCTTATTACCTCATTCATCGGTAAAGGAAGATGTCCTATAGAAGGGTTGTGTCCCTAGTCTGGGCCCAGAACGTGTAAAGTCCGTCTAAAAAGATGGTAGACTCTATGGTCCCTTCGGGAATGGTTGTGATGGAATTTACTTAAATCCGTATAAGTTTCGAAATCAAATAATAGATTACTATTATAATTACATATAAATTACACATTATAAAGGAATTTATAACCTTCTCTAGTCTTGTAAAAGTAGGTAAAATTTATTACTTTTACGATAAAAATTAAAAAAATACGGAGATTACTATAACTATTATCTTCAGTCATTTTAATTGGTTGGAAGTCTTAAGGATCTTCCCTAGGAAGATAATATAGAATAACGGTTAAAAAGTGTCCCAGTTATATTATAGGTGAAATATACTATTCATTTAACTCCACATTCCTCCTATTGCTTTAAACTGTAAATCGATTTTTATGCTTTTATACTAGTACGGGGTATAAGAGAACTCTTCGAAGGTAAATTTTTATTACTTTAGATAACACGAATTTCCACCGAGTCTACCATTTCGCAGACAGACGTCATGTCCTCTGGGTCCAAACTAGGGACCCAACCCTTCTAGGGAATCTCTTCCTTTACCGTTGGGTGAGGTCATGAGAACGGTCCTCTTAGGGTGCCTACCTCCTCGGACTATCCGATGTCAGGTACCCCAGCGTTTCTCAGCCTGTGTTGACTCTCTGAAGTCAAAGTCAAAGTTTTCCTCCTCACCCACCTTTCTTTTTTCATTTTAGTGTCTTTCTTCCTTTTTTTTTTTTTCTCTTCTGTGACGAAAACGTGTTATTATCACATTATATATATATATATATATATCATTACTCTCTTTATGTGTTTTTACGTAACTGAACTACCTAGATATATTGGGTATAAAAATCGACATTAATGAAACAATTCATCAAATTGTTTTCACTTGTGGATAATACGTGATCCCTGTTTGTATGTTTAATAGAACGTGATTCTCAGTTGAATTAATCTCAGAGAAATTCTTGACGTAAACATATTATTATTATAAAAGAAAAAAAATTAAGTGTATTATTAACTATTGTTATATATCCGTACATTGAAATCCCTATAATAAGTTATTCGACCTTCTTCGTTGATACTCAAGTCTTACACTTTTTAGATAGAAACTGAATAACTTCAGTAAGATCAAGTTTCTTAATAGATTATAAACCATCACCAATCCTTCTATAATTACATATAGAAATATTTTCTATATCACGTAAAGATCTCAAGCACTAAAACAGAAAAACGATATGTTTAATTAAGATTACATTGAAGGTCATACTGAAATAGACTCCGAAGGGGAGACCGATTAGGTACAAGACTTTAAATCGTTTTTTCTTTTACAATGAATTTTACAATTACAAATCTTTACTTAAAGACTTATGTTTTAGTGTACTCTTTTGATTTGTACTGAAGACATTCAATTATCAACAGTTTTGTCTTGTGTTTTATTTCGAATTTCATGGAAAAGATCATACGTTAAAAATCTCCATATCCGGATTCCCGTCTCTTTGTAACTTTCCTTGTTTCCAAAATTTATCTTATATACACATCTCTCTTTTAAGAAGATATTAAAAAGATTATAAAATTCTATCAGTTTGTAAGACTTTAAATGTGACTTTCTCTAAATGTTACTTGTGGGTGTTGGATGGTAATTATAATATGATGTTATAGAATCTAACAAATTAAATTGTATATAGACGGCTAATTAGGTCGAGAAAAGGTAGATACGAAGAAAAGATACGTAAATTTCCATTAGAACAATAACAAAATTTTAATAATCAGTTCTAAAAATACTGTCAACACGGTTAGAAACGTGTGTATAAACGAGTCAGTTGGGACGGACTTGTGAGATAAGTTAAATTTTAACGTCAAAAGGGTTCGGGGTAGAGGGGTCTTCAGTAGGTTTAAGGATAATACAGTAGATATATAATATCTTGAGAATGGTGAAGGGTCGATTGATACTTTTACATTTATAGTATTTCTACCCTTAAAAAAATTACGAGAATAAAGTTTTCGGATCTTCTCTCGGACCACGTATTATACTGGAGAGAGAGACATATATATACATATGTGTGTGTGTGTGTGTGTGTGTGTGAATATATTTTGTTCTAAAGAGTAACGTCACATAGGAGTCTAAATATCTTATACTGGAGTTCAAAAGTAAACATTAACATGTTAAAATTCTATAAATAAAAACAAGTCAGCGATTCAGTACAGACTAAGGAACGTTAGGGTTCCTGACGTATTACAGTGTGAAGGGACAGGAAGCGATAGAGGACTTTAAACGAGTTTGTATAACACAGTTACCACGGTAGGAAAATATTGACGTCTAGCTAGGTGTTCGGGTAAGGGTTCTAGATGGTAAGTAAGTTTTTAAAAATTTTAAAAAGAAAGATTTTAATACAAAGACAGGACCTCTAGCTTGAAATTAATTCTTAAATTAATTCGAAATTAATTCTTATTGATGGTTATTTTAACACCGAGTCGACCATTTCTTAGGAGGACGTTACGTCCTCTGGGACCAAACTAAGGACCCAGTCTTTCTAGGGGACCTCTTCCCTATCCGATGGGTGAGGTCATAAGACCGGACCTCTTAAGGTACCTACCATATCAAGTACCCCAGTGTTTGTCATCCTGTACTGACTCACTGAAAGTGAAAGTGTTTATTTTAATAAAGTAAGATTCACAAGTACAGGTGATGGTAAAATAAAAGGTAAACGACTAAGACGATAATGGATAACGGATTAAAGATGACGTACAAAGATGAGGAAAAATAATTGTGTATCTACTTTTAATTATTCTATTAACTTTTGTTCTCTGCATACTTGTGTGTCAGAAAGGAGAGAGTTACAAAGAGAAACCTTAACACATACCTTCTGGTCGTTTGGAAGTTCTAATTCTCATCACAATCTTTCTGTGTCGTCATCTGACCTAAAAACTATCGGGAGGGTAAAAAACAGTACAGGAGTTTAACTATGTTTCGGTCCGAGGGTACGAAGGTTAAAATTCGATACGTCACGAAACGACAAAACTGTTAGACAAATAATACTACTCCAGAGTCGAAACTGAATTAGAACTGTAGTCAACCGAAAATCGACGTTTAGACGTTAACTCTACCACTTCGACAGTGAGAACAATTGGAAAATTGTCCGACCACTGTCTCTGAGTAAAGGAAAACGATCTGAAATCAATTGGTCTCTAAGACGTCCGGTCAAATTTAGTCTCTAAACCTTTGTGTTCGATTGTTGGACTGTTTATCCTAATTTTGTAAGTCACACACTTTTGTACGAACAATAAGATCGTCTACTATCTTCTTAAAACTCAATCGAACGTATTCTACGAAAAGTTTTGTGTTCTCGGTTTAAGTCGTCTATTAAAAAGTGAAGAGGGAAATTGAAAGAAACACTTCTACGGAGGACCTTTGTTTTGAGAATTTAATATTTCTTATCTGATAAAATCTGATTTTTAAAGAGTATTTTAAGTTCCCGTTACCTGTAACTTATAGTGTTTGATTTTATACATATGTACATCTCACAAATAATACGGAAGTTATATTTTATGAAGAATTTTTATGACGTTTCTATTCACAGGAATGTGACCATTTCGTATTTAATATTTATCGATTACTATTTCACAGAAACTTTTGTTTTGTACTATATTTACGAATATATCGTAATATGTAAAGATACCATGTAACGATATAAGATTTGAAGTTTATAATTTTTATACTTTGATAAATAACCATAAATAAGGAATCCAAATGTATATGTAAATATTCTTTCTTACGTAAAGTTAAAATAGTTATTGGTATAAGAGAATTTACTGTAAGAGTACTTTCATAAATATTAGATATAAAACCCCAGTATAATAGAGAAGAATATTAAAAGGTACGTTAGGAAGGGATAATGTACGGATTAAGTATAATTAGGAAATTATAATTAAGATGGAGTACTAATATTTTTTAGTGAAATTACTCGTAAAAATTTTTGTGAAGACTGTAAGAAGAGTTCGTAAATTATCGTGTTTAATTCGTTTACCGTTTAGTACTAAAGTAAACATAAGTGACATTATTACAATAAGTATTCTGTAATAAAACCGTAAACACACTTACGTCGAGAGATAAAGGTACCTTTAAATAAAAATAAAACAAAAATTAACTCAGTTGAACTGAGTAACAAGATCTACCGAATCAATTGACCGACTCTCATGGATTCTTAATTAAGTCCATGTTTGCCCACCTTTCTTCAAGGTATACAGATTGTTCACAAAACAAACCGAACAAGTTATAAATTTTTACATGACTATTAATTTTGAACCCTATTAAATAGATCGTCAGTCTTAAAGACAGAATATAAGTATTTCCACGAACCTGTGTCCGAAAATTTTTCTTATAATCCCTTTGGTACAGAGACAAAGTAACAATTCTAAGGATCCATGTCTTTGAATACATAGATTATGACAATGGTCATCTGTCCATTAATCCATCTTACGTTAGACAAGCCCTAAATCATTTGGGTCTTACTTTATAAAGATCGTCTTAGTTGGTGAACGAACTTGATTTTTAGATCAAAACTAATTCTCTCCTATGTAAGGGTAGTCTATCTACACCTCTTGTCTAACCGGTGAACACAAACACACACACACACACAAGTACTGATATTGATCTAGGATGTTTCTTTATGAACTTAACCCCTTTGCAATACCGCGGTTCAACCAAGAATTCTGTAATAGTCTTCTTTTACTGTTTATAAGTTTTATAATGTCAGGAATGACCACTAGAAAAAAAAAAAAAAAAAAGAAGAGAATACGAATTTGTTCCAGGACTTGAAGTGAGAAATTTGAGTAAGTTCCATGACGTAAACTTAATCCTCAAATTAAATATAACCTAGTTGAAAAGTTTATAAAGTTCTATATAAAGTTTATTCGTGTAAAAGATCAATTAACCACTAATGTTCCAAACAACAACAGAGAAATCTTTCATAACAGTTATTAATTTGAGGGAACTGTGCTAAATTAAAAGAGTAGAACATTTCTACTCAGAACTTTTCAAATTATGTAGTGAAGTGGAATATTGTGAGGAGGGAGATAAATATAAATATCAGAAATATAATCGATAGAAAATCAAACATAGAAGAGAAGACGTAAAAGTGGTACTAACTTCTCTTTAAGGTGGTAAACGTTTGTGACTATAAGACCAAACCGGTAAAAGTCATTATACGTCATTTAACAGGTCTAAGACGGGAAATGTTATACTAGAAGTTATTTTTTTCATTGGGAAAGACCCAGAGAGAAAGTAGACATTCACACCTATTATCGTGAACCAACCGGGTCGGGTATTCCCACAAAACTAGTATTCATTACTATTTCAATTTTAGTTTCTGTTTATAATTATCTTTGGAAAATAAGTGAGTATTTCGTCAGAAATCTTCTAAAGTCATGTTCCGATACTCAATCTTAAAAAGAAAAAATTTTTTATTAACGACTAATGGATTGTAAAATTCCCGTTCTAACTCTTTATAAAAAGTTTGAGACCTAGACTTTAAAAATGATTAAATGTATAAAGTTTCGTTTTATTCCAAAGAATAGTTTCGAAAGACATGTTACTTCTTTATTAAAATCCAATCTACCTTTACGTACAGTACTTTGATCCCAATGCAAGGGAATACGAATCATTTTTATGAAGAACGTTATACTTTATAAGATGGAAATCCATTACTCATGAGTTAAAAAAAAAGAAGTCTGGAAATATTCAAAAGTATAACGACGATCCATAAACACTGATCCAAAGATAAACTTTTATCTGTAACCATAAAGACATAATACTTTTTCTGTGTAGAAAAATAAATGGAAACGGAACAAAGAATAAGATATAACATTATAAATAAACTGAGACTTATACTTATATTCTTTGTACTCCTTAAGTTGGGTGATTAACGATTGTCAGTTGGTGTCCCCTTAAACCACAGCTCAAAGGTCTGTTAAGTAGTATTTAAACTGTGACTATTATATTGACCGAGAGTACAACTATGTGGAACTTGATCTCTAAATATTCTTAAGTACATAAACTTTTATTTTTTTTACCTCTACAAATACGCTAATTTTATTATCAGGAGTAGGATTTCGACTGATGATAATTGGTAATCTTAATTTGAGGACGGTTGTGTCTTTTATGACGTTCTCGGTTTGTCGTAAACCCTTTGGTTTCAGGTTGGTTACTGTACGATACTCCGGTCGTCAAGAACGTGTGTCGTTTCTACACCGGTAAAAGGTCTAAAGGTTAGTCTCCACCCCTGTCTAAGAATTGACTTGATATATATTTACACTATTTTTATCTTTAGAAGTGAGCATAGATTGTGTCAGGAAGTTCAATCCGAAGTTGTTTTGTACTTGACTTTTCAAGCTCTACAGGTTCGACCTAAAACTTCTCCGTCTCCTTGGTCTCTAGTTTTACGGTTGTATTTAATCTAATACCTCTTTCGTTCCTTTAAGGTCCTTTTGGTGGTGAAGACGAAGTAACTGATACGATTTCGGAAATTGACATATCTTTGTTCTTTGACACCTTGTAACAATTTCTCTACCCTCCTCTACCCTCATGATCTAGTGGTATGAGCAGAGGACTCTTTGGACATGCACCTAGTTTTTCGTTGTCAATTTTGACCTGTACCTTTTGACTGACCAAGTTTTGACCCCTTCCTCATGCAGTTCCGACATATAACAGTGGGACGAATAACTTGAATACACGTCTCATGGAGTACGCTTTACGGTCCAACCTACTTAGTGTCTGACCTTAGTTCTAACGGCACTCTTTATGGTTGTTGAAGTTTATACGTCTACTATGGTGAGTTTATCGGCTTTCACTTCTCCTTAATTTCTTGAAGAACCACTCCCACTTTCTCCTCTCACTTTTTCGACTCAACTTCGAGTTGTAAGTCTTTTGATTTTGGTACCGTAGACAAGGGTAGTGAAGTACCGTCTATAATTCCCCTTTTCACCGTCTACACCGTCTGAAATAAAAGAACCTGAGGTATTAGTGACGTCTGCTACTGACGTCGGTATTTTAATTCTACGAACGAGGAACCTTCCTTTCAAAACCGTTTGGATCTATCATATAATTTTTCGTCTCTGTAGTAAAACGGCCGTTTCCAAACATGCCAGTTTCGAAACTAAAAAGGTCACCAGTACGTGTCTATACTCTCAACCAGGTGTTTCTTTCGACTCGTAACTTCTTGACTACGAAAGGTTGACACCATGACCTCTTCTGAGACCTCTCAGGGAACCCGACGTTCCTCTAGTTTGGTCAATTAGGACCTTTAGTTGGAACATATAAGTAACCTTCCCGACTACGACTTCAAGGTTATGAAACCGGAGGACTCCACCTCTCGACTGAGTATCCTTTTCTGGGACTACGACCTTTTCTGACTTCCGATTTCCCCTTCTCCCACCGTTTCCTACTCTACTAATCCAGCGTAGTCACTGAGTTGCCAGTACTTAAACTCGTTTGAGGTCCTAAATCACCTGTCACTTCCTTCGCATTACACGACGTCAAGTGCCCCGGTACTTCTCAGTCTATACGGAATCTCTGACTTGTTATTATTGTTGTCATATCGGTAACAAAACGAATATAAATATTTCTTTCTTCCAGTATCCTTGAATTTTTAATTCGTTTTTATAGTCCTTATTTTCTTCGAAAAGAAATTAAAAATTTCTAAAGGAGTGTTCTCTTTTTACAAGTCAAATTCGTCTCTCTATAATAGGGACTAAAAGTTAAAGAAGAACTTATAAAACGAGACATAAACTATCTCGTTTATATTAACTTTTGGTCTTTTATAAAGGTATATATGTTTCGTACGATTTGTATAAACTAAAAGTAACGTTGGGACTTGACAAAACATAGAAAATATAAGTTCTGTACGAATAAATAATCAAACATTTAAAACAGTACCGACTCTAAGACAGTAACATCTACCACTAAATTTTTTTTTTTTTTTAGTGACACAGTCCAAAAAGAAAGGACGAGACCTCTACCGTCTATCTTATCAAACGAAACCTATCACCAAACCTATTTGTACTTCTATCTCTTACGTAGAGAGTTTGGATCCTAGAAACTCCTGACTTCGTAGTGGACCAAGTGACGATACAGGAACCGTGTAAGGACGGTATGTTATTAACGAGTTATTTACAAACTATTACTCTGTAACTTATCCAGGGGGGGGGTGGGGTGATGACCGAACGCTTTACGTGAAAATTGAAGACCAACCCTTTACGTATCATATGAAGAAGTCGTCACCCAAAACACCATAAACCTCACTCCGTCACTATATATCACCACCTTTTCCAAATAATACCCCTATCTCNAACGAGTTATTTACAAACTATTACTCTGTAACTTATCCAGGGGGGGGGTGGGGTGATGACCGAACGCTTTACGTGAAAATTGAAGACCAACCCTTTACGTATCATATGAAGAAGTCGTCACCCAAAACACCATAAACCTCACTCCGTCACTATATATCACTACCTTTTCCAAATAATACCCCTATCTCAAGGACCCAAGTTTAGGGAAAGACGGTTAATACTCGACATAATAGAACTTTTCTACAATTGAAGAGACATTTTTTAATAGTTGATCTTTATCTTCGGTTATTATCGAGGATACATTATGTCGACTACACTAGTAGATTACCCAGATATATTTAGGAACTCTGTCGTTCGTGATATCCCTGGGAAGAATCGAGTAAATTCCTTTAGACATAGATTTAATTCACAAGGATGTAGAAGGATCAAAAACTCACTTGAGTGTATATATTATGTTTTAACAATTACAAAATATTTAGTTCGTTTTCATAAAGAAATTTTACGAAATTTTAGTTCATTGAACTACCTAAATCAAAGATTTCGTAAAACTTTTATTAGAAAATAAGTGAATAAATTATCTTAATAGTTTTCTTTATTAAGACCTATCGCAAGGATACAGTTAGTTTACTTTATTGGATGATAACGGAAAATCTTTATTATCTTCCGTTACCGTTAGGTGAGGTTATGAGAACGGACCGTTTAGGGTACCTGCCTCGTCGGACCATCCGACGTCAGGTACCCCAGCGATCCTCAGTCTGTGCTGACTCGTCGAAGTGAAAGTGAAAAGTGAAAGTAAACAACTTCTTCCTTTACGGTTGGGTGAGGTCACAAGAACGGACCTCTTAAGGTCCCTGCCCCCTCGGACCACCCGACGGCAGATACCCCATCATGTCTAAACCTATGCTGACTTCACTGAATCGTCGTCGTCGTCATTATTTTTATATCTATCCGTATTAAATTACAAAGTCTTTAATTTTTGTAGTTTGTGTCCCATTCCCGTATTAAAGGTACGTTCAAAATGTTACTTATATACTTTGTACTTCTCTAATGAAAATGATCTCATCATATACAAAATTTAAGGTGAAGGAAATCTTTAATACTTGTCTCAAACATAAACCTAAACACACTTTCCTTAAAAGGTCCCATCTTTAGAAAGACTATCGGTAAAAAGAAGTAAAATAAACAAACCTAAGTGTAAAAGTCACTCTTTAATGTGTAACCAAAGTCTTAAAAGAGACAACTTATTTGTATCCCTTGGGTTAGGGGTCCAACCACTTCACCTCCCCAGTCACAATTATAGTAGTCTCGATCCTTACGCTTCACTTTCACCACTGTATATTTACCACTATGATCAGTAAAAAGACATATAATTATAAGAACTTCCCAGAGATTTCTCAAGGAAATCTTTTTTTTTTTTTTGTTCTTTTACTGAAAGGTAACACATTTGAGTAGTAGAAAAATTTTCTCTTATATCGAACAGTAAGACTTTTAACCTTTTAACTTAAATAAGGTATCAAGTCACTTTTCATATTAGTCATCTCACATCACTACTACGGTTGAGAGACCTCCAGTGTAATAATAGCAAGAGTAAGACGACGAAAATCTGTTTTCAACTAAGTTTCTAAATCTCTGAAATATACTATCAAGTTTTCTGAGGTTCTTTTCTTTAGACAGTGCATATTCGATTCTTCTGAAGAAGTTACTAGTGTAATATATACTAATACGTAAAAGACTTAACAATCTAAAAATCTATATCATGATAGATTGATGGAGATAAGGATAATAAGGTTCTATATTACGTTCTTAAATTTAAATTCCTTTACTCTTTAATTAGTATTAGGAAGACCTTATAAAGGAAGAGGTCCCCTAGAAGTGTTGAGTCCCTACCTTGGGACCAGAGGGCGTAACGTCCGTCTGCGAAATTGAGACTCGATGGTCCCTTTGGGGGTCTAATATAATACGTAAATAAACTCTAGAGATCATCTACCTGCAAAATTAAGAGTCCGTCATAGATTTAATCCCTTTATATTATCATATAGGAATCTTAAAAAATTATATATATAATGTTTTTTTTAAGATCACACTTCTCATCGAAAGGTTTCTAACCTAGTGATTCTATTAAAGGTTGATCGTATTTTCACAATTATCACACCAGTTCTCGTATCTCTAAAAACTTGATGACTCGGAGCCTCATTGTATAAATCAAGAATGATGTTCGTGATCGTTTATTGAAAAAAAGTACATTAGATCAGGGAGATAAAATAAAGAACTAGTAATTTTCATTTTATTATGGTACCACGAATCATAAACGATTCAGGACAGGTTGAGAACGCTGGGGTACCTGACATCAGGAGGTCCAAGGAGACAGGAAACCTAAGAGGTTCGATCTTATGACATTACCCAACAGTAAAGGAAGATAGTATTCCTATATCACATTAACAATACTACTGATATACTCTATTAAAAGGTCTAAATTACTCTCATATTAACTGATCAGGTCTCTTTATTGAAGAAATAAGTCAGTACTTCTAGATAGTCCCTTCACAAACGAAAAATAGGTGAGGACAAGGAAAGAAGTTCACCTCTTCTATAAAAACGAAGGTTATAATTTAGTCAAAAATGTTATTGAATTGATTATTGGTTATTCAGTGGTACTTTATCCCAATATGATTTTCAAAACACTGACCATCCTATAAGCAGTAAAACTTCAGCGAGTCAGCACAGACTGAGAAACACTGGGGTACCTGGAATCGGGTGGTCCGAGGAGGTAGGTACCTTAAAAGATCCGTTCTCATGACCTCACCCAACGATAAAGGAAGAGGTTCCCTAGAAGGGTTAGGTCCCTAGCTTGGGTCCAGAGACCGTAACGACGACGACGACGATTCAGCGAAAGAGTAGGAGCCAGCAGGGGAAGAGGAGGACGAGGGTTAGGGAGGGTTGTAGTTTCAGAAAAGGTTACACAGTTCAGAAGTGTACTCCACCGGTTTCATGACCTCGAAGTCGAAATCGTAGTAAGGAAGGTTTCTTTAGGGTCCCGACTAGAGGAAGTCTTACCTGACCAACCTAGAGGAACGACAGGTTCCTTGAGAGTTCTCAGAACAGGTTGTGGTGTCAAGTTTTCGTAGTTAAGAAACCGCGAGTCGGAAGAAGTGTTAGGTTGAGAGTGTAGGTGTGTACTGATGACCTTTTTGGTATCGGAACTGATCTACCTGGAATCAGCCGTTTCATTGCAGAGACAAAAACTTATACGATAGATCTAACCAGTATTGAAAAGAAGGTTCCTCATTTGCAGAAAATTAAAGTACCGACGTCAATGGTAGACGTCATTATAAGTCAAGTCAAGTCAGTGAGTCAGCACAGGCTGAGAAACGCTGGGGTACTTAGCGTCGTGCGGTCCGGAGGGACAGGTAGTGGTTGAGGGTCTCAAGTGAGTCTGAGTGCAGGTAGCTCAAGTACTACGGTAAGTCGGTAGAGTAGGAGCCAGCAGAGGAAGAGGGAGGGTCGTAGTTTCAGAAGAGGTTACTCAGTTGAGACGTACTCCATCGGTTTCATGACCTCAAAGTCGAAATCGTAGTAAGGAAGGTTTTTTTAGGGTCCCACCTATAGGAATTCTTACCTGACAAACCTAGAAGAACGTCAGGTTCCCTGAGAGTTCTCAGAAGAGGTTGTGGTGTCAAGTTTTTCGTAGTTAAGAAACCGCGAGTCGCCAGTTTAGTTTTATCTACAACTATTACTTGACAGCCATTCACTATTAATATTTAGTACACTTATAGTCGGGTTATTTTCCATTTACCTATCTTTTTCTTTTATGTAGTATAAAAGTTTTACTTATATTCGTACAATTATCAAAAATAACTTTCACAAGAAACTGTGACTAAACAAAAAAAACAGACAAAACAAAAACAAACCCCGATACGTACGTAAAAAACCCTTCAGAATACATGTAACACTATCTATCGAAACCGAATTTTACTATAGACAGTCAACAGTTACTTATCTTTATTTGTGAAAATAAAAATGTTCACATAATCATCATATGATAATTATTAAGTTGTTTTTAATTTCTTTCAGAGAAAAATATACTTATTAAGAACAATGGACCCAGATGAAAAAAAGAGTTTAATTTTTTTTTTAATAGTGAGTTTAGGGAATTAAATGTAGTCTTAAGTGAGAACCATGACGTGTAACACATCCAAAACTGTTTATATATTACTACACATCGGTGGTAATATCATAGTATACGACACAACACGACACGAATCAACGAATCGATACAGACTACGAAAGTTGAGGTACTTGACACCGGGAGGTCCAAGGAGACAGGTTCTCCTAAGAGGTCCGTTCGTATGATCTCACCCAACGGTACGGGATGAGGACGCTTAGAATAATTGGGTCCCTAACTTGGGTCCAGAGGACGTGACGTCAGTCTAAGAAATGGTAGACTCGGTGATCCCTTTCTCTCTTTCTTTCTTTTTCAGTAAGTCAGTACAGGCTGAGAAACGTGGGGGTACCTGATATATCAGGTACCTTAAAAGGTCCGGTCTTATGACCTCACCTATCGGAAAGGGAAGAGGTCCACTAGAAGGGTTGGGTCCCTAACTTGGGTCCAGAGGGTGTAACGTCCGTCTAAAAAATGGTTGACTCGGTCCTCCCTTCGGACTCGGTGGTACCTTGGGGTTTGTTAAATGAAATGTGTTACGGATAAGTAAAGAAGGACTGTGAAGGGCCGTTAGTAATTAGAAAAATAATAAGGGTAACCAAACGAAATGGGTCTGACAGTATATCAACTTTAACATGTCGTACATCGGAAAAGTTTAACTGAAGAAAGTGAATCATTATGAGTAAATTCTAAGAAGGTACAGAAAAGTAAAGAACCATAGTATAAATAAAATCATGTCTTATTATAAAGTAATAGACGAGTAGATAAATTCCTGTAGTACAAACGAAGGTTCAAAACCTTTAATACTCATTTCGACGACATTCGTATGTATGAAAACTTCTCTGTACTCAAAAGTCGAAAATACCTATTTATTGTTCTTCATGTTAACTACCTAGTAAACCCAGTGTTTATCAACCTGTATTGACTTCACAGTATCGTGTGCACGTACGTCATGTCTATTCTTGTACAAATTGATTCTTTGATGGTCTGATAGAAGGATTTACCCATACGGTAAAACATAAAAGTGGTTTTTATTTACTCTCAAAACATTGAGGTATGGGAAAGGTTTTAAACTTTGACGGGTCACAAAACCTAAAAACAGAAGAAATATCCATACAAAGTTATAGTTAAGGATTTACTGAATACTAGAACTCATAGAAAAGTATACGAATAAAAGGTAGACGTATAGAGAAACTTTACCATAGACAAACTCAGAAAATAGATGCAAAACTAACCTAACAAGTAAAAGGATAACCACTCAAAATACCCAAGAAACTTATAAAACCAATAGTCAGAGGAAGTAATCCAAACAGAAAACGTTTACAAAAAAGATCAGATACCGAACAACAGTAGGAAACTGTTACCGATAATGTCTCATTTTTAACGTAAAACTACTTCAACTCGAATAATTAAAAAAAGAGAACCATATACAGAAACTACACATAAACTTTTTAGTAGTAAAGGTTCCAATGGATCCTAAATCGGATACGACAGAACAATATATAAAAAAAGTAAAGTGTAAATCCAGTCACTAGGCAAAACTCAATTATAAACACTTCCTACATTACAGACACAGATCTAAGTGAAAACACGTACGCCTACAGGTCAACAGGGTCCTGGTAAACAACTTTTCTGAAAAAAGGTAACATAACGTAAAACAAAACAAGTTTCTAGTCGACTGACATAAATACACCCAGATAAAGACCCGAAAGACAACACAAGGTAACTAGATAAAAGGATAAGAAAACGGTTATAACGTGATACAACTGATAAATCGAAATATATTCAAATTTTCAACCCATCACAGTTCAGAAACTCAAAAAAGAAGAAATATAATATAACCCTTTCTAAAAAAAATTAAATTATTTTATATCTGATTCTTAACAAAAAGTCTATATAAAATATAAGATCTCATTTGTAAACGTTTGAAGAAAATAATTTCTCAGTCATATATAATGTCCGAACACTTGTTATACAACAAACAAAGTTGATAAGTTGAGACGAAAAAGTTCACTTTGTCGAAATCCATTTTATATTTACTTAATACCTAACCTACACAATTTTATATAAAAATACGTTCTTGGTCCCCAACCCGGTCTAACCAGGTTCCTGGTGTCAATCAAATTATTGACAAAATCTCCTACCGAAGGAGTGGTCGTTATTGTAGACATCGTTTCTCTGGTATAGATAAAACAAATGATGGAACATTGACCATGGTTTGTTTCAAGAACCATGTATGATACCTGAATTATTCACATACAACTTCTCTATTTACGATATTACAAAAAAAAAAAAGGTAACCCTTGTAAATAATTATGAAATCAGGTCTATTTACTATTAAATCATTACATCTAGGACAACGATCGTTTCACATTTGAAGTGATTTTCCTAAGACCAAGATACTTTAATTACTAATTACATGTAGGAAGTCACTCTTATGATAACGTACAGTGTGATATTTACTACGTATGATAGTAGGTGTAAATAACTATTATCAAACATGTTAAACTACTCAGACATTGTATTTTTTCTTTTGTTAACCTTGATAAGGGTAATACTAATACCAAATCAACGATTCAACACAGACTGAGAAACGTCGAGGTACCTGGTATCGAGTGGTTCAAGGAAACAGGTACCCTAAAGGGTCCGTTCCGATGACCTCACCCAACGGTAAAGTAAGAGGTCCCCTAAAAGGCTGAGCTCATACTTTGGACCCAGAGGACGAACCGCCGTCCGAAGACATGGTGACTCGGTGGACCCTTCTCGTGATAAAAGTAGTCCATTGTGATTAAAAACACAAATTATAACTATTGAGACACATTCTCCTCCTTAACCGTTAGGTGAGGTCATAAGAACGGATCTCTTAGGGGTACCTGTCTCCTCCGACCGTCCGATGTCAGGTACCTCAACGATCTCAATCTGTGTTGAATCGCTGATTTAGTGGTGGTGGTGGTTCTAAACATTACCTTTTTACATAAATCAATTCTATGTGTAATATATTTGTTCGAAAAGTACGGAGACTTCATCTATGAGAGTCGGTTTGTACTCCATATTACGACTGTAAAAGTTATTTAAAATAACACATTCAATCTTCAAAGAAGTCTTTTAAGTCAAATAAAGTATAAAATTAAATCGTAAAGTTTTCCACACGTATTTCAATAAATCTTCGTGTAAATAAACACATTTAATCTCCGATAAAATCATCAGATAACATCATAATTATAAGTATAAAGTAAGATCGGACGACTATAAGAAATAAGATTAGTCTTATACGTTTGGAAACAATAATAAGTGACAATTGTAGGGTAATTGTTTAGTGTACCCTTTTTTTCACAAGAAACCGTGTAACTCTTATGTTAACTTTCTCCTTAAAACAAGGACACCCTAGGTTCTCCGTATGACCATATCTTTTAGTCTTTATCCTTTACTAGATCTTCTCAAAACAAAAACGAGTCCTTTTAAATATAAATACCTGATATTAACATAAATAAATAAATAATTGTATCTATATATACTCTTTCTAGTCAAACATTTTTACTACACCTCAAAATGAAAATAACTTTAATTAAAATTATTTAATACAGAGTCCATCCTTAACCTTTAAAAAGAATCGTATGGTTCAAAGTGAGAATTTTAAATGCGATAGTTTATAAATTAGGAATATAATAATTTATAATCTTATTAGTACCTCGGTTTTCTTGGGTTTCTTATATTTTTTCAATTATATTATAGGAGAAACACATAATATTTTAACGGTATAAATAACCACAGTAAAAACGAGTACNACAGAGTCCATCCTTAACCTTTAAAAAGAATCGTATGGTTCAAAGTGAGAATTTTAAATGCGATAGTTTATAAATTAGGAATATAATAATTTATAATCTTATTAGTACCTCGGTTTTCTTGGGTTTCTTATATTTTTTCAATTATATTATAGGAGAAACACATAATATTTTAACGGTATGAATAACCACAGTAAAAACGAGTACTCTTTCGTTATGTTGACTAACTACGATTTATAATAGTCCGGTTTAAGAGACGTTACCGGTAACTTATAAATCACGGGTAACTGATAGGTTCGTTTATAAAATCACCTAAAGTAATTATAGTTATCGTTAGGTGATAAAATTCATTTAAGGAGTTCATGTTACTCGATTTAAAAGGGTAGATAATAATCGGTAATACGAAAGACTTACACAAAGGTATCATCGTATACATATAGGTACCATTTATTTCTGAAATAAATATGGAATATCATGACTATTTGTTCTCGGTCTTGACAAGTTCCGTTTTTGTTTTGTTTTATTTTGTTTTTTTTTTAAACTACATCAGATAATTTGAACTAAAATTAATACGAAATTGTGTTTCAAAGAATGACTAAGTGTAGGGGTTTATTACTGACGGGTTATAAGTGATAATACCGGAGGTAGGTTGACCGGGTCTGGAATAATATGTACTCCGGATCAAAGGATAGAGAGTTCGTTAAATATCCTGTAAAGATAACCGTACACGACGAAAACGGAGTCTCAAGTCCCGAATTTTTAACAGTAGTATTAAAAGGAAAGAGAACCGTAAGGATAGGGGGTTATTCATTGTGATCTTTCCAACAAAAGGATAAATTCCGTTCAGGTTTTTTGTTGATAGCAACGGAGTTTTTAAATCGAAAGGGATATGAGACGTAACTTTATAAAGTACCCTCAGTGAAATAGTTATATTCTTGACTTCGAATCTCCAGAAATAGTAGAATGAGTTTTAATGTAACGACTACCCTAACATGCGAAGGGACATCGAGTCGACGATTTCTTAGATGGACGTTACGTGCTCTGGGACCAAGTTAAGGACCTAACCCTTCCAGTCGACCTCTTCTCTATCTACCTTAACATTCCCGACATTTTATTCACCGTCCATAAATCCATCTTTTTCATCTTTCCTTATAGTCACTCTCTCTCTCTCTCTTTTTTATGCGTTAATTTCCTCATCTACTTTTCTGTGCTCCATAACGTATACGATTGACTCGTCACAATAGTTTATAACTACGACAATTTATAACTACTATGATTTAACAATTCTTATATCCCGTAAAAAGAAAAGTAAATTTATAATAAGTAACACTAAAAGAAAATAAATCAATTATATTGAAATAGACGATATTTTTAAAGATGTTAAAAATCATAAAACTTATACAAGAAACTTTCTAAGAAAGATATAACTAGTTAGTAATAACTAATAAAGTTGTGAAGATATAGTCGTGTCAAGGATATCTTGAAAGACGAGATCATGTCATCCACCAGACCTCTTCCTTTACCGTTGGGTGAGGTCATAAGGACGGATCTCTTAGGGCACCTGTCTCCGCGGACCACCCGACGACAGGTACACCAGCGTGTCTCAGCCTGTACTGACTTCGCTGAATTGTACGTACGTGTCATCAGCTAGTCAAAACCGATAACTTTATACTGACTACTGATAACTTTGTAACCTTCTTGAGACCAATGTTATTTCGAGACTCTTGCAGACTCGGTCGTGTTACCTTTTAAGTTTTCGTTTCTACAAGGTAGTCTCCTCAGGATAAAACCCGTCTGTACAAGTCTTTAGTCATGAGGGTTGTCTAAGTCAACAGTCCCGTAATGGACGCCTCCTACATCTGGTTCCGTACGAGGGCACCTAAGAAAGGTCAACCCTTGTGACGAGGCAAGTTTACGAAGACTCCGATACTCATAGGATGTAGGAACTCTTACTGTAGGGTTGGAGTGTTTCATGACGGAGTGACGACCATGGAGTAGTCGAGGATATCATACGATAAGACTTCGGTAGATGAAGACCTAATACATCGTATACAGACGACAAATTCACTATATAACACACCTTAAGGTACAGATACCCAGTCTATAGGATATACGGGGATCTACCCACGACAGAATCCAAGAAGTACTGTATTCCGATGTAGGTGTGGACCTTATAAATGGAAAAGAACAGTCTAACCCGGGGGTCGGGTTGAACCTCGGATCGTGATCAGACTAAACGGCCATTTAAACAGTGTAGTGACACCGTTATCGGTCGAGTTAAAACCATTCGTCTTTAGATACGACGGATGTCATCATAGGTCCTTGAAAGACTTCTTTGTATACTAGGAGACTACGTCCATGGTTCCGGAACGAAGTCTAAAAGTTCTTGGATACAATTGTTAAGAGGGTCTCAAAAAAGTATTTGAGGTGTAACGTTATAAAGAACAATGACTGTTAGGGTAATCCGAGTCGGTCCAACGTACAATTTTTGTTGTCCCGGCTACCCCAGTATCGGACTTGGATGACAGTAAACCAGAAAGAGTCTAGAAAGTACTGTGGATCTAACACTTAGTCTCGTCTTAATGATCGATACTTTACATGACCAAAATGTTTGGTTCTCTTGGATATTTACAGTGTGATGGAAGAAACATAATCTCCTACGTTCTACGGTCCTTGACAAAGAGAAAATGAGACTTCATTTTTAAAGAGAGAATGTAAATATCTTCACTTCCGAACACTTTGAAAGAGTCCAAACACAGAGTAGAGACTTCGTGTGTAAAAAGTAGTTACGAAGACCGTCGGGTCTGTGGAGAACAAGTAAGACGAAACATTCGGATTATAATAACTTCATTAACTCGTTTCACTATAAGAAACCCTCCAGGTCTGTTCGGTCTACTAAAACTTTCCTTTTGACCTCTCAAAGTATCGATATCTCGTTTTATCATTTCCTTGTAACAACTGATGAGGTACTTACGTTCTATAAAAACTAGGAAAAATGACCAACCTTATCTTTCTTTTGTAAACGGTTTAGTTATTTTGTACAGTATCTGAAATTCGGGAAAATCAACTGTAATCGTTACTATAATTTAAGTAGTACCTAGACTCTAGTCCTGACGTTTGAGAAAATCGAACAGGATCAGATATCAGTAAGAGGTCCTAAGTAGACCAACGGTAACATTGGTCCGACCACTCAATTTACGTCTATACTACCTCTAGTAGTCGGAACAGAAGAAATCAGATTATAACCACGATTAGACACTGTAAGACCCCTTCCCGGGCACTGAAAAATCTCAAAACGAACAGACCTGGAGGGTTTCTTATAGTGAAACGAGTTAATGAAGTTATAATCAGAATGTTTCTTCTTACTCCTTCTCCACGGACCCGACGGTCTCCGTAACTACTTTTTGCACACGTCACGTAATCGACACGTGGTTTAGACGATACCCTTCCCGTAGAAAAGGACACTCTGAATGTTTCATTTCGAAAAAGTCAACAGATATCAATCCGACTAACTAGTGTATCTCTTAATACTAGACTTCGACTTGAGGAATTCGATAAACCAACAAGGAGCTTCCGACAACCTTCTCCGTTACCGTTGGGTGAGGTCATGAGAACGGACCTTTTAGGGTACGTGTCTCCTCGGAACACCCGACGTTAGGGTACCAGAGTACTTCTCAGTCTGTGCTGACACTGAAGTGAAAGTGAAAAGGGAGAATACGTAACCTCTTCCTTTACCGTTGGGTGAGGTCACAAGAACGGACCTCCTAGGGTCCCTGGTCCCTCGGACCACCCGACGGCAGATACCCCAGTGTGTCTCAGCCTGTGCTGACTTCGCTGAATCGTCGTCGTCGTCGGTTCCGACAATTTCATTGGTTTCGGGAGACTGAGGACCGTCGGATGTCAGACCGAAGTCAACGAAATCTTGAATTTTTATGGGAAACGATAATTACTCGGTTATTTGATATAGAAGGTTTGAATTGGGACCGGTCGTCGTCTCTGGGTTGTAGTCTGAAGAATCACTTCGACCATAGTAGAACGGTCTTATCAGGACCACCGGAATCATTTACCAGTAAAGAGACTCGGAAGGACACTTTGTTTTAGAAGGCCACAAAGAAGACTGGGATACATTGCACAGGTAAGAACGTACGAATATAGGGACCCAGTAAAAACGGAAGTAGACTCTACTCTTGACTTCGTAAAGTTGAAGAAAGTCCTATCTGGTAATGAATGAGGTCTGAAGAGTCTTGAAGAGATCATCACTCAAATGGAATAAACGACCCCAGAGACGATCCTTCAACCGAAAGGACCACCGAGTCTGTCATTTCTTAGACGGACATTACGTCCTCTGGACCCAAGTTAAGGACCCAGTCTTTCTAGGGGACTTCTTCCCTTACAGATGGGTGAAGTCATAAGAACGGACATCTTAAGGTACCTGTCGCCTCAGACCGTCCGATGTCGGGTACCCCAATATTTTTCAGTCTGTACTGTCTCGCTGATTTTGAAAGTGACGATCCCTCAATTTAGATATAGTTTTCTCACAAGAGTTTAGTTAATTGAGAACGTGTAAATTAAAATACATGATTTAGGTAGCTAGTTTGTCAGAGTTTTAAGTCAGGGAGACCACGATGGGTGAACGATCGATCAAACTATACATTAGAGAAGAAAGGGAGTAATCAGGGTCTTATAAAGGTCGAACGTGTAGAAACGGAGTTATAAACAATATCCGGACGTTCTATCCTTCCTCCCACTCTCATCGAGAACAGAACACGTGTTCTCTAGGGGAAACCGTCACGATGAAAAATAATCGTTTCCTACGTAAAGAAGAAGTCTTAGATTACCAAGTCTCCTTAGTACTCAGTATCAAAATAACTCTAGGTAGGTCTACAAAGGTTGAGTATAAATTCACAGAGTACAAAAGAGATAGTTCCGAGACTGAAATCGTATTGTCCAAACAGACCCGACTGTTTAGTCAGAAGCTTTCAGACTTTAATATTGACAGTTTAAGACTTGTAAGGTAGTCACCACAGGAAAAGGATGTTTTTTTTTCCCGGATGATCTTAATTAGACGTTTTCACAGGAGAAGTTTTTGTAACTTTGTATGACAAACAAATGGTGGAAGTCAAAGATCACAAGGGGACTTATCACAGTTAAGTACATGGTATCATTATTGGTCTGTTGTGGTTATAAAAATATCCATAACAACTCACCAATCTTTTTATTCGAGAAACTATTACTTTAAATCAAACTCCTTTTTTAATACATCTATTTAGTTCGTATCGATAACCCACCCGGTTTTTCAACAAAATCCCAAAAGATATTCTAGAAGGTAGAAAGATACTTTTTTAGTTTACTTGAAAAACCAATAAAAAGGAGAATCGATATCCTTTTCTTTTAAAATTGGTATATTTTTCTTTTACCTTTTGATCAAACGAACCGAGATCTTTGACTCTTCTCTGATCACATCCAATCTTTACACGTACGTGCGATGCATCGAAGTCAACACAGACTGAGAAACGCCGGGATACCTGATGTAGGGCGGTCCGAGGAGACAGTTACCCTGATAGGTCCGTACTTATGACCTTACCCAACGGTAAAGGAGAAGGTCTAATAGAAAGACTGGGTCCCTAACTTGGACACTGAGAATACACAGGACCCTTTATTGTCACTCACCCTCCACTCAAGGAATATGAATCCTTCCAATTCTTATTATCTATTTTTAATATTTATCCCCTTTCTTCGTCTCATGTACGAAAGAACGTCCGAATCCACCTCTTAAATTAAAATGAAATATACGGTCCTTATCCGTTCCTTAATAAAATCGGTCTACTTAATAGACTAAACTAAGAGATAAGTTACCCATTAAATAATAAACCAAGTACTTAAGTCACTGTCCAGTAAATAAAGTGTGCTATTAAAAGAGACGAACAGTAACTAGAACATGTTTCGTGTACACGATCAAAACAAAAGAGTGACCAAATATATAATCTCGTACTAGAAGAACTCCTGTTCCCTCCAGAATAAGCAAAAACATAGAAGTCTAAAATCAAGTCAAGGGTCGTATTTTGTTCAAGTAATGTGAAAAACTTATTTCTTTACTTTATGATTAAATTATCTCACCTTTACAGATTACTAAGAACGACTCAAATAAACGAACCTATCACTCCGATCAAAAATTTCTCTGTTTATCCCTCAATAGTAAATCATGACTTTTAATTTAAATTTTTTCACCTGTCTCGGACTTTGTTGGATCTGGTGATCTTCGCATCTTTGAAATGATCGAAAACTAAAGTACCCAGTATAAAGAATGAGAAAAAGTATCAACGAAGATTTATTTCGTACATTCCATAAATGATTAAGAGCCAGTGGTCCAGACCTCTTCCGTTACCGTGGGGTGAGGTCATGAGAACGGACCTTTTAGGGTACCCGCCTCCTCGGACTATCCTATGTCAGGTGCCCTAGAGTCTCAACCTGTGATGACTTCACTGAATCGTCATCGTCAGCGGTCCAGATTAGTGATGACGGTGTAGAAGGAACTTGTGGATAGTTTGAAAGATGGCGACCAGACTTACGAAAGAGACTCTTATGAATCGATGTATAAGTTGTCGGACCTTTGTGATACCCTACCTGTGAGTAAGGAGTCCTCGTCTCGAGTCGATTTCTGACTTCCTTCTGTCTTCTCCATATGACATCGAGTGAGGGAAAGTCGTCCTATTACGGATATGTCCATAAAATAACAGAGAAACTGAAGGGGTCACCCTAATCCGAGATTCATTAAATGTCACCATGAACTGACTACTTTTGTGTAAAAGTCATATGTCAATAGGGAACCTTAACTGTAATAACCAAGGTCTTGTGGTAGGGGTTCTACTTTTAGACACCTACAATATATTTTAGACACAGAGAATATATTACTGAATCATTTCAACCACAAGACATAGACATAGACGTCTAACCTGGGGTGGTTAGGTCACCCGGTCGACTGTCAGTACACTATTTCATATGTATATCATCAGTTTCATATGTATATTATCAGTTTTGAGTCCCTTTTTCACTAAAAATGGATTTAATCGAATTATAGAACTATTGTGTACAGTATCCTTTTAGTCAAATGATTGATATTCGTTATTTAGCTCCTCTATTCATTTCTTCGTTTGGATTTCAATACTTTTTTCCTTAGGTGACAAAAAGACAATTATACTCTACGTATTAATTCCTAAGTAAACCAAAGAAAGATAACAAACGAGTCAGTGTAAACAGATAAACTCTGAGATACCCGACATCGAGCGATTCGAGGAGACAGGTGTCCTAATAGGACGTTCTTATAACCTAATCCCACGGTAAAGGAGGAGATCTCCTAGAAGGACTGGGTCCCTAAACTTGGGTGCAGAGTGTGTAAAGGACATAACCGTCCACCTAATAAATGACGAAAGATAATCGATATCTATTTGTTTTTGTCGGGAAACTTATGCAATTGATGTCAGATTTATAACAAATCCCAATACCGTTCACTCCACATAGGTCAAAATTCCAGGTTTGAAGATTGAAAAGACAAAATTTAAACGAATTAGTACGTACTTTAAACTTATGATTATAATCCTCCGTCTCGTCTTACCGACTAGTCTATACGTGGGTGTGTGTATGTGTGTGTGTGTATGAGTGTGAACCATTAAAGACCATGGTCGTTATCACAACCTTTCGTTAAGTCAGTGCGTACCACCCTTACATTTAACACTGTTTGCAAACTCTTTTATAGACCGTCATATTTGTTAGAAATGTGTAGTTTAGACGAAAATCTTAAGGTTGTTGGTACTATTGTCATCCATATATGAAACTATTTGACATCACCCTCTTATACTCTATCTTTAATCTACAAGTAGTCACTCTTTATCTATTTAAAAAGATATAGGTAAGTCACCTTAAAATTACAGTGTGTAGGTACAGGTCGGTAGTGTCCATTTATGTTTTCGAACAACGTGTTAATGTATATTCTCTTCTCTCCCTTCCCTGGTCTCCTCACCCCTTCTCTCCTTGTTCCTGTCCACTCCTTTCTGTTAACTTTTTTATAGTTCCCCCTTTTTTAAATTTTTTCTCTCTCTCACTCTCTAACGATGGTTCCAGAGTTTGACCACGAAAGTCCTCAGTTCTATTTCTTTCCGACTGTCTTCAGAGAACTTTTTTAGTTACGGTATTAGTATGAATTCTTTTTAGATCCTTAAAATGACCACCTTGTCACCCATTCTTAACGGAAGGTTACATCCCCTGCGGATAAACTAGGGATTAGTCTCTTCATGATTCTATGATATATGGTACTCCGTTAATTCGGGTACTCGATACCTCGGATGTACGTTGTTTATCTCTCTTCGGGTGTGTGTCATTACTTTGTTGGGTGGACGGAGTTGGTTCTAGGAGACATAACGTTGATTCTGGACTGTGTCGGTTTATGTATTTAATCATAAATTTTTTTTAGAATTTTGTATATTCGTTTTGTTCTCACACTTATTTTACATACGTACCTTAAGAAATATTTTCATAAAGTCAAGTCAAATTAAAGAGTCACTTTTTCAACCGAATTTCGAGTTGTAAGTCTTTTGTTCCTAGTACCGTAGACCAGGATAGTGAAGTACCGCCTACCTACCCCTTTGTCATCTTTGTCACAGTCTGAAATAAAAACCCCCGAGGTTTTAGTGACGTCTACCACTAACGTCGGTACTTTAATTTTCTACGAATGAGGAACTTTCCTTTCAATACTGGTTGGATCTGTCGTATAAGTTTTCGTCTCTGTAATGAAACGGTTGTTTCCAGGTAGATCAGTTCCGATAGCAAAAAGGTCACCAGTACATACCTACATTCTCAACCTGACACTTCTTTCGACTTGTGACTTCATAACTACGAAAACTTGACACCACAACCTCTCCTGAGAACTCTCAGGGAACCTGACGTTCCTCTAGGTTGGTCAGGTAAGATTTCCTCTAGTCGGGACCCACAAGTAACCTTCCTGACTACAATTTCGACTTTGAGGTCATGAAACCGGTGGAGTACACTTCTCAACTGAGTGATCTTTTCTGACTACGACTCTCCTTAACCCCCGTCCTCCTCTCCCCCTACTACCTCCTACTCTACCGACCTACCGTAGTAGTTGAGCTACCTGTACTCAAACCCACTTGAGGTCCTCAACCACTACCTATCCCTCCGGACCGTACGGTGTTAAGAACCCCAACGTCTCAGTCCGTGCTGACTCACTGACTTGACTTGACTTACAGGTTGAGAAACGATGGGACACCTGACGTTCTACGATCCGAAGGGACACGTATTGGTTGAGGACCTCGAACGAGTTGAGTACAGGTAACTCAAGTACTACGGTAGGTTGGTAGAATAGGAGACAGTAGGGGAAGAGAACTTATGTTAGAAAGGGTCGTATTCCCAGAAAGGGTCACTCAGTCGAGAAGTGTAGTCCCCGGTTTCATAACCTCGAAGTTGTAGTCAGGAAGGTTACTTATAAGTCCTGACTAAAGGAAATCCTAACTGACCAAACTAGAGGAACGTTAGGTTTTCTGAGAGTTCTCAGAAGAGGTCGTGGTGTCAAGTTTTCGTCGTTAAGAAACCGTGAGTCGGAAGAAATACCAGGTTAAGAGTGTGAGTATGTACTAATGGCCTTTTGATATGGAAACTGATATACCTAGAATCTTGGAGGCAAATTTATATCTTAAACTAATTCCCCTCGTTTGTTCGAAGAAGGAAAGTGTGAGTTTATACGTCAATATTTGTATCAGTTGTAAATTGTACAAGTTGGAGACTTTTAGGTAGTCAGAAACACAAACCCCTAAGAAAAATAATAGGTGTACACTTCACTCTTCTCTCTTTTAACTTTTTTTATAGTTCCTTTCTTCTCTATCTCACTTAAATAATAAGTGAAATTACGTAATATTTCTAAAAACCTTTAAAAATGAAGATTTAAAGAACCCATCTGTTGTTAATGTATAATTTTTTTATCCAGAAACACCTGAGTTTTGAATACACTTTGGTAAAATATTTTAAATAAAATTGGTATTTGAATTTTTTTTTTACTGAAAAAAAAAGGGAAATCATGAATTTCCCGATGGTCTAGTAAGTTATCTTAACAATTTTTTTTAGAAACCTTTCAATCTCTAAAGTTATTTACATCTTCGAGTGTGAGTTTTGATTTAAGTGATACTCTTAAATTTAAGGTGAAACTCTTAAATGGACTAGATCTTATTTTCTTCGTAAAGGATCCAAGAGATTAAATGAAAATTAAATGTCGTAATCTTGTAATTTAAAGTTGACAAAAAGTTAACTTAATGTTATCAGTGCTGTTTCAATTCACACGTTATTAACGACTGTCCGAAAATAGTAGGACTACGTGTAATAAGTAAAGACGATGTTTCTGGGAATTTGATTGTTGTAAAAAACCATCTCGTGACAAATTACGAACAAAGGAAATTCTGTTGCCTTTCCTTATCAGAATATATTTAACTAGACTAAATTTGTCAGTTCCGATACCAAAAAGGTCACCAGTACATACCTACACTCTCAACCTGACACTTCTTCCGACTCGCACTATGAAAACTTGACACCACAACCTCTTTTGAGAACTCTCAGGGAACCTGACGTTCCTCTAGGTTGGTCAGGTAAGATTTCTTCTAGTCAGGACCCACAAGAAACCTTCATTACTACGATTTCGACTTTGAGGTCATGAAACCTGTGGAGTCCGCTTCTCAACTGAGTAACCTTTTCTGAGACTACGACCCTCCCTAACACCCGTCCTCCTTTTCCCCTACTGTCTCCTACTCTACCGACCTACCGTAGAGGCAGAGCTACCTGTACTCAACCTCACTTGAGACCCTCAACCACTACCTGTCCCTCCGGACCGTACGACGTTAAGTACCCCAGCGTTTCTCAGTCTGTGTTGACTCGCTGACTTGACTTAACTTGACTTACCAGTCAGAGTATATTAAAACTTTCTTTATTATGTTATATCTTCTTTTCCGTAAGGACAAACGAAACTCCGTTTTGTCGGACGTCGATCCGTCTATACGTCTATAAAGGGAAACCATAAAACGACAAAGTTCTTGATTTATTCCGATTATGTTGGAGTAGAAAAGAACACATGATTAAAAATGACATCAAAGTAAGAAATAGATATAGGATCTTCGACAAAGATATCTTAAGATGTATCTAACACCGGAAAGTCATTCTAATATCTCTTACATTCTACTTTTTTATAGAAAAAAGATCTAAAAATCAAAGGATCAAAGGCTTATCAACTAAGTCAAGTCAAGTCAGTAAGTCAGTATAGACTGAGAAACACTGGGGTTCGTACGGTCCGAAGGGACACGTAGTGGTTGAGGGTCTCGAACGAGTTTAAGTACAGGTAACTCAGTTGTTACGGGAGGTTGATAGAGTAAGAGACAACGAGAGAAGAGGAGGACGGAAGTTAGAAAGGGTCGTAGTCCCAGAAAAGGTTACTCAGTCAAGAAGTATAGTCCACCGGTTTCATGCCCTTATTGTATTAAAACACTGTAAAACATGGAATCATGTTTTGAACCATATGTATCCTTAACCTCTTTAAGAAGATAAACGTGTATCTTTAATTTGACGGTGGTATCAACGTTACTAAAGTACCAATCAACGATAAACGGTTATTACACAGGGTTTGATCTTTAGTTGGACTCACTTCTTCTTCCATTTGTTATCTTTCTTCATTTTCTCTTTCTGTCACTGTGAAGACGTGTTTCTTAAATCTTTGACACAAGTTGATGAACTTTTTATCTATATTAACTTTGACATCAGAGTCACACAAACCATAAAATTAAATCTGTTAGTGAACATTTTAAATAAAGACGTAAAAACCAAATTATTCTTCATAATATATTGCCGTTCTCTTTTGAGAGTCCCAAGACTTTGACCTTTGACAAACTAAATAATTAACATTAGCTATTTTAGACAAACTTTGTCTTTTGCATTCAGATAGTAGATTACATTATAGTCACTCCTCGGATTAAGGTGAAAGTGTCATTATCTTTTTATCTCTACATATTAAGACAGATTTAAACAGAGTGACAACGTAACCTAATTTATGTAACAGTGTCACAGACAAGATGAAGATTCAATCACTAATTGTTTTCTTACTAAAATGGATCTACCATATTTAACGATAAGTTTACTTTATTAATGAAATATGAACATATATATTTAGTAGGTATGAATCGAAAGTCTCTTTTAGAACCAAGTTTAATACACATGTATTAACATTATTTGACATTATTTAATACACATGTATTAACATTACACATTATTTCTAAATATTCTGTAGTGAACCAACATATCAAATGTCAAGATATTTAAAAATTACCATTTAATCAGTGTTCAAATGATGAAGTCTAATATGTTTGTATAAGATGTATACACCAAGGATATAATGTAAAAAACATTTCACAATACAAAGAAAGAACTTTAAAACTTCTATAAAATTCTTTAATCATTACGTATAAAAGATTTTTACATATTTACATACATATACAGACGTATACCTTAACTCTCTAATGTAGATAAAATTACTAAGATAGGATAATTAGACCTAATATTGTTTCTTAATTTTCAAAAAGAGAATAAAGAATAACGGTATATAGTAGACATATAAAATTTTATTATTAAAACATCTTTAGAGGTAAGTTTACTTCTTAATTATCGAAACCAATGAGCTTTCTTATACCTCAGATCTAAGTCTTTTTGTCAGAGAACCAATGATTTGAGTACTGATGGATAATACCTTTGAAGAAGGAGTTGGCAAACAAAATTAGAATGAACCTTACACCAATCTTATTAGTCTCTATAAAATGGATTACGTGATTCGTATAGTATAGTTATAACGAATACTTTAGTTTACATAATAATGTGTAAAATAAGTGTACCGGTAAAGAAGTAATGGATTCTTCATAATTAGTGGAAGTAAAGGTACGTGTACAATGGCAACTTCTCTCTCTTTGTGTTTGTTAACCCTTTTTATACTAGACGAAGTTTTCGTATATCGGGTCATACACTATATAATTTGTATTTTTATATAATACAAGTCACTGAAAACTTTTTATATCGTTCTTCGAAAATTAAGACGAACTTGAACCTCTCCTTCTCAAGTTTCTTTTTACTATAAACTTGATACAGAGTTCTCAACTCATACAAAAGAAATCCATCTAACTCAAACTTCCATCGTACCCGTCCCTCTCTCTCTGATTTAACTTAACCTTCGAAAGATCTGTCTCTTTGGTTGGTTGTATTCCTTCATTTTTTATTTGACGGTATAAGTCGATGGACTTTTATTCTCGCGTACCGAATCTAAGTCCGTACACACGTTCTCTACTCTGAAAATATGGTATTTCTAAGTGTATTCCGTAGACACCTTTTTTTCTTTTTCTATTGTCAACGTCTAGACACTTAATGGAGAAGGGATGAACTCCAATTAAATTAACTCTGTGGTTAAAAAGAGATCCTGTTATCGGTTAAGTCCCGATACTATGAACTCTATTCCTTTCGTAATTTTCACTCGAAGTGTAAATAGAATCGAAAAAAGGACCCGCACAAAAGGTTTCCACGAGTCCTTATACCTCACATGTTTCTTTCATCGATATAACGATGTGTCTACTTTGTCTCTAACCCGTGATTCCATCTGTACCGTTGTTTCGAAACTTCTTTCTTGGGTTCTGTCCGTTTTTGACGTATGTTCAAAAGAAGTTTTACATATATTTTTAAGACGACTATGAGTACTGATATCTATAAGGAACCTTTTGAAACCGATGGATCCTGTCTCGTTTACGACCGACCGTCTCAGTTTACCTTTTTAGTCTCTCAAGTATCACGGCTTCATATAAACATATACTTAGGTCAGTCTTACCTGTATTGTCACTTCTAAAATTCATAAGTCGACTTCGAGACTTTACGTCATCCTTGTTCTAGTTTGTCTTTATTTAAACGAGAGTACCCGGATTTTAGTTCAAAGTCATCTTAGTTCCTCGAGGTACCCCTATTCTGACGAATAGTCTTGTTTATAGTTATGGGAAGTCTTCTTCTGTCATATTAGGGTTAAGAGTCCTGTATAATAGGTGTTACAAGTCATGTGTTATTTTTATTGATCTGTGCAATCCTCTATTTTGTCAGTTCACTATCAGTCCTCCACTTTGACAGTTGTCTTGATGTGAACTTTTATTACACCTACAACTTTGTCCGAGTTCGTAGTTTTATCACTCCTAATCGAAAAATTTATCTCTTTTATCAACTGTTTTACCAAATTATTCAATTGTGGTTCGACCATAATCGTTTGTTTTTTTATCCTAATCTTTAATCTCCTGATAAGTCCCCTTTTATAGGAAAGACTTTGTGTCTCTTTTTTAACTTTTTCTCTTACGTATATTCTCTTTACATCGTATACTATGTTTTTAATTGTACATACACTAACCCCAGGATCTTATTCATCTTTCTCCCTCTTACCCGATCTTCGTTAAAAATTTTCTTTATTATTTTTATTAAAAAGTTTATATTTTTATCTATAGTTTGGTACACAAATTCTCTCACTTATTTATTTGGTATGTTTGTTTGTGTCTTTTTTACTGTACATTCTGTTTGTATTGGTTTAGAGTCTCTTACTTTACCTTTCTTATTTAAAATTTTAGTGGGTCTCTATTTCTTTATATTAGAAAGTACTAATTATTATTGTTTCTTTTGGTTGAAGAGTTGTCTTTGAAACAGAGTCGTCCTCCGTTTCCTTTCATTACTTTAGTCTATCTTACCAATTTTTTTTAAGATAGCTTTCGTTTTTATAGGAAGTTTTTATTTCTACTTTATTTTTATCAGAGTCTTTTTGTTTTCGACTCTAAATAAAAGTCCATGTGGAGGTGATACCCTTTACAATATAAGTCTACCTTCGTCTATTTAGATTCCTTATTCGTTACAATCTTTACCATTTATGTACTGATTCATATTTTAAGATAAGTGACACACTTCATTATGATTTATGAAATATTTTTTACATCTTATCCATTGTTAACGTGTTTTACATCAGTGTTACGTACTTTAATAAGATAAATTAATATAAAAGGTAACAAAATGTACAAAATTTTTATGATTAAACGACAGAGACCTTTATTTTTTATATATAACAAGAGATTATACAATTTTGACACAAAAATTAAAGATTCTATTGGTCACCCTCTAGTATTGTTTGTCATATTTCTCGATCATCTTTTACCTTGTACTTTATTTACTTTTAAAAAAGTTCATTAATTATGTTTCTTACCGAAACGTTGGGGTACCTGACATCGGTCGACCTGAAGACACAGGTACCTTAAAAGGTCCGTACTTATAACCTTACCCAACGGTAAAACAGGAGTTCCCCTAGAAGGACTGGGTCTCTCTTTTGGACGTAAAGGATGTAACTGTCCATCTGAGGAATGGTGACATATAGAGCCTTTCGATATCTGTCGTGTTATATTTCTTACCGTCCTTTCCATCTTATTCCTCTTTTACTGTTCGTTTTTGTTTCTCGTTATACCATCTAAACTTGAGTTGACATAATCTTCCGTCACCGTTTGGTGAGGTCATGAGAACGGACCTTTTAGGGTACCTGATTCGTTGGACCACCCGACGTCAGGTACCCCAGCGACTCCCAGCCTGTACTGACTCGCTGAAGTGAAAGTAAAAGGACGTAACCTCTTCCTTTACCGTTGGGTGAGGTCACAAGAACGGACCTCTTAGGGTCCCTGACCCCTCGGACCACCCGACGACAGGTACCCCAGCGTGTCTCAGTCTGTGCTGACTTCACTGAATCGTAATCGTCTTAATAGATTTGTGAGTTAAATGACTAAATAAACCGACGTAGTCAAGAATGAATGTCGTACACCCTAGAAACAACGCAGTACGTCCTACAAAGCAATGACTCGAAGCCCGAGAGATCAATACTGAGCGTCCGAGTCGTCAACACCACGAACCCGAGGTCTCTGGGACCTGAAGTCATTAACTTCGTGTTTACCCGAATCAACGAGACGACGTACACCCTGTTAAGGGACTGGTCCTTAGCTTGGACACAGGGAACGAAACATTTTACCTAAGAATTTGTGACCCGGAGGTCCCTTCAGGGATTTGTAAATGAAATCTTGTGTTTCTAACGGTGTGTCCTAAACATTTTTCTATTGAGTTTAACAAAATTTGTGTATGTGTACAATTTATATCAATTAATATATACTTTGATTGTATGGGTCGTCTTAGCACGGGATGAGATTGTTACACACGATGTATTTCGTGTTTCGATTATGATGACTGTAATAATGGGGTAAAAAACAATGACACGAAACGATGACCAATCCTCTACTACACGAAAGTACAACGTAAAACGTTTCCAAGTCATTTATAGTAAACGTAAAAGAGGAAATCGGAAAGGTAAATTGTCACAACGTAAGAGGAGATGTACGTTCTCACTCAAAAAGGGGTAGTAGAACAGAAAAGGTGTGAACCGTATTGACTCAATTATAAGGTATGTATCCGAATCAGTTACAATCGAGAGTTACAATAAGACCTTAGGGTTTCATTTTTGTGGTCCGTGGACTCTGAAGTCGACAGTCACTTTACTACGTTTTGGTCTACAAATCAGAACTGGGTCATCGGTTTCATCTCTTTATCGGTCACAGTTTATCCTACTACATTCAGCCGGTGACCCTGGTCTTCTTACGAACTTGATCTGGTCCCGGTACAGGGACGTCCACATGAAGACAGGAAGGATTTTCAGTTTTAATGTTTAAACTGTAGTCAGTGAACTCCATCAATAGATTTTTCGGAGAACTTCTTTCACTCTCCCCTCACTTTTTCAACCTAATTTCGAGTTGTAAGTCTTTTGATTCCAGTACCGTAGACCAGGATAGTGAAGTACCGTTTATCTACCCCTTTATCATCTTTGTCACGGTGTGAAATAAAACCCCCCGAGGTTTTAGTGACATCTACTACTAACGTCGGTACTTTAATTTTCTGTGAATGAGGAACCTTCTTTTCAATACTGGTTGGATCTATTGTATAAGTTTTTGTCTCTGTAATGAGACGGTTGTTTCCAGGTAGATCAGTTCCGATACCAAAAAGGTCACCAGGACATACCTACACTTTCAACCTGATACTTCTTTCGGCTCACGGATTCTTAACTACGAAAACTTGACACCACAACCTCTTCTGAGAACTCTCAGGGAACCTGACGTTCCTCTAGGTTGGTCAGGTAGGATTTCCTCTAGTCAGGACCCACAAGTGACCTTCCTGACTACGATTTCGACTTTGAGGTTATGAAACCGGTGGAGTACGCTTCTCAACTGAGTAATCTTTTCTAAGACTAAGACCCTCCCTAACCCCTGTCCTCCTCTTCCCCCGCTGTCTCCTACTCTACCGACCTACCGTAGTGACTGAGCTACCTGCATTCAGACTCACTTGAGGCCCTCAACCACTACCTGTGCCTCCCGACCGGACGACGGTAAGTACCCCAGCGTCTCAGTCTGTGCTGACTCGCTGACTTGACTTGACTTGACTATCATTACGATAACGGAGTGCCCCGGAAGTCTCTCGAGGGTACTAAGAAAGAAGGAAACAACATACTTTTGACTCCGACGTTCTCCAACCCATTAAGAGAGTTTAAGTGTGTCCTTCTGTGTCATAATAATAGATTTAATAGTTTGGGTAAGAGAGTTTCCCACTTCGGTCTATTTTCGTGAGTCTTATACAGTAGACTACGAGAACGTAGGTCACGTGATTTTTATTGTTTTCATAGTCTCATTTTGTCTAGACCCAAGTTCGTGTCGACTCGATGGATACTCGACACACTAAACCAAAAATGTAAACTGGTAAAGATTTTAAGTCCACCACGAAGGGACAACCGCGATCACGTTTCTTAGGTGGACGGTCACGTCCTCTACATTCTTGGTGCTAAAGGTAGGGACCCAACCTATCTAGACGACCTCTCCCTTTACCGGTGGGTCAGGTCACAAGAACGGACCTCTTAGGGTACCTGTCTCCTCGGACCGTCCGACGTTAGGTATCCCAAGGTTTCTCAGTCTGTACTGACTTCACTGAATCGTGTGTGTGTGTTCTTTTCTTCTAGTCTACTCCATTTAAATCTGCCATAGATCACGTCATTGGTTGTACCAATCAAAAGTTTGACAGTAATTTCTTATTGTAGTTAATATGAATTTCGTTTTTTTTTTGACATTCATATTACAAAAAAAAAATTTAAGGACACACGTAAAAAGTAAATTTCTGGTTTTCAATTATATGTCAATGATTCTATGATTAGAAGTATGTGTTATCAACTTTGATATTTTGGTTTCGAACTGATTACAATGTAATGGAAATTTACACATAAAAATTATTTATGTACAGATACAATAAGATCGAAATAGACAATTTAATACGACATATCTATAATCGATATAAAATGTCTATTACGTTACTAACTTCTGTCTAAAAAGAAAATAATTTTTTTTGTTAACTCCAAAATATTTAATTAGTTAACCGGTTAAATTTTTAATCTCTCGGGGAAAATACTCGAAACACCGAGTCTACCATTTCTTAGATGGACGTACGACCTCTGGACCCAAACTAGGGACCCAACCTTTCTAAGGAACCTCTTCCCTTACTGATGGGTAAGATCATAAGAACGGGTCCTTTAGGGTACCTGTTTCCTCGGACCGCCCATTGTGGGGTACCCTAGTATTTCTCAACCTGTGTTGACTCACTATTAGTAAAAATACTCGAATAGATACACCAGTACATACCTACACTCTCAACCTGACACTTCTTCCGACTCGTGACTTCTTAACTACAAAAACTTGACACGACAACCTCTTCTGAGAACTCTCAGGGAACCTGACGTTCCTCTAGGTTGGTCAGGTAAGACTTCCTCTAGTCGGGATCCTAATGAAACCTCCCTTACTACGACTTCGACTTTGAGGTCATGAAACCGGTGGAGTACACTTCTCAACTGAGTAACCTTTTCTGAGACTAAAACCCTCCCTAACCCCCGTCCTCCTCTTCCCCTATTGTCTCCTACTCTACAGGCCTACCGTAGTGACTGAGTTACCTGCATTCAGACTCACTTGAGGCCCTCAACCACTACCTGTCCCTCCGGACCGCACAACCCTAAGTACCCCAGCGTTTCCCAGTCTGTGCTGACTCGCTGACTTGACTTGACTTGACTTGACTACACCGTCTGCACATTATTGCATACAACACCATTACGGTGTGACACATTTATTCTGATCTAAAATCGGAGGTTCCTTGAACGAGAGACTATCTCCCTCGTCCCAGATAAAGAGGGACTCTTTGTCCTTCTTTGTAAACGGATAATCATTATAGATTTCAGTGAAGTCGGCACAGACTGAGACACGCTGAGGTATCTGCGTCGGGTGATCCGAGGAGACAGGGACCCTAAGAGGTGCGTTCTTATGACTTTACCCAACGGTAAAGGAAGAGGTTACGTACCTTCACTTTTCGTTTTCACTTCAACGAGTCAGCACGGGTTGAGAATCGCTGGGGTACCTGACGTCGGGTGGTCCGAGGAGACAGGTACCCTAAAAGGTCCGTTCTCACAACCTCACCCAACGGTGACGGATAGATTTCTCCTCACCACTTAATGGAAACGCACTCCTTGTGGGAGTGTCTCCTCTACTGTAAATTTGAGAAAACTTTCTAATGTTCTTTTTTACGACTTCACCATTCTCAAGGGACCGTTTTCCTTGTCATATACGTTTATAAATTTTGTTTCCTTGTTATTCCCGAAGTAATTTCTTCATACTTTTTAATGTAGATAGTACTCTTGACGTATAGTACAACCTTCGTCACCTCGGATCTCAGAAACCTCGACAGTTCTATAGTTTACGAATCTGGGAGAGGACTTGAATTGGTTCCTCACTTAGACGTTCGAGAAAGAGTCTAGTCGAGGGTCCGAAAACAAACCCGTCAACCTTAGTGGTCGGTTCGGTTCCCTTGACGGTCCTAGACCCGACATAAGTCGGATCTTGTTGATTCAGTCTTAAAGTGCTACTCTTTGGATAGGAGTCCACTAAAAGTACGTACTTGTCCCAGTTCGTGGTGACTAGATCAATGAGGTTGGTCAAAATCTACGATTGTCCGTCCAATATTCTCAGTTTTCAGAAAGGAAAAATAACCAAATTTTCTTTTGAGTTCCAGTGGAAGTGAAACGTCCCATATTTAATAGGGAAAGTACAGAATTCTTTGAGTTTGAAAGGTGAGACCACAAAACACGATGATCGTTTCATGACATACACTTCTATAAGAAATTTCCAAACGAATAAATACCTCTACTAAAATTTCAGTGACAAGTTAAGTCTGGAAAGTTAGGAAAAAACCGACACGTAAATTCTATATACATATCGTGGAATATTATACAATTGATGTTAAAAATATTTTATGTATTATACAAATGATACTAATATTTTACAAAGTCTTATACAAGTGTATAGTATACGAAACATTTTATGTATTATATTTTAAAACGTTTATAATTTATTTAAATTCTTATATATTTTGAATTTTTTTGATTTTTATATTTTCTTACTATTAAGTTCAATGTAAATGGAAATTTTCTAAAGTCTTTTTTCAATTTTTCCTGTAATTTTCGACTTTCTAAACTTTCTGTAAATATAATTACCGTACCTACCTTCGTAGGAATACTTGGTGGTTAATCTTTAACGATAATTTCTTTAGTTTTGTACTCTGTGTGTCTCTTATAGATAATCTAAGTAACAACTCCTTTGTTAAAAGAAGAAAGTTAAGAAATGTCGAAGACAATAAAAATACTCGTCGGAGGAGAAAACTTCGAAACTCTATGACAAAGATTGTTTAAAGAAACTAAATTCTTAGGGACGAAAATCATTGATTTGACAATTATGGTCCGAAAAGTTATAATTTGAAAGAGTTAAGTATAAAAAAGTTCAAACCATCTCGTTTACGGTAATATTAAACAAGAAGATATTTAGTTATTTGAGTTTGGATTTGTATCTCGGACGTAATGAGACTCTTCACTTGTGTATATATGTATACGAAGGAAGGACTATAGGTTTACTTTGTATAGGGTCACTTCTTTAATCGTCTTTTCTTCTCACATCAGTGATTTTAAGTCTTTAAATTTTTGTCCCTTAAAGGATCGTCAGGTTTACAATCCTGAGACTCGACGGTGACGTCCTCCTTTTGAAGTTAGTAATCGGACCTTTGATTCTGGAGTCGTATCGGTTTTTATTCATTTATTTTCTTTGAACTTTTGTTCACCGACATGACAAAGTGATTCGTTCCGTTTAAGTTTTTAACGTAAACTTTTAAATTATATTTACATTTGAAATTTTTAAGTATTTATAATGTATTTTATAAATCGTTGGAAACTTCGTTAGTCAAGTCAAGTCGAATCAAGTCAGTGAGTCAACTCAGGTTGAGAAACACTGGGGTACCTGACGTCGTACGGTCCGGAGGGACAAGTAGTGGTTGAGGGCCCAAAGTGAGTCTGAGTGTAGGTGACCCAGTCACTACAGTAGGTTGTTAGAGTAAAAACCAACAGGGGAAAAGGAGGACGGAAGTTAGTAAGGGTCGTAGTCCCAGAAAAGGTAATCCAGTCCAGAAACATAGTCCACCGGTTTCATAAACTCAAAGTCGAAGTCGTAGTCAGGAAGATTACTTATAAGTCCTTACTAAAGGAAATCCTACCTAACCAACCTAGAGAAACGTCAGGTTCCCTGACAGTTCTCAGAAGAGGTTGTGGTGTCAAGTTTTCGTAGTTAAGAAGTAGTGAGTCGAAAGAAATATCAGGATGTGAGTATAGGTATGTACTGATGACCTTTTCGGTATTGAAACTGTTCTATCTGGAAACAACCGTTTCATTGCAGAGACGAAATATTATACGACAGACCCAACCAGTATCGACAAGAAGGTTCTTCGTTCACAGAAAATTAAAGAACTGTCGACAGTGGTAGACGTCAATAAAACGTCGAATTCTTTTCTTTCAGACAGTGACAAAGGTAACAAAGGGGTAGATAAACGGTACTTGACTAACCTGATCTACGGTACTAGAATCAAAAGAATTACAACTCAAAATTCGGTTGAAAGGTGACAGGAGAAAGTGAAAGTAGGTCACCGAGACATCAAGCAGAAACGAAAGACGGTATTCCTACCACAGTAGACGTATAGACTCCAATAACTATAAAGAGGGCCGTTAGAACTAAAGTCGAACACGAAGTAGGTCGGGTCGTAAAGAGTACTACATGAGACGTATATTCAATTTATTCGTCCCACTGTTATATGTCGGAACCACATGAGGAAAGGGTTAAACCTTGGTCAGACAACAAAGTACAGGTCAACATTGACAACGAAAATACTGGAGGTTTGTCTAAAGAGTCCTCCGTCCAGTCCCCTAGAACATAAGGGTAGAGAACTTCTTAAAAGGTGTCAAACAACACTAGGTGTATCAGTTTCCGAAACCATATCAGTTATTTCGTCTTAAAAAAAAAAAAAAAAGACCGTGAGAGAACGGAAAGACTACTAGGTTACCTACAACGGTTAAACTAGAGACCAAGCAGACCGAAAAGATTTAGGTCGAACTTGTATACCTTAAAGTGTTAAGTGTATTACAACTTCGAAGCGAACCTCTTAAAACTCGTAATGAAACGATCGTACACTTTACTAACGTTAACTTACCATCAAACTCGTAATAAACCGTAACGGAAAGAACCACTAACCTTACTCTTGACTGGAAAAGGCCAGAACACCTGTGACGACTCGAAAGGTTTAAACGACCGTATAACTCACGTCGTGAAAGTGTCGTAATAAAAAATCCTAAATTTTATCGAGTTGACCTTAAGGTGATCGAAACAAGTATCACAACGAATCATTCCGGCCGATCTAAAACGTAAGGTCCTTCAGACCGAGATCCACTCACTAGTGTAGTAGGACTTATAGACCCAACACTTGTGGAAAAAACATATCAAGACACATAAGAACGGTGGAGAAGAATTATCGTAGACCAAGACAATCTAGGTATGATAAAGATAGGAAATAACACGGGTAGAAACGTACTTTAAAAGGGAACCATAGACATCAAAAGAACTTTTCTAGAGATCAGAAAGGGTAATATAACAAAAGGAGATAAAGAAATGTGACTAGTGACTCCTTCCGAAAGAATAGAGAGGAACGATAAGAAACCTTGAGATATAGGTCCATATATAAAAGAAAAGAGAAATCGGAAAGTACAGAGAAGAAAAGTGTCGATAAACATTCCGTAGGAGTCTGTTGGTAAAACGGAAAAACGTAAAGAAAAAGAACCCCTACCAGAACCAGTGACGGAGGAAATGGTACAGTGTTTGGAGACAGGTACCAAGAAGTCCGTGAGACAGATAGTCTAGATTAGGGAACATAGATAAAGAGTGAAGGTGAAATATTAGCTTTCCCTAAGCTAAATCCAGTATGGACTTACTAGATCACCAAAAGGGATCAAAGAAGTTAAATTCAGACTTAAACCGTTATTCCTCAAGTACTAAACTTCGGTGTCAGTCGAGAGCCAGAACAAAAACGACTGACATATCTCGAAGAGGTAGAAACCGACGTTTCTTATACTAGTTAGACTAAAACCATAACTGGTAGACCACTACAGATACACATCTCAGAAGAGAACACAACAACCTTCTTCTACAAACGATACTGGTCACACGAGAGAACCGTTTTGAGATGATCGGAAACGGGACGAAGTAAGACATGAGGTTCCGGTTTAAACGGACAATGAGTACATAAAGAACCGATGGATGAAAACGTAAACTCAGGGAATATTACTTTTATGTAGAAAAAACCGTAAATCAAAACCTTCGGAACAGTCAGAAGTATCTTGGTAACTTGAAGTCGAAGAAGTCGTAATCACCAACCCCGTATCTGAATCTAATGACACTATAATTTACCAAACGAAACCTTTACTTGTCTCTAGTAAGACAGTAAAAACTCTAACGTAGGTTCATGACATAATACCTGAGGAAAACAACTGATACTACCGATGAGACAAAGAAGAATCCCTAAGAACGGGTGTTAACATCTATATTACAGTGGACTCAATTTAAGTGGGTAAGGTCAGTAAAATCAAACGACTAAGGATTTTACAGCTACAAGTGACAACAGTAGAGGACAAACTGGTGAAGGTTAAACGGAACTAAGTACCTGGATTGTAAGGTCTAAGGATACGTTATAACGAGAAATGTCGTGACCTGAAATGTAAGCAGTGGTCAGTGTAAATGTTGACCCACCACAACAACCAAACCGAGGCAGAGAAGTAAGAAAGACCTCAATAAAGAAATGACGAGAGGTCATCGTATAACCCGTGAATGACTGGACGCCTCAAGTATAAAGTCACAGGTTAAAAAAAAAACGAAAAAAGTGTGACAAGTACCTCAAGAATTCCGTTCTTATGAAGTCACAAAAAGTAATGGAAGAGGTCACCTGGTGGAAAACGGACTTCAGAGGTAGAACCCACCGAGATGTGCCGTACCGAGTAGTTAACCGAAGATCTCTACAAGGCGTTGTATAATTCACCATTTCGTCCAAAGACTCTTCCATTATTTTATATACCAGATAAAAATTAATTTTGTGATTATCCATCTCGCTAACTATCTATATTTATCCACTATCTCTGTATCTACGTATCTATGTTTCTATATGTCGAATTTTATACTTATCTATCTAAAAATTTAAACTAGTGTCTTCCATGTCTTTTAACATATTCTCTGACAATTACAATCATGGATGTAATTTTCTTCCCCAAACTTTTCTTTTCTTCCCGTCTCTCCTTCTTTTTATTCCCCCTTTCTTCTTCATATTTTTTTAAATTTCAAAGGTACTATTTTTATCATATGTCCTATATTAGAGTGAATAAATTTTAATTTACACAACCACTGAATTCAATGTACGATTTTATATTGTGATCTTTACAAGAAAATAAACTCAAAATAACTCACTAGAGACAAACTGAAAATCCTATTCGTATGCTACAATATATGGGTCAATATGGTTGTGATAGAATTTATTTTATCTTTTATTTATTGTTATAAAAAATGATTTGAAAGTAAGACAAACTTTGTATATTTCACGTAAATGACCGATTGATCAAAATAAATTACACGATTTCTCTATGTTTCTACTCATTTTTAGATCCCTAAAAATTTTATATAGAAAGAGATTACATCCACAATTCCCTTAAAAACAATATTGTGTAATAAAAGTCTTATGAATAGACTGATTGTATTAGACCTACTCGTAAAGATTCATAAAGGTTTCTAAATGAGTACCCGGTCTTTTTTATTCCTTTTTTTTCGAAAGTTTATACGAATTATGAATATTTAGTAAATATTTAACCACACAAGAAAATTGGATTAAGGAATGATTTTGAAAAAGATTTACATCTATGTGTAAAGGATTCAATATATAGTATTTTATACATATCATTCTTAAATGTAAAATCCATATTAAGATACGATATATCTGTAAAACAACTACTCTTTAGAAAGGTTTCCGATGTGTTATAATGTCGATGTAAACCGGTAGTCACGGACCTCAACATTACACAAAACAACGGTTACTCGTCAACTTCCTCTGACATATCACGAATTGTCTTACCCGTAATTTAAATTTATCTTGAACAAAGATGAGGACTAAGATAGTTGACGGATCGATTCAGTCAAAGTAACTGACAGTCCTAGGAATATAATATAGTTCACTTTAGTTATAAGTAGAAGATTTAAACTCTATAAACATTTTATGAACATAAATAATTACGTTTATACCTTATTCAGTCAGTAACGATAATACTATTAGTCAACATAGTAATACTCACTATCGTCATCGTCAACGTTATTATTATTGTCACTATTAGTCCACTGTTAATATTTATATTCGTCTTAAATTTTTTTTTATTATTTCCTGAGCATATTCAGTAGGTACAAGACGTACCAAATACTTATAGGTTCCTTTCTGAAGTTCCTAAGACTCTTGAAGGATCTAAAAGTAGTAGATGTATTTCTGACCTTTTACAACTTCAAGAAGTTTGATACTACTTTTTGTTTCTAGTTGATACTTATTACTTAGGTCTTAAGATGAAGACGACGTAATAAACCATGTACCATGTACGTAGTTAGGTTCTAGGGTCTCAGACAGGTACCAAGTACAAAGTGACGGCGTTTGTACTATCATTTGGGGGAGAATATACATAGATATAAAAAAAGTTATGAAATCTTTTCATAACGAATAACGAGTGATCTCCCCCGTCTCATGTACGTTAATACTTAGTTCTCATCTTGTTCTCTTATACGTTTCTTTATTAAAACTATTACCCGGGACCCTAGTTTGGACTCACTCGACTCTTCATTCTTAGTGTTTCCCCGTTCTTTGTAACTTTCTTCTACACTCCAGTTACCCCCTCTCTAGTGTTCCTTTTAATCTTACCACCAGTATTCTAAGTTCCTCCTTAGTTTTATCCTTTTAGTTTCGTTCCTCCTCAGTAACACAACACGCCTATTAGTTTCACTAACGACTTAAATAATTTTTACTACCGTTAACAACTTATCTCACAGAAAAGTGGTAACATATAAGAAAGGTTGAAACAGTACCTAATTAACGGGTATGCACACACCCAAATAGAAGTCTGAGGGAAAAGACAAGATAACTAGATACACAGGAAAAAACACGGTTATAATACGACAAAACTAATGACATTGAAACATCATATCAAACTTTAGACACTTCTATTATGAAGGTGAAACAAGAAAAAGAGTTCTAACTAAACCGTTAAGTCCTAGAAAACACTAGAGTATTCTTAAAATTCTAATAAACAAGATCAAGAGACTTTGTTACTCTAATCTTACAAAGAGTATAGTATATGTTTTTTTTTTCGGGGTGTACCTAATTTCTGTATTTTCATTCTGGACTTTGGTATTTTGAGAATCTTCTTTTGTATCCGTCTTGTAAGTGACTATATTCAGTATGTTTATAAAAACTGCATAAAGTATTTTGTTTTAGATTGTCGTTTTTATTTATTTAATCTGGATTAATTTGAATTTCAAAAAACGTATCGTTTTGGGTTGTCTACTGAATACTTTACCCTCTTTTATAAGCGTTTTACCCTCTTAAAAAATTTTTAATATACTGTCTCTTCTTCAATTAAAGGTTTACATCGTTGTCGAGTATGATGAGTTATAAATTTTTTTTTTTAGACTCGTGGACTTATATATATATAAAAAAGGTTTATTCTTTACGACTAACGATCGTCCGTGTACTTTTCTACGAGTTATAGTGATTATAATCTTGTTACGCTTAGTTTTGTTGTTCTATAATGGAGTGTCGACAGTCTTACCGGCAGTAGTTCTTCGGATTTTTATCGTTTACGATCACTCTTACACCTTTGTTTCCTTGGGAATGGATAACAACCCCCTTTCCATTTAACCACGTCGGTAATACCTTTTGTTATACCTTTGAGGAGGTTTTTGATTTTTCATCTTGATGGTATATCAGATCGTAAAGGTATAGACTCATATGTCGACCTTTTTTTTTTGTTGTTGTGATTAAACTTTTCTATGTCCGTCTAAGAAATGATAGACTCTGTGGTCCCTTAAAGATTTACAAGTATAGTAGTAACGAATGTTATCGGTTCAATTCTTTCATTGGGTTCACGGGTAGTTATCTACTTACCTAATTTTTTTTACATATATATATATATATATATTACTTTATAATAAGTCGGTGTTTTTAACTTTAAGACGGTAAACGTCGTTACACCTATCTAAGTCTCTTTTGATATGAATCACTTTATTTAGTCTAGTCAAGTCAATGAGTCAGTACAGACTGAGAAACGGTGGGGTACCTGACGTCGTGTGGTCCGGAGGGACAGATAGTGGTTGAGGGTCTCAAATTTGTTTGAGTACAGGTAACTCAGTCACTACGGTAGGTTGGTAGAGTAGGAGACAGTAGGGAAATAGGAGGAGGGAAGTTAGAAAGGGTCGTATTTCCCAGAAAAGTTTACCCAGTCGAGAAACATAGTCTACCGGTTTCTCTTTCTGTTTATGACGTACTATAGGTGACGTACTGCAAGGTGAATATACACCTTAGATTTTATTTTATGTTTACTTACTTATACGTTTTGTCTCTGTCTGTGTGTCATATTTTAATTACCAACACTTTCCCTTCCCCATTTCCCCCACCTTTACTCCCTATACCCTAACTGTCTATGTTCGGTATACATATTTTGTCTGTTCGTCGTTCATATATGGTATATCGTTTCTCTTAGGAGCGGTAACAGAGTATTATCGAAAATTACCTCATATTAGACGTTTTTATGACTTAACGAAACGATATGTGGACCTTGTTTATATGATAAAATTCAGTGGACATCAAGTTTTTCGTGAAGGGACCATAGAGTCGACCATTTCTTAGACGGACATTACGTCTTGGGTTAAACTAAGGACCCACCCCTTCTCGGGGACCTTTTTCCTATCCTATGGGGTGAGGTCATAAGAACGGACCTCTTAGGGGTACCTGTCTCCTTTGACTACCCAATGTCAGGTACCTCAGTGTATGACAACCTGTACTGCCTTCCCTGATCCGTCCTCGTATGAAGTTTTTTTACTACTACAACTACCAATTTTGATTATCATTCTTCTTCTTCTTCTTTTCATCATTATCATTCTTCGTTGTCGTCATCGTCTTCGTCGTCGGTTGGTTCATGAGTCAAAGTTACGTACTCCTAATTAGTAGACCAGTAATTATTTTACTAAAGTTGTGCCTATTAATCCATACTACTTGAGATACCGTTGGTCCCTATTTTCTCATTCCTTTTTAATGGGATCGTCACTGTTCGATCCTCTAGTGACTAGGGTTGAGGTCTGGACACCTTGAGGTCCGATACCCTTACTGTGGTAAAGAGTTCACTCTTCGTACTTTACGTCTGCTTAGAAGTCTGTTATCGTACCAAACTCAATTTTGTCCCTTGACTTTCACTACAAGCTTCTTTTGATGCTCTTATGTTTCCTAAAGGATTACAGTTTGTCTAGACGGTCACCCGTATAAACCTTGTTCCCTTGAGACTACTCTAAACCCCTATGACGTTTAGTGTCTCACTATTTTTAGTACTATTACCATCCACTGATCTCTTCGAAGTTGAGAGTAAACGTACGTACGTACTAGTCAACACAGAAAGAGAAACACTAGGGAACCAGACATCGACAGGTCAGAAGAGACAGATACCTTAAAAAGTCCGTTCTTATAACCTCACCCAACAGTAAAGGAGGAGGAAGGACTGAGTCCCCAACTTCGGAGTAGAGAATACAGAGGACGTAAAGTCCACTCAAGAAATGTTGATTCGGTGGACCCTTCGGGACCTCTCCCGGACTAAGTTCATCCTTCCACTCGTTACCACCCCAATGATATCATCCAACAAATCCCTTTTTCTTATCGAGTATTAAAAAAAGAGGTAAGGACTCATATTAAAAGTACCCTCTAACCTCTATATATACTATCACCATACGTTTTAGAGAACACGTTTCGGAAAAATCGACCCTTTCTCCTTTGTTAAGAAAGGGTCCATCACCAGAATTTAAGGTCCTATCAGGGTACACACCACAGTATCATGTCCTTCGGAGAGTGTCAACAGAGTCACGTTATAGGTACGGAAATACAACATCCTGTTTAACATAAAATTTTTTAAGTAAATTCATATTTCGAATAAAATAAGTAATTAAGTATAAGAAATTTTTCCAAAAAGATGAAGTCACGTTCTATTTGATCGTATCACTGATGAATTGAAAAAGTTACAGAAAAAGTTACTTTTGTAGCTAGAGTCCTTATCGGTCCACTTTCTCTATATATCCCGTACCATACCCGATATCGGTACGACATCGGTCCTTGTGGTGAGAGGAGTTTAAGGGTGAAAATATTGTGGACCTACGAGAGGTTTAGACCAGAAAAACCAAAGGGACACCTACGAAGTAAGTCAAGTCAAGTCAAGTCAGTGAGTCAACACAGGCTGATAAACGCCGGTGCACCTGACGTTGTATGGTCCGGAGGGACAGGTAGTCGTTGAGGACCTCAAATGGGTTTGAGTACAGGTTACTCAGTTACTATGGTAGGTCGGTAGAGTAGGAGACAGTAGCGGAAGAGGAGGGTGGAAGTCAGAAAGGGTCGTAGTCCCAGAAAAGTTTACTCAGTCGAGAAGCGTAGTCCACCGGTTTCATAACCTCAAAAGTCGAAGTTGTAGTCAGGAAGGGTACTTGTGAGTCCTGACTATAGGAAATCCTACCTGACAACCTAGAGGAACGTAGGTTCCCTTAGAGTTCTCAGAAGAGGTTGTGGTTCAAGTTTTCGTAGATAATAAACCTCCGAAGTAATGTATCCATATTAACTAATTTAGTAGTCTGTAACCGGTAACTCAGTTAAAGGTTGAAGAGAAGGGAAGAATATAGTCCCTTCACCCTGATTTTAGAGGTTGAGGATATTAGTGTATAAGACTTGAGTTCGTCCCCGGACACCCAAGGATTCGTACCTTTAGAAAGACATGGGACAAACAACTGAGATTGGAATTACTGGAAAAAGCTCAAGGTTTCCCATCTTATTTCATCAACGATTAAATCCTTCCCTCTCACTCTGTTTCTGATACCTTCTTGTTCGGTCCTTTATTTCTCACGACAGAACTCCATCCCAGGACCGTACTGGAACTTCCTAGTATATTGTTACATTAATTCGAGAAAATTCACCAGTTGGAGAAACTCTCAAGCTGGTATTTTTTCCAACTCGTGACTGCTTAACTACGAAAGTATGACACCACGACCTCTTTTGAGTCTCAGGAAACCTGTTGTTCGTCTAGTTTAAGCAGTTAAGATTTCCTTTAGTTGGGACATAAAAGCGACCTTACACTACGAAGAATACAACTTCGGCTTCGAAGTTATTGAACCAGTGGACAACACTTCTCAGTTGAGTAACCTCTTCTGGGACTTCGACCCTTTTTAACTCCCGTCTTCCTCTTTCCTCGTTGTCTCTTACTCCACCGACCTACGATAGTGACTGAATTACCTGTACTCAAACTCGTTTGAGGTCCTCTACAACTTCCTGTCTTTCGGACCACACGACTCCAGGTACCCCAGTGTTTCTCACTGACTTGTTGTTGTTTCTCCAATTGTAAGAAGTATGGTCTCTTTTTGTACATGGAGGTGAGTGCAACAGAAATTCATTAGTCTTTTCGAGTAACTCTTCTAACACGTACGAGTCAGTGAAGTTGGTACAGGTCAAGAAACGTTGGGGTATTTGAAATCGGGTGGTCTGAGGAGACAAATACCCTGATAGGGTCGTTCTTATGACTTTACACAACGGCAAAGGAGGAAGTCCCCTAGAAAGACTGGGTCCCTAGTTTAGGAACAGAGGACGCCGAGAACGTGACCGCCCACCTAAGAAATGGTGACTCGGTGGACCCTTCACGGTCAGAAATGTCGTAGGGAGATGAATTTCGTAACGGTACTTTCAAGAGTGGTTTAGGGGGACCCAACCCTGAAGCACTCCCGTCTTCGGGTGACACGGGGAGAAACGGACCGTTTGGTTATTTCGATAAGAAAAGATGAAGTGAGTTTTGAGACAAAGACTTTAAGTCAAACCGTGACCACTTGTCTCTGACTCTAAGACCGTAGTCGAGAGGACAGTAGGTCGGGGGTAGGAAGCCACGTCAAATCATCAGTGGAGTGATTGGATCCCCACAGCGACCACCGAGTCTCCTATTTCACGGACGTATGTTACACCCTCTGGGCCCAAGCTAGCGACCCAGTCCTTCAAGGGGACCTCTTCCTTTACCGTTGGGTGAGGTTATAGGAACGGACCTCTTAGGGTACCTACCTTCTCGGACCACCCGATGTCAGCCTGTTCTGACTCGCTCGAGTAAAGTGAAGTAAAGTGAAGTGATTGGATTCTTCTCCATGGAAAACCTAGAATGAAGAATCCGTTAAGGTTACTAAAATTCCTCGGTCTTTGGTTTTCCTTCTCAGATATATAGAAGATATAGTGTTATAGTACGTTCTCATTCAGTTAACAAAACTCAGTAGACTATATCTACTCAGGGGTCCATACTTCTGTGTCATATAAGTTTCTGATTTCTTTTCTTTTTTTTGGGTTTTCGTCTTAAAAAAAAAAAAAAAATGTTATTCCATCATGAAAATTTCATGATTTGTTGATTCTTTTCGATTAAGTTTGATTCCATTATGCCTTCTCTTATTAAGCTTATTGTAAAATGTAAATGATCTTTTCCTTTATATGAGGATGATGACAATTATTACTACTACTACCAAAACACGTTTGGAAAAACGATTTATAAGTATTTGTAATATGATTCATAGTTTTCGATAAAATATACTACGTCTTACGATGAATATAAACTTTTGAATTTTTATCGATATGTGTATTATTCCTCTTCCGTTACTGTGGAGTGAGATCATGAGAACGGACCTTTTAGGGTACCTGTCTCCTCGGACCATCCGACGTCAGGTACCCCAACGATTCTCAGTCCGTGCTGACTCGTTGAAGTGGAACTGAAAAGTGAAAGTACGCAACCTCTTCCTTTACCGTTGGGTGAGGTCATAGTCTCAGTCTGTGTTGACTTCGCTGAATCGTCGTCGTCGTCGTATGTGTATTATATTTCATTAAAAGTCATTAGGGTTCCAAATCCGGGGAACAAAAGTTTACGAGGTTTAGTGACACTGTTTCTTCACTTTACATCTCCTAAAGACTCTATCATTCTATTATTGGTAAAAAAATCAACCGTTCAAGGGGAGAGGGTGGAGATCTTCATCATTTTTTATTGAAGTTTAGTCCGTCATCTTACGAAACAACCTAACACTTAAGTGTGTTTTGTCGGAAAGGGATGTCAACCCAAAGTCTCCCTTTACTTTACATACGTTGAAATCCCTAAATTTCGAAAATAAACACTTGTAAGTGGAATTCGATACTATTTTATAAAACAAACCGAGGAAAAAGGGTGAAATGTTCGTAATGAAATAGTCGTAATTGTCTCTCTGAAGATATTATACAAATAAATTTCCTTGTTCATCTGGACCTTCTTTACTTATATTTCCTCTTACACTTAAAATATAATTCATAGAAACGGAGTTCTTTTGAGAGAATCGGAGACACTTTTTAAGTGATTCGACGAGAATTGGTGAACCTAGATAGGTCAGGACCTGTTATATGAAATAAAGAAGAAAGTGAAGGAAGTAAACATCTACTTTTTTCAATTCAGGAAAAAACAACAACAGGTAGCCAGCGATTCAGTATAGTCTGAGGAACGCTGGGGTACCTGACTGACATCGTGAGGTCCGAGGAGACAGGAGGTAATAGAGGTCCACTCAAACGAGTTTAAGTACGGGGGACTCATCCACTACGATAGATTGGTAGAGAACCATCCCCCGACCCCCCCCACAGGTAAAGGATGTGAAATTTAAGTGTTCATAAAGCTTTGACACATGATGATTAATTTAATAGTACGTAATCGATACAGTGTAAAATAAAACCCTGTTCACTTTAACATAAAAGATTCATAAGCAAAAGGGAAAATTCTTTCCTTAAAGATATTACGTGTATTTATTGTTATCGAGTTTATCCGTCGAGATAATAGACGTGAAGTACCTATTCGAAGTGGTGACCCCCCCGTCTTCACCGTTAAAATAAAAATAAAAGATAACAGTCAAAAGGAAACTTCGCAGTTTATCTTATAACTATAAAAACCGTGAATACGATAAATGAATGACACTAAATTACTCGGCAATATTTCACTCGGTATAAGGGTGATACGTAAAGTATGTTGATAATGATCTTGAAGAAAAGTCTTCCTAAATAGATGTTTAGTTATAAAGAGAATAACATGGTAAAGGTCTTCATGATTTCTTTGAAGAGAAGACTTTGTCCTAAACTAACAATATCAAATGGGAGAGATTATCAACATGTTACATGTCGTCGTTTAGATTGTCCACCTTATACATCAAAAATACTACAACGATACCAGTGTTAATATACACCTGTAAAGGTTCTTTCCACTTTTATGTAGTTAACCTTATAGTTTATTATTCGTTTTACAATATCTTTAGATTTTAGTATAAATTTTAGTAAGACAAATGACTTTTTTAGTACAATTCCATAATCTACAGAATTTAATAACAATTACTTTCTAATAAAATCAGATATTTGAGTCTCTGTGTATTTTTAAGTACTAGTGACTATTTATCTTAAATCTAAGAAAGAGAAAAGAATTTGAACTTTAAAACTTTAACTTTGTCTATCAGTACTTAAGACGCCCCTCATATGTGTTTTAAGGAAAACTCATAGTCGTGACAGGCACACTATATATAAACGATGTCTACTAAATGTCCAATGTCTGTACGACACTGGAAAGAGAGTGTTGACGTTTGTATAATTCGTCTCGACTAATTGCCTCTGCCTTTGTGACCCAACAAAAGAGATTACCCTCAGAAACTGTTTCGGGAGAAACTCGGGAGGGTGAAATAAGCGGACGTTTAGCGGCACGGATTTCTCAGAAATCAGGGGTTGGGTTTGGACCTCGGGACGTCGCGGTAGTCGCCGTTATAGAAGGATACACTCCCTGCAGAGAATAATTAGTCTTTGCGACTTACCTTTGGTTAGTCTATCTCTCAAGCAAACCGAAGTCGAAGGACGGACAGACTCAATTTTCACTACGAGCGACATTCTCCTTCCGTGTCACTCTAAGTCCTTCTAAGCCGACTCTTCTATGATATTTTTTTCTTCTCTTCCTTACTCTCTCTTCGTTGTGGCCTTAACAGTCGCGACTCGACCCGATTTGAGTTAAAGTAACGCCTTGTTCCATTTACAGTATATGAAACGAACTGTAATATTCGAGAAATTAAAAACGAAAGAACATTACATCATTATGTTTATCACGAAAAGAGAATCAACGACATAAAACGAGAAAGTAAGAGAGAGAGTTGTAAACTTTCGTCCATTCTCATGTAAAAAATCATAAACCTATTCTATAATTTTACGAGTCCCTTTTTTGAACGTTACAAACGAAGAATAAAATGAAAATGTTTTGACTATGGTGGTTTCGAGAAAAATATCACGAGTTTAAACGTATACCTCGAAATAAATTTTTTGTGTTGATTTGAAGAGTAGTACAACTAAACCCACCGAAACTTTGTGTATAATTAAAACAAACACACATGATAATAATATAATTAAACTCTATCTGAGGATAAAAAGAGTATTGAAAACGAATGCATTAAACTCAGTCTTGATAGTTTTTATTTCGGTAGAACTAGTACAGAATTTTTCACTAAATAAAAATTATAATTTTACTTTACTGTATCTTTATTATTTTTATGGTGTATATATCTATTTGTATCCTACGGTCCTATTATCACTAGTGAAATGGACCACTTCCTCCAAAGAAGTGTATAAACACCAAGAGTGAGTCCAGTCGTAAGACTCACACATGTAGACAACCGATATTAACAAGAGGTAATAGGACCCGTTTACATAGAATTACATTATTTCTGACCCACTTTTGGTGTCCTCCCTCAAAGTTTCCGTTTTAACCACACAAAATAAACTTCACTATGCCTTTTACGTTACTGAATTACCTCGTAATAAAAAAAAATGGAACGTATGAGTTATATTGGTAAGTGTAGTTAATATAAAAGTTCGTACGGTTAGAGATTTTTCGGTACTACTTAAAATTGATTTTCTAATAGATATAAGATATCGTGAATGTAAATCTATGACAATTGTCACATACAAGAGTCTTAGATAAAATTTATTGTTTTCACGTGTTTCCTTGTCACTAGTGGACATCATTTCAAGTGTAAATAAACATAATAGTTGAAAACCTTCAGAAAAGACCCTCTGATCATTATATTATAACACAACATATAGTAGATACTCTAATTATTAGTTCTAAAAAATTGCTCCAGAAACTTTAGACATCGTATTTTTACTCACTAAAAGCATTGACTGTTTCCACCATTGAAAACGTACTGTCCTCCTTTAGAAGTACACCGAGAGATGAACAGACACCTTAATCTTACAACGGGTAGAAGTCGGTAATTGATTCTTACTTGAACTAGTAAGTTACAAGAATTGAACCGTTTTTTTCATGTTAAATTTTTGGAGATCATAAGTTATCTCCTACCTAGGACAAAAGTCTGACTCTGTGACGAAGTAATGGGTCCGTCACGATACAGTTTCCATCTGTAGTAAACACATTGATGTTTTGAACAATTATGTCCTAACTTACCATCTATAAAAAGCTTTTTATTTCTTTTACTTTATTGTACGATAAGGTCGGGTATCGTCGTCTCTGTACCCTGAGTTGTACTCGTCGTACATAAACACCAGAACAGCAGTTTGTATAATACCTAAGTTGACTTCAAAAGATTTTACTTCTCTTGTTTTATTAACATACGTGATTTATCTATATACGACTCCACAATTTTATGACAGTAGAGACATAAACAAAACTTTGTACTCTTTTACATTCTATTTCGAGTAATATACCCGTTTAGATTAAGACCTTCATTACTTATCTTTTTTACGAAGTCTCCTTCGTCTTATCATCATAGTTAAATCTTTCTTAAGTGATTGAAATTCGGTCTTTCCAAACAATCCTGACTTTTTCGTTTGGTAAATTCTAGTATAATGAAAGATCCTATCTTTTTACTAAAAGGGGAATAATATGATAAATATCAAATTTTTGTTAAAACTTCACAAAGTGTATTAATATGGTGGTAATAACATGAGTAACATATTAACCTTATTTTTACAGAACATGGTGACGGATACATATTTCCTAATACCATAGTTTCAATCGAAACTTTAATACAGAAATTTACAATACAACGAGATGAACTATTTAATGTACAATCTAGTCTGCGAGAAGACTTACAGTGGAACGTATTTTTCTAAAGTGACCCATAAACTATAAAATGACACTGGGAGTATGTGTGTTTCAAATCAGTCAAATTCCAGGAAAGAAACCATGTACGGGGTTTTGAAGTAAAAAAAAAAAAAAAATGACTCAATGGAGAAATATCTGTAGTCACCACTAGATTCCGTCTGTACGTAAGGGATATTAGAAACGTGTTAGACCTCCACGTCAAATAGTCTTACGAAACCTGTTACGAATTTTAATGTATTGTATTTTATACACTCATTATACCTCTATATAATATGTGTTCTTTTATTTTTAATTCGAGACAATTGATTTTTTATACGTACACACAGTATTTATTAGTAACCGACATTGAACAAAAGATACTTTCACTTGTCTGATCTACCTATTAATAAATCACAATTATGTTTACGAAGTTATTTGATCTAGTGATCGAACGATATGAGAAATTCTGATTAAAACAGGGGAGTTTCCGTAAAATTTATATTTCATATTTATTTAGATTACAAAAATTTTTTCTCATACTATGAAATTTTTACAAGTTACACTATAAAATTTATAAAAGTGGAGACTGAAGTTCCTGTGTGTGTGTGTATATATATATAGAATGTCATACATATGTATGTATTATATAATATAATAAGAAAAGATAATATTTTCGAGATCAGTCCAAGAATCCGTAAAATGAACGATTAAATAGATGAATTCAAAAGGATTCTTTCTTCTTTTGTAAAATTTACCATGGTTTCCCATAACCAGAATCAATCGAAACAAAAATGGATTACATTTAAATACTTATTTAATAAAATAACATCTTATTCTATGAAGAATTCCATTTCTTTAGTAAAGGAAACATCGAACGTATAGACAAAAGTTTTACTCGACACAGAATTTTATATGGGGGCAGTTCGGAGAATTACAGATATTGTAGAGTAGTAGAATAAATCCACAATTGTATTTTAGGATCTTGAAATTTTTTCCCCAAAATTGGCGGAGGTAGAGACTACAACGTGTCCTTTTGATTCCAAATCTTTTTAGTCTAATATATTGGTTCCTACAGTTTAATATATACTTTTAACAGTTGTAAAACACTTTTATATAGTAATGCACCCTTGTAATACACTTTCAACTCAGTACTCTTAGTATAGTCCCTGTGTGTGTGTGTGTGTGTGTGTGTGTCTCACTGATCGATTTTTATGATATAACAAAATTTGTAGGACTTTTTCANTGTAGGACTTTTTAAAAAAAAAAAAAAAAAAAAAAAAAAAACAAGAATATTCAGTGAAGTTTAAGGAGACGGACCTTGATGGTAATAGGAGTAGTTATTTTATTCCATTCCTTACGTGTCACTCCTCTCATAGAAATATCGTGAGAATATGTAAAAGTATCGTCGGGATTATACAATTACATGAATAGGGATTTAAATCGTGATGATTCTCTACCAGAATATCGGTGTAATTCTTACGTTTCACGGACTTATTTTCTTCCTAGAGACCTCGGATTGGTTCTGTAAAATATAATTGTGATAGTTCTTTGTGGAGGGTTTCGTATTTTCAGTATTATTACCTAGAATGATGAATACTTCTCGTTTACCTTTAGAGTACTCCAATAACAACGACACCACACACACACACACACACACACACACACACACATTATGTATACAGAAATATGATGTCAGGTACCCCAGTGTTTCTCAACCTGTGTGGAATTCCTGACTTGTTGTTAAATAAAAATTCTCTTTTCCACCCCTGTTCTTCTTCCCTCTTCTGGACTTATAAAAGAATTTCACTGTAAGTTCCAAAAGGAAAAAAGGGGGGTAAGTTAGTGAAACGATTTAATATTTAGTTAACGTCCTCCTTACCAACATAAGTATAAGACATAAAGATAAGTACTCGTTCTATTAATAACCAGAAAGCCTAATTAGTCACTTTGTGGTCTTGTATACTAACAAAACATTCTCATTAATTTTTTAGATGAGGCATATAGTGACAGACTCTAATTGTCAAACCTTTCGTACCTCTATCATCACCGATCATCAATAATAAACTAAGAACTCAAATTTCCGCTTGTACATTCTTTATCTATGTGGACTATCTTAAATATAACCTTATACAATTTTAGTGATGTGAAATACATAATAATTGTCTTATAGGTTACTTATCACCTGTAAAAGGAGTATAAATGACTTTGTTCTAGAATCCTTTCAGTATTTTTCGTTCTTTGTTATAAATGTCCTTCCTTCACATTATTCCTACTGTTGTTACGTATAGTTACACATTAACTTCGTTTATTTGTGGTCATTAGGTGAAGGACACTGTTTTCTATAGGACACTTTATATCACGAAAATACTTGATCCGGGAGTTATGATGTTCAAAAGTTTCCCACAAAAGAAAGTCTGTTTATTAAAGTAATAGCAGATAAAAAAAAGATCGTTTTGTCCAATGACTTTAATAAATTATATTAACGAACTTTATAACAAAGTTTTATAATTGTAGACACACAATATTTGTGAAGTGTTAAGTTTAGAGAAAAGTGACATTACCATTAATTCGGTGTTTACTTTGTGACCTCTTGTAAATGTCCAGTTTAATGTTTCATTATAGATAGATACATACAACACATGACACGAATCAACGAATCAGACTGAAAGACAATGGGGTACCTGATATTGGGCGGTCCGGGGAGGCAGGTATTTCTAAGAGATACGTTCTTAAGACCTCACCCAACGGTACGGGAGGAGGTCCCGACAGATAGATATAGAAATATATAAATAGATATGTAGGTAGACATACATAAAGAAAAAGACATATATATCCATCTAGACACACGTACACAAAAACACATGGGTTTTTATATATTACCCTTTTTTTCTTTCCTTATTGTACTAGTCAAGTTACATGTTTAATAATATCTGAAATTTAATCATCTTACCACATTATAATTTGTCATTTTTAGATAAAATAACCGTTAGTACCTATGATACTTGTTTACTATTTTATCCTCAATTTTGATACAAAATTATAACCTTTTCAAATTTGTCTTTCAAGTACATAATACCGACTAAAAAAATCTATCCCTCTCAATGTGCACGTAAAAAATTTTGCTATTGACCTTTATTAGTGAAAGGCAAATTACATGTTTTAAGAACTTCTGAAGTATTTTAATATTAGAGAAATGGGTGAGTATACCACTCATCTTTTATTTCATCCTTAAAATTACGATAGAGTTCGGTATAAACAATTTTGAATCTAATAAAAATAACCTTTTATTCTAGAAATAATAAATAAATTTTATATCGTTATTGTTTATTATATACTACTTTAAAATTTACTAAATAAACCAGTAAAAGGTATCAACTCCCACAGTTATGGGGAAAATATAAAGAACATAATAACCTATTTAATTGATAAACGAATAGGTTTAAAAGAAATATAATATTTATACTATGATTCTAATTTCTGGTAACGAAATACAGTATATTGAATATATGTTATTAAATTATTTAGTCACTTCCTATTTATACACATGATGAAGGTCATGAAGGTCCAATTAAAATATTGAATCGTATAATGTTTAATTGATACGTACGTGACTCGTCCCAAATTTATTCAAATTGATAATCTTATTTTCGTTATGAAAAGGAAGAGGGGATTTAGAAAAGTCACATAGATCTACTACACTGTAAAATATATATAAAAGTTAAGTCAATTACGAAAAAACTCATATTCTCGTAATTTATTCTAAGTCCAAATATAAAGACTATGAATTGAGAAGGTTTCTGATTTATTAATTATGATAATATTATTATGTATACTTTTAGTAGAAAGCATATACAAATCGAATCTTAATTCCAAGGACTATGTCAGTAATTGTTACTTCTTACAATAGTATAGCCTTTATTTATAAAAAATATATTAATTTTAATTGAAACCAGTCAAATCTTATCCCTCAAGATAACTTTATGTTTATCACTTGTTATTATTCGAATTTTAAAAATTATAATATCTCAAGAAAATTGAGAAATTTTACTTCTAAAAAATTTTAGTTACGATAGATATCGATATATAAATTTACAGATATATACATTACTTACATATATAGATACTACACAGAGTTCGAGCGATTAAACCTGAACTCTCAATACAATTTAAAACGAAAGTCATCCATTTATACCTTCTAACAAAATAAATTTATTCTTTCAAAGTTAAAACCTTTAAATCTTTTAACTAAAGTCTATTAATTCACCCGTTAACAAGATTATCTTAAAAATTTTATTTATATATAGTCCTTTGATGAACTCAAATATTAATGTTTACGAGTTTCTACTTATGACTTTGACTACCTCCGGTTTACTGTCTTACCTCTGATTTTTCATCACTCTAAGTTACTGTCTGAGTCATCGACGACGACGACGATTCAGTGCAGTCAGTACAGACTGAGACACACTGGGGTATCTGCCGTCGGGTGGTCCGAGGTCAGGGACCCTAAGAGGTCCGTTGGTATCACCTCACCCAACCGGAAAGGAAGAGGTCACGTCCTTTCACTTTTCACTTTCACTTCAACGAGTCAGCACAGGTTGAGAAGCGCTGAGGTACCTGCCACCGGGTGGTCCGAGGAGGTAGGTACCCTAAAGGGTCCGTTCTCATGACCTCACCCAACGGTAACGTCTCTGTGTGTTATTAAATTATTACTACGATAGTACCCACAGACTACAGAGGGGTTTGGAAGAATACCAAACGACGACTGTTTACTTCGTAATAGAAACCTCAGTGACATTGAGATAAATTTGTGTCCGTATCTTTAAGGAGAGGTAAAATGAGTTTTGATTCGACATAAATAACGTCAAAATGTAACTTTAACTCGAAATTCGTAAAAGTCCCTCCTTATTTTAAATGAAGTGTTATTTATACAGTTAACACATACAGAGTGTAATATGAAGTTACTATAATAACTTAATACCCGAAGGGACCATTGAGTCAACTATTTCTCAGACGGACGTCACCCCCTCTGGGCCCAAACTAGGGACCCATCCCTTCTAGGGGACCTCTTCCTTTACCGTTTGGTGAGGTCATAGGAACGGATCTTTTAGGGTACCTATCGATTCGGACCACCCGACGTCAGGTACCCTAACGTTTCTCAGTCCGTGCTGATTCGTTGATTGTGTGTAAAATTTAACGTGACAAGATTTTGATGTTTTTTTACATCCATTTGTTGGGTTTACCTTTCCCACAACTCATTTAAGATGGGGTCTTACTTTTAAATTAAATCTACCACTCAAAACTGTTTGTATAGGAATACATAAATATTGATTATAAAAATACATTTTATACCTAAACTTTTGTCTAAAATCTTTTATTTATTGATCTTTAGATATGTATCAGAATGTTACGTTACTGAAAGATGTTTATTCTCTACAAAATATTTGATAGTCACTATGTACAAAATAATTTTAATGTCGAAATATAGTAAAAGATTTACATTAGTAAATTACAAAAGTAATGAAAAGTAGGTCATAAAACTGAATATAGTTACCTTGGGTACACTTTAATTAGAAATAGGAGTTCTACTCTTTGTAAAATTCATATTCATCAATTAAATGATTTTCATCTTAAAAAAAAAAAAAACCAGTACGGTGTGTCGAATGGGACCCGTCACTTTCGTGTATCACTTTGGTGACCAGTGACCACGTACGTAAGAGTCAACGAGTCAGTACAGGTTGAGAAACATTGGGGTACCTGACATCGGAGGGTCCGAGGAAACAGGTACCCTAAGGGGTCCGTTGTTATGACCTGCCACTCCTTTAAGGGTGATGTTCAACGAAAAATTGGATAAATTATATCTCCTTTCATTCGTATACAATTCTAATACATTTCTTGAAAACAGAAATTGTACACTAATTTTACAAGAGCTATTATTTAAGTGACTATTCTATGTAGTTTACTCCCCCACTGTCTCCTACATTACCAACCTACCGTAGTGACTGAGTTACCTGTATTAAAACTCTCCTGAGGTCCTCTATCTCATTCTGTCCCTGTGGACCTTACGACGGAAGGTGCCCCAGTGTTTCTCAACCTGTACTGAATCGGTGACTCGTTCATATATTCATATATTGATATATATTACGTTCATATATTGTATATTACGTAATTAAAAGACTATACGAACCACTGTACATAACACGACTTTCACAATTTATATAGAGAGGAAATTGATATTGATAATAGAGACTCTTTTTTTTACTAGGTGTAGGTAGAAGAAAATTGGAAAGCGAAGACGAACTTAAGACTTAACAAACCACCGATTTTATCTGAAGTAAACTCAACATGTAAAGGGTGACTAAAGATGGTTTAACTTACATTTATACATCACTAAGTATCTTCCGTCTAAAAAAAAGGTCACGTTACTGGACACTATTAAATAAGGAGAACGACGAAAATTGATGAAATCGAAATAATGAAAGTAACTTCAAAATCAAAAGACGATAAAGACAAAGGGTCAAATGACGAAAAGAGGAAGGTGGATGGGGATGTGGAAGTCAAAAAGCATGCGGATGTGGAAGAGATTAAGGTTCTGTCTTATACAAATTGATGTTCACGAAAAAATAGGAATTAAACCGAACGAAAAGTCCTTCTACTAAGTCACTTGACATTATCTTTTCATCGAAAAGATTGAGTTCCTCGAGGAATCTTCACTGTGATTATTTTTAACCAGTCATATAAGTTACCCGTTAAAATAACTATATTTGTGAAGCGACGGTAAGGTGAAGAGGGTTGAAATGGAAGATTAACTGACCTTTACCCGGAATACTGTCACCAAATCAACGATTCAGCACAGACTAAGAACACTAGGGTACCTGACTTTGGGTGGTCCGAGTAGACAGGTACCCTAAAACGTCCATTCTTATGACCTCACCCACCGATCAAGGAAGAGGTCCCCTACCCGGAATACCCCTCGACTTATAACGACGACGACGATTCAGCGAAGTCAGCACACACTGAGATACACTGGGGTTTCTGACGTCGGTCCGAGGGTGCAGGGACCCTAAGAGGTCCGTTCTTGTGACCTCACCCCACGGTAAAGGAAGAGGTTACGTACTTTCACTTTTCACTTTCACTTCAGCGAGTCATCACAGACTGAGATTCACTGGGGTACCTGACGTCGGATGGTCCGAGGAAGTAGGTGCCCTAAAAGGTCCGTTCTCATGACCTCACCCCACGGTAACGAAAGAGGTTCGACTTATAATGACTCCAGTGTTAAGTAATTCTTCTCTATTCTCCTTGTTTCTCTGTACCATGATGACTGATCACCCAAACTGCCGTCCAGGTCCTTACATCGGGACTGAACGTATGTCGACGTACTTCTAAAATTTGCTAATTCTTTTTAGTCCTGAACTTTGACTATTCCGACAAGAAACATATCAATTATATGTATTCCACATACACACTCCTCTGTTTAATCGTTTTCATAAAGTACGACTCACGAGCTCTTAGGGTTTTGACTATGGATACTTGAAAAGTGTAATTCTTTGACTAACACAAGGTAAAAGTGCATGACCTTTACTGTCAGGTAGAATGTCAACCGACCATAAACATCTTCGTCATGAAGAGTATTGTAGTTATCGTCTTACACCACAAGATTTATACACGTCCAAATAACTCTTCAGACAAGTCTTAGGATATACGTAGGAAATACAAGAAAATTCAAGTGGTAGTCCTCTTTTTCTAGAAGACTAATCAACATCTTTAATTAGAAAGGTAACCGACTAATAAAGTAAAAGAATCGAAACTTAAATAAGGAGTGACTTCTAGACGCAGTACAGAATCCGAGACACGACGACACCCGGTACACGACCCTTCTGGTAGTTTACCTTTAGTGAAAGTAAAGGTTTTCGAAGTGAACAATCTGTTAGAGGAGAACGGTATTCACCGTTGTAAATAGAAATAACAGAGATAAATAAGAATCAAAAGGAACCATAATCAAAAATAAAGTGGTAATACATTATCATAATTTTCTTTTCGTAAGTTTCTTTTGTAACAGATCGGATATGAAATGAAAGTCACACTTGTCCGGAGCAATGACGCCAAATTTTATTCATTACAAAATATCTGACGATATGGTAAGTTCAACGGGACACGTTTAACTCGAGAACAAACTATAATAGGGTTTTAACTTTAGTTATTAGGATTATACTTTATCCCTAGTGTGTTATTCATCCCGATATTGAGGGAAAATATTCGACGAAAGGTTCAATTAGGTTCTGGCAAAACGATAAGAAGAAGTGACGAAAGTTTTCTGTATGTATCTTTTTTTACAGAAATACTAAACATTAAGACACAATGTTCCGTTTTATGGTTTAGGACTCTCTCTTTTATGATCAGGATAGAAGGTAACTAGAAAATGGTAGAACAGGAAGTTGGTCAGAAGAATACTTTTGAAAGTATAGAGAAAAGGGATTTTTCTATTCTGTAAAATTAACGAGTGGATGGGTTGTCATACAAATTATTAAAAAAAAAAAATGTATATGGGGAGAAAAAAACCTAAAGAAAAGATAAATCCAGTAGTATCCCGTAATGTATAGGGACCTAACCCTCCTAGAGTCTCTTCCCTTTCCGATCGGTAAGGTCAGAAGACCGGACCTCTTAACATACCTGACATATCAGGTACCCCCCAGTGTTTCTCAACCTGTGCTGATTCACTGACTCACTGAAAGTGAAAGAAAAGAAAAAAGTGAAAGAAAAGAAAAAAGTGAAAGAAAAGTCCCGTAATTCTTCTCAAGGGACACGATGTGTGGTCCCTTGTGTAAATCAATAGATAAAATATGTATAATCAGACATATGTACAGTTAGAGTTAGAACCAGACAGAAGATCATACAAATTAATTACTATATAAGGTGTTTGATATAAGAACATTTAATTCTTATATATAGTCATTGGAGAAGAGGGAAGAGAGATTGGGTGGGAAGTAGTACAGACCTTTATGTAGTCATGAAGAGTCGGAACCTAGACTCAGAAGTCGTCAACCAAATATATAAAATTAAAAAGACGATATAATACTTAGAATTTTCATACAAATGTCGGAATTTCCCGGATTTCATATGTAAAGTTTACTAGTCTTGATAGGACCTTAGGAATGTTTTTATAAATACTAAACCACACTCAAGGGACCTTCTTTTTGGTTTCGAAAGTACTATACATACCTCAAAAGTATAACTGGACTGTTTCTACACGAATTGTCAAATATTCAATTTTATAAACATTAATTGTATGTTCAAATAGTTTTATTATCGTTTTTACGTGAACCGACTACCACATTCATTTATATGTCAGAGAAGGGCCGAGGTAAATGTCCAAGACAGAACAACCATTCAATAGAAGAAATAACCCATGTTTAAAAGAGTATACATCATTTTACGTTACTCGTCATTTAAATCTATCCATTATAAAATACCAGTATTCCCGTTCTTTTCATGACCTCAGTATGTAAATTTTATATTTTCATCGAAATGACATATGAAGTACATACTCCAACTCTTTCTAAAAATTACGAAGTCTCGAGAACCTTGAAGGACTCATTTCTATAATCGTTATGGATGTAATGTCATATAATACTTCTCTGTGATGACTATGATATTGTTGGTGACAATAATAATAATTCTTACAATAACGAGTCCAAGTAATGTAGAATTTCACATAACTTTGAAAGGCACATCTTTTCGTATTCTCACTGGATCGAATTAAACTACTGATGAAAATAACGAGAACTTTAATCTATTCCATTTAGACTTTCAGTGCATGTTGTAATAGTTATATTTATACGTATGAACAGTACACTAAAGAATTCAACTGTATCGTATGTTACTGTTATAAAATGTAAAACTTTTTAATACACCATATTTAAATATGGTATAAATTTCATTCTATCTTATAAATGTCAGTATCTAACTTATGATATTCCAAATAACGAAGTTCAATCCTACTCATATAATGTGTACCTAGAACTACTACACTTACTCAATGCTTTCAGAAAATTTAGTTACCATTATTGTAAAGTATCATTGAGTATAGTAGTGCATAAAATCGGTCCATAAATTAAAAGGAAAAGATAGTAAAAATACCAGAAGATGGAAAATAAGAAACTTAATGTAATTATTGATACTTCACTTACTGTAAGAACTGGAATTTCACGTATCTCAAATATTCCTACCAAATGAATATATTCTTAAAATGATAGTAAACTTTTTACATCAGGTTTATTTTTACCATTATTACTAACGTTCGAACACTGTAAGTGATTTTAATTGAACGTTCGATAGAAAGTCTCTTCCGTAAACACTACTTACAGTGACTAAACTATCAAATAAGAATTAGGTACATTTTACCTCAATTATAAGTATTTTGTATCTTTGATAAATCAATATAAATAATTTATAAATGATACGTCTATCGTGAAAAGACTCACGATTCAAATAACGTCATTTGTACTATGTTTCACAAAGATCAGTAGTCTAACTTGAAAGAACCCCTCATTATATTTATTATTTATTCTATTTGTGCCATGACTACTTACGATTCCTTTATCCGTCACCCCATCTCTCCATGACTCCCCTTACCCCACCTTGAATAGTCCCATTGAGCCTCTAAAAAAGCCTCCATTATAAATTTAACCAAGACTCACCTTTATAGTAATTTTTTTGGGTAGTAAAATCTGTCTTTCTTACCGTTCAAGATTTCAAGACCATACAACTATTTAAAACGACAAGAAATATTATAAGACTAATTTTAACGAAATTGAATATTTTTAATCTAACAATACATATAAATCTACGAATATTTGAAGTATTATTTCTACACTTGACCTATAAAAGGTGAAAAGTGGATAACCATTGACACGTAAGAGTGTAAAAAAAGAACGAATTACTTTGTTTACCAAGACTATATTATCAGTAGAAACATACATATGTTTCGATCTAAAATAATTTACAATGATAAATATATCACTATTCTTAAAGTCTGTTAATGATATCTTATATATTTATAATTAAGAATCACGGGTTTTATAAATAAAAAGAAAAAAGAGGACCAATATTCAACTTCTAAGTGACTTCGATTCCATCCTTTTTCATAGAATAACATTCCTCCTGTATATCTAGACATATATAGAGACATATAAAGACATAGATATTATTCCCTGTCAATCAGAATGTTAAAAGGTTTCCCCTTTTTACTTGAGGTATTATCCAAACTAGGAGAAAAAAGGATTTATAACTCCCTTTAAGATAGGAAGAACTTCCGTGATTCCTGTCGCCCTAGACAAGATCTTAACAGAGTTCACAGAGGTTTACAACTAAGTAGGATAGACACACTAACAAACCTTGTACTAAAAGTATGAAGACATCTCAAAGGTTTTCTTTATCAGATTAATACACTAACCTATAAAAAGAGACGAAGACTTCTAGACGACAGAATGTACAAGGTGAAAGTAGTGAAATAATACAGTACGAATGGAAATATAAGACCGTGTAAATGTTAAAGAGAAAACAATAATTAAAGGAGAAAAAAACTACTAGACACCAATTTTAAAGTCTCTATTAACATAATGAGAGAATAAAGAAACAAGGTCCTGGGATCTGTCAGAAAATCAACCACGAGTCATAAAACTCGTGGTTGGTTTAATCCAACAACAACATGTCAGTGAGTCAGTACAGACTGAGAAACGTTGGGGTACCTAACGATGTGTGATCCGAAGGGACAGGAAGTGACAGAGGACTTCAAACGAGTTTGAGTACCGGTAACTCAGTCACTACGGTAGGTTGGTAGAGTAGGAGACAACAGAGGAAGAGGAGGACGTGAGTCACAAAGGGTCGTAATCCCAGGAAAGGTCACTCAGCCGAGAAGTGTAGTTCACCGGTCTATAACCTTGAAGTCGAAGTCGTAGTCAGGAAGATTACTTACAAGTCCCAACTAAAGGAATTCCTAACTGACCAAACTAGAACGACAGGTTCCCTAAGACTTCAGAAGAGGTCGTGGTTTCAAGTTTCGATGTTAAGAAACCAAAAGTCGGAAGAAATACCAGGTTGAGAGTATAGACATGTACTGATGAACTTTTTGGTATCAAAACTGATCTGTCTGGAAACAACCTTTTTACTACAGAGATGAAAAATCATGCGACAGATACACACAGTATCGAAAAGAAGGTTCCTCGTTTGTAGAAAATTAAAGTACCGACATCAGTGGTAGACGTCACTAAACTTCGGGTTCTTTTATTTCAGACAGTGACAAAGGTGAAAAAGGGGTAGATAAACGGAACATCAATACCGTGGTCTACGGTACTAGAAGCAAAAAACTTACAACTCAAAATTCGATAGAAAAAGTGAGAGGAGAAAGTGGAAGTAGTTCTTCGAGAAGTCAAAGAGAAGTGAAAGACGGTATTCCCACCACAGTAGACGTAAAGACTCCAACTATAAAGAGGGCCGTTATCACTAAGGTCGAACACGAAGTAGATCAGACCGTAAAGTATATCACGTCATATGTATCTTCAATTTATTCGTCCCACTGTTATATATCGGAATTGTATGACGAAACAGTTAAAACTTGATCAGGTAAAAAAGTACAGACCATGGTTGACAACGAAGGACTGGACGTATATCCAAAGAGTCCCCCGTCCATTCCACCAGACCATATCAACTAGGATCAGTATAAGAGAACCTAGGGACTATATGTTTCATAAACACCTCTTTAACTGGAAACTGGAGTAGTTCCTGACCAACCTGTGAGAAGAAATTTTCGTGGACAGTCGTATCATGGGTTATATGTACATATTCTAATGTTGTAAACACGTTTCATTTGTTAGTATTACTGTTCTAAGAGTTGGGTTTACTGTACATCTTTTACACGAAGAATAGAACGTTTTATCACAAGTAAAACCGATTTTAAAGTAAACGTCAACATTTTGTTTTTACTTTTGTATGTGTCAAATCTCAAAATTCTAATATAGTATTTTTCAATAACCTACAAAAGTCAATTCTTTGTGTTACCAGATTCATATAACCCACTTAACACGAAACGATTTATTAAGGAAGGTATTCAAGATGTAATGAATTAATACTTTGACTAAGTATATGGTATAACCTTCCACACAATAAATATTGAAAACTAAACTACGATTGAAATATAAAGGATATAGGGACGAAGAGGGAAAGGGTTACGTTTAGACGGACGGCAAGAAAACTCGATGTCTCATCCCTTGTTTAGTATAAATGAATTCACGATTGACACTATCAATCTCGAATCTAAGAACTCAGTCTTTGTGGTCGAAATAGAGAGCGGAGGTCACACCAGAGTCCTTTGAACAAAATAGAAGAATTTAAATTTAAAGGAGTCCACTTTTACACCTGTTAACTTAGTAATTTTAATAACGTTCTCCCTAATACTATTACGTATGTAGTTTCACTAGAGACCACCGGAACCGAACGTCACCGAGCTTCGCACTGAACCCAAGGGTAGGTCTCTGACTCCAGTCCAGTGTCGTCACTCTTGTGGTTTAGGATCAGTGACCTGGGGTATTCCCAAGAACCGGAAAGTTGAAAAGTCTTTTCTTAAGGGTGTTTCTACTTTTCATCACTTTTTTCATTTCATAAATAATGTTCTTTTTTTTTTCATGTCATGTACACCTATCTGTATACCCACCCGTCTGTGTGTCCACCCGAGTCTCTCTCTTAACGACTCAGTAAGGGAACACCACCGGACTTAATGAAAATACTCCGTAAAGAAAGTATAAAAGAACTGGTTATTAAGACTGAACGAACCAAGTCTCAGGTATAAACCATATAGAGTCCTAGGAGGGTACACACACATGTATAGTGGATCAGTTCTACCTAAGATGACTTCTGCAGATACCCATAGTTAACTGTAACGAGGGGAAAACTTGGGGTTCCTCGGAAAGGCGTGCACATCAGTCCTTCTAGAAGACTGACTCTTACTCTTTATATACCAGAGAATAGAAGACAGACCCGTCCCGGGTCCGAGGAGAAAGTCAACAGGACGACAAGAATAGAACCATATAACCAGGTGTCCCCTTTTTACAGGGTAACAAAATGGGACCCAACGGTAGATGGAGGACGGAGTTTTCACGAATATATTATCGGTAAATTATTTATAATTAAAACGGTTGATAAGAACAATATAAGTGTTTTATGAGTTTGACAGTCAAAGATTATGACAAAATTCTCTTAAAATGGGAACATAAACCTTTTTACATCAATATGTTAAGTCATATACAAAGTCCTGAAAAGGACAGATTTGAAAATTTTATTTCACCTTTTACTTTATATTTTCTACGAAAACGGGACGATCCCAAAATGAACTAATCCGTTGTATAAAAAAGTTTTCTTTAGAAGTGACTGAAAATTTTTATGGTATAGTAGTTAGTACTGTCGTCTCTCATCCTCATTGTTATTCTTGTATAACCTTTGTAACTTCTTTACAACAAATTTTAATACATTCGTTAGTGTGAAACTTTTGCGTGTCTCGTGATTTTTTTGAGGGTTAATAGCCTTCTACTTTTTATACAAACTTTTACGTACTTTTTATGTAACCAGAATCTTTTTGTGAACAGGTCAAAAGTAATAATTATTTTTATCCCGGTTCGACAGTATTACTAAAAATTACGATAAAAATTTAATTTTTTCAAATACGATATTTTACACTAGAAAGAGAACCTTCCTTCTAAAATTTAATTCTTTTCTAACTAAGTTACATTGGTCCCTGATAATGTCATTCTTCCTTAGATTGTCTGTAAATCCATTCCTATGGTTCTGAGACTTTTTGAACGAATTTGACTAGGATCTGTTCTTTTGACTCCTATCTTAGATCCAGAGGTTCCTATTCAATACACTAATTCTTACTGACTAATTACATTTAGTAACATAAAAAATTTTTTAGTCAAAACTAAGTATGGGAAATGTACATTTTATACCGTATAATCATTCGTACTTATCGGTCTGTCTTTATTACTGACGGTAAATAAAGTGGTGACATCAACCCGGACTGAAAGAGATATTTGGGATGTCTTTCTCATCCTATTTTGATTAGTTGAGACGTATATCTCTTCCTGTATATCGGATACGGTTAACAGAGACGACAGACGTTCTTGCTTTCACCCCAATTGATGAAGATTTTAAAATACACCACTTTAATGTAATGTTAGATCAGTTTTCTTGTTCTCTACCCCGGTTTTTCTGACCTCTATCCCCGAGACATAAGTAAATGGTGAAACCTTAAAGAAGTAAAACTTTTACTAACTACCTCTATTCTTCTGAAGATTCCCGGAAAAGTCAAGACTTCAGTTAATTTAAACACTTTTGTCAATATAATTATAAATTGTAAGATAATAAAGAGATTGTTCGAAGGTAGAACACCCCTTTATTTTTTGTCTTGTTATCTTTATTTGTCAAACTTTCATGAGTTTCTGGACCATGATACGAGAATATGTACCAGGAAAACTTCCGGAAAGGACTCTACACCTAGGGAGACACAACTACAGGTGGGATCATAATCTCATTACCAAACACAAGTTAACTATAAGAGATATAACGGATTCAAAAGGTGTAACTATAGTCTGAAAGAAACGTAATTCTTTATACTTAAACTTAAAATAATAACAGTTTTTATAAGTCTTTACATAATTAAATAGTACAAATGTCGTGGTTTGTAAGGCACAAAAAAGTTCGTGTAAGTGTTGATAACATAAAAAAGTTCGTGTAAGTGTTGATAACATGACATAAACCTAAACATATTTTGAATAACATATGGTATTCGATATGTATCGAATAACATCTTTATGTATCGAAAGATTTCTTTAATAGAACGAAAAACAAGTCTATTGACTTTATCACATTAGATGAGTAAACTAACTTAAATATACATACAAAGACATCAATATTTTAATAAATTGTGATAAATACATAAAAATATAAACCTGAAGGGACCACCGAGTCGACCATTTCATAGGTGGACGTTACGTCGTCTGGGATCAAGCTAAGGACCCAGTTCTTCTAGGGGACCTCTACCCTATCCGATGGGTGAGGTAATAGGAACCCGAAAGAACCACCGAGTCTACCATTTCTTAGACGGACGTTACACCCTCTGGATCCAAGTTAGAGACCCAACCCTTCTAGGGGACCTCCTCCCGTACCGTTGGGTGAGGTCATAAGAACGGACCTCTTAGGGGTACCTATCTTCTCGGACCACTCGAGTGGTACCTGTCTCCTCGTCTCGCCCCGTCCCCCAGGGTTTCTCAACCTGTGTTGATTCACTGATTCGTGTCGTTTCGTGCACACACACACACACACACACAGAATAAAAATAAAAATAATAAAGACATAAAATCGTTTCTAACGAACTTTACCTTGTCAAACGATTGTTTTGTCGAGTTAGAAACCCTTTTTCTTTCATACAGTCAAAGGGTCAAAGTTTCTATTGTTAACCTAAGTAAATTTCTTATACATTAAAATTATAGTTCACTTAAAGATTTTTATGTGAGTTAAACATTTACTGATCTGAATTTTTTGCTTTATATCCAGTCAGTAAAGAAAATCTGAATTTATAACTATAGAAAGTCATTAAGACAGGAACCTATAGTAGCATGGTAACCAAATACAGTTTTTTATACAGTCCGTAAAGTCTACAATCTAGGGAGTAAATTTGGATCTTCTTAAATAATTGGAATTGATACAAAATAAATATCACGATAGTCTCATCATTTTCGTATTTACACATTCTATTCAAGAGGGTTTAACGTTTCCCCGTTGTGGGAGACAAGGTTACATTACAGAACTCCTTCGTATTGTAATGTTCATAAACTATCAGTTAATTTCTATAACGAAAGTGTCAGATGACTGTACTTTTAATTAATAAATATCCATTTAATAAAGTAGAGTAGAGAAACACTAAAGGATGACCTGAATCTCCAAACAAAGAAATACTATAAAACCTCTTCCTTTAATTTGATATGTGATTTATTTAATTAGGGTGATATTTCATTGTAAAACATCATCCTTGATGTCTGAGATAAAAAGGAACCGTTACTTGGAAATAATTATTACCATAGAACGGGATCAGATACCCCTTTTACCCATCATCGACAGGGCCTATTTTGAGTGTATAATAATCATATATTCTAGAGAAACGGTTACTATAGTGACCAATACATTTTATATATGAAAACCACAGGAAAAATTTTAGGCAGTATAAAACAAAATAAAATTAACATAAGTACACTACATTTGTTGGAGTTACAATAACCGGAATTTATCCCTGAAGGGACCACCGAGTCTGCCATTTCGCACACAGATGTTACTCCCTCTGGACCCAAGCTAGGGACCCAGCCCTTCTAAGGGACCTCTTCCTTTACCGTTGGGTGAGGTCATGAGAACGACCTCGTTGGGTGAGGTCATAAGAACGGACCTTTTAGGGTTAGGGTGCCTGCTTCCTCGAACCACGTCCGATGAAAGGTACCCCAGCGTCTCAGTCCGTGCCGACTCGCTGAAGTGAAAGTGAAAGTATGTTCATATCTGTTTTTAGTGCACTAAGTCCAATGAACTTCTAATACACTAAAGAGAGAAATATTCTGAGTTAGAAAATTCTCAAACGTATTATATAGTTACAATTAAACAGTTATAGTCTGGACCAATTTAAATGCAGATTTGTGTAGGGAAGTTAAGGATACACTTTAACTAGGTATATCTTTTGGTTCGATGCATCGTGTTATGAAATCGCGGGAGAAAACCAACCGGGTCTAACGTTATACTTTTAATGTTCCTAAACTTTGTCATGAATAAAGTAACAAGGACGTATTTTAATTTGTAGATTTAATGAAAATATTATTTTTATTAGTTGAGATAAAGACCTTACAAAAATGTATCGATTTACGATTGAATGACTTGTGAAGTAAAATTTCAATTTCTATATAAAGTTGTGCCAAAATGTTGTATAGTAAATTTTTTATCGTAAATGAATGAAAAACTCTAAAATTTCATACTAAAGAGGTTTATTTTGCACTCGCATATATAGTATGCACAAAGGATTACAGATAGTTTTGAACATAGAGGTTTAGATATAAGAGTAGACATAAGAGTAGATATAAAGAATCGGAGTAAAAAGGTCAGAAGTATAAACACTGAAAGAAAGTATTGGATATAAATTAGGATCAAGGTCGAAAGTACTAATGTGATTTGACTCAGATAGGGAGATTTATAAAGACGTTTTAAAGACCCTCACAAAGGTTCAAGACTCAAAGTGGATAATCATGTACGAATCCTAGGGAGAAGTTCAAAAAGTCGACTGGTTACGAGTCGGGGTTATTCGGAGACGACAAAAGAGAGTCGGGATGATTAAGATCCTGTATTATCATTAATTGTTATTATGGTTATTAGTATTACTTTGTGGGAAATCCCTTCCTACCCGAAGGGTCCACCGAGTCGTCATTTCTTACGTGGACGTTACGTCCTCGGTACTCAAACTAGTGACCAAACCCTTCTAGGGGACCTCCTCCCGTGTCGTTGGGTGAGGTCATAAGAACGGACATCTTAAGGTACCTGTCTCCTCGGACCGTCCGATGTCAGGTATCTCAGTGTTCCTCAACCAGCACTGACTTCGTTGACTCGTGTGTGTGTGAGTCACTCTCTGTCTTCTTGTTTCTAATACAATTCCTTGTTTTCTGTAATCCCTTCTTTTTTATGTTGTTTCATGAAGTGACAACAATAAATAAGTGATTCAACATAATCTGAGAAATCCTGGTGTGCCTGATATCGGGTGGTCCGAGGAGATAGGTACCCTAAGAAGTCCGTTCTTATGACCTCACCAACTGTAAAGGAAGAGGTCCTCTAGATGGGTTAAGTCCCTAACTTGAGTGTGGACGTAACGTCCATCTAAGAAATGACGACTCGGTGGACCCTTCAGGACGTCAAGTGACTACTTAGTTTTATCAGGTACGTTAAAGGGTCTTGAACTGAGATTCTTAAGAAGAAGGAAACGAGAGTCGGAGGACTGATTGGTTATCTATAATGGCACTGTTATTAACAGTAAACGTTCGGGGTTTAGGAGTTAAGAAGAGGCTGATATCTTTTTCCCAACAACAAAAAAAAAAAAAAAAAATTTACTTTATTAAACCCGAAGGGACCACTGAGTCACCATTTCTTGGACGGTCGGTTACGTCCTCTACGTCCTTTGTACCCAGACTAGGGACTCAACCCTTCTACAGGACCTCCGTCTTCATCGTAGGGTGAAGTCATAAGAACGGACCTTTTAGGGTACCTGTCTCCACGGAGGACCCGATGTCAGGTACCCTAGTGTCTTCTCAACCCGTATTGAATCGTGGATTTGTTGTTGTTGTTTGTTAAATGAGATTATAATAGAGTCTCTACGGTTATACAAACTTTTAACTTAATAATTTCTCATGTGTACTCGTAAACATTAAAGAGTAATCTTTAGTGTTCTGGTAGTGAATTGGAAATAAATGTACTGAATATTCCGAAAGACACGTACTCCTGTTTAGTGTGGAAACTTAATCTATTAGATTTTTTTATTAAGATAATTGAAACAGTTACTATAAAACAGTGATTAGTGACAGGTTTCTAGTTTTCATAAAAGATGACAAAAGGGAGGATTAAAACCCACATATATTTTCATAAATTTACAAATACGAATAACACACCAATTCACTTCTACCATATTTAAACTCTTTGTAAGACACATATCATACACTTTTGGTTTAAAGAAATAGAGGAGGACATTTATTTGTCTCTGGGTTTAGTGAAACTTATCGAAAGGAAAAAGAAAGAAAAAAAAAAAAACCCAATAGGAGCAAATACTGTAAACAGTGTATTATTAACCAAGTTGATTAAAAATCTTTCCATTACTTAGAATTTGACAAAGAAAATTTTTTACTTATTTTTAATCTTAATGACAGAAAGTCGGAATAATCTTGGTTACGGTCGGAAATAATATTTTTGGTTTCTATTATATTAGAGACAGTGTTGTGTAGTACTCCTTCTTGTATACACAATCTTTATTAACCAAGACTCTAATTTTACCATCGTGTCCAACGATTACCTTAAAACTTTTAATCCGTCCTAAACTTGGACTAGATCCACCGTCGTGGTCTCCGACCAGATTTGTTCATTTACTCTGAAATAAATGTTTTTGCACGAACCCTTCCTATAGTAGACCAAAGTATAAGGTTGGGTCAGTACGAGATTGAGGTCAGGATCTCCTCACTAAACTAGGAAGACTCCGGGTTAAATAAAGACATATTCTCTGGGTATTATCCAAAAATATACATAAGGAAATACTCAGAACTACTTTGTATGGATTTTTCTTACACACATAATACTGTTTTCATTGTAAACCGTCTTTTTATAAAATTATTTTCGTGAAACTGTGTACATACAGTCTTTAGTTTCTTATTTCTTATCTTGTTTCTATTATTGTCAAATATTTATTACTCAAGGATATAAATAATTCGAACTTCGAGCAGTACAACTTCCTCTGTTTCTCTTCTTTAATTACTGTCTTGAACTATTGTGAGACCGTGACTTTGAGGTTTACTAGAAGTAAGTTGAGAAACCTTTTGTTAGTCCCTAATTAAGGTTACTTATTTTTTATACAGAGAGAAGAGATACCTAATTCCATACTACATAAAAACATTGAAATACGAAGGAATCAAAAGAGAATTAAAGTGGTTTTGAGGTATTTATTTTTCAATCGTATAGGATTCAAATCCAAGAATTTTTGTAAAAAACTGTCGATTAACTTTTTCTTTTATCTTAAAATACAGCATTCACTAAAGGTGTTACTTAAATTCAATGAGAACTTAAAGTCTTACGTTTCTCTTTATAGTTGTTAGAGTCTATACGTCCACTATAGTGAGATTACCGTCTTTCACTTCTCCATGATTTCTCGGAGAATTACTCCAACTTATGAACGGCTCTCTCTTGTTCTACCACCTCCTCATCCACCTACACCTAGAGAGACGTTCCTATGTAGTCCTTATGTGGAAGTCTGTGTCTTCACGTACGTCTTGTGGTTGACTCTCGCCTGTCCTCATGGACTGGTTACCTTTTCTTATATATCTTGGTGCGTTTTGAACCATCCTAAGTTTCCTTGGTCCCCCTTTTTGTTCTCACAATCATTCTTACCTGGACGGGAGTCGTCCAGTCCCTTAACTTCGTCCCCAGTCTAGGGGTGTAGTTCCGTTAACAGACTCAGTCTCCTCTTTGTAAATTTCGACTTACACTTTGTCGACTAGACACCGTCGGATTTACCTTACTCTTAGTCTGTCAGGAACGGCGTCGGTATGTATGGGACCTGTCCCTACAGATGGACCTTCCGCGTCTTCGACCTACGACCTCAAATCCCTAAGACCTCGGTAGGGTTCCGTTCCCGAAGACGACTGACGTCTCTCTACCTAACTCCCCTACACTCCCTCCTCTAGCACCACCCTTCTCTCTTCAAATATCGTTATGTCAGGATTGAGTTCTTTGTTCTTTTTGTAGTTTATCTGTTGGATTGATATGTGGATTCTCTAGACTGGTCTATTTACTTTTTCTTTACTTTCTTTGTTATCATTTGATTTTTGACCAAGAAACTCTTTTATTTTAACTGTTTGGAAATCGGTCTGAGTGGTTCTTTTTTTCTCTTTTCTTAGTTTAGTTGTTTTAATCTTTACTTTTTCCTCTCAAATGTTGTCTGTTGTGTCTTTAATTTTCCTAATATTCTCTGATAATAATACTTGTTGATATACAGTTATTTTATCTATTGGACCTTCTTTACCTGTCTAAGAATCTTTTCTAGTTAGAAGGTTCTGAATTGGTCCTTCTTTATATTTAATACTTGTTGGGTTAATGTTCGTGACTTTAACTTCGACACTAAAATTTTTTAGAGGGTATTTTGTTTTCGGGTCCTGGTCTGCTGAAGTGTCCTCTTAAGATAGTTTGTAAATCTCTTCTCCATTACGGGTAGGAAGATCTTGAGAAAGGTTTTTAACGTCTCCTTCTTTGTGAAGGTTTGAGTAAGATGCTCGTGTGGTAGTGGGACTATGGTTTCGGTCTGTTTCCGTTGTGGTTTTTTCTTTTGATGTCCGATCATAGTGACTACTTGTATCCACTTTTTTAGGAGTTGTTTTAAAACCGTTTGTCTTAGGTCGTTGTACAGTTTTTCGAGTACGTAGTACTAGTTCTACCCAAATAAGGTCCCTTCGTCCTTAAGAAGTTTTATGTGTTTAGTTAATTACACTATGTGGCATAATTGTTTAACTTTCTAATTTTTGGTATACTATGAGAGTTATCAACGTCTTTTTCGGAAACTGTTTTAGGTCATGTCTAAATACTAATTTTGAGAAGTTTTTTACCCGTATCTTCCTTGGATGGAATTGTATCATTTCCGGTATATACTATTCGGATGTCGTTTGTAAGAGTTACCACTTTTTGACTTTCGTAAAGGGATCTAGTCCTTGTTCTGTTCACACAGGTGAAACGGTGATAATAAGTTGTATCAGACCTTCAGGATGGATGTCGTTAGTCTCTTTTTTTTCTTTATTTTCCTTAGGTCTAGTTTTTTCTTCATTTCGAGAGTAACAAAAGTCTACTGTATTATGAAATACATCTTTTGGGATTTCTATCATAGTCTTTTGATAATCTCGATTAGTCACTTAAATCGCTTCACACCTTATGTTTAGTTATGAGTCTTTAGTCAACGTAAAGACATATGATTGTTACCTTTTAGTCTTTCTCTTTAATTCCTTAGTTAGGGTAAGTGGCAGTGTTGTTTTTATTAATATATAGATCCTTATTTGAATGGATTTCTCTGTTTTCTTGACATGTGTCTTTTAATATTCTGTGATTACTTTCTTTAGTTTCTACTGGACTTGTCTACCTCTCTATAAGGTACAAGGACTCATCCTTTTTAGTTATAACGCTTTTGCTGAGATAATGTTTTGTGTTAGATGTCTAAGTTACGTTAGTAATGTTTAATGGTTACCGTAAAAAGTGTCTTGATCTTTTTTTAAAGTATTAAGTATACCTTTGTGTTTTCTGAGACTTATCGGTTTCGTCAGAACTCTTTCTTCCCACCTCGACCTTCTTAGTTGGAAGGACTGAGGTCTAATGTGATGTTCGATGTCAGTAGTTCTGTCATATCATGACCGCGTTTTTGTTCTTTATATCTTGTTACCTTGTTCTATCTTTCGGGTCTTTATTTGGGTACGTGGATAACCATTGAATAAAAACTGTTTCCTCCGTTCTTATATGTTATCCTGTTTCCGTCGGAGAAGTTATTTGTCACGACCCCTTTGACCTGTCGATGTACATTTTCTTACTTTAGACTTGTGAAGGATTATGATATATGTTTCTATTTGAGTTTTACCTAATTTCTGGATTTACAATTCTGGTCTTTCATATTTTGAGAATCTCCTTTTGTATTCATCTGGTAAGTTACTGGATTTAGTTTCGTTTTAGGAGATACTGGGTGGAGGATATCTCATTCATTCATTCACTTTAGCGAGTCAGTACAGGTTGAGAAACACTGAAGTACCTGACATCGGATAGTCCGAGGAGGTAGGTACCCTAAAAGGACCGTTCTTATCACCTCACCCAACGGTAAAGGAAGACGTCCTCTAGAAGGGGTGGGTCCCTAGCTTGGGTCCAGAGGACGTAACATCTGTCTACGAAATGGTAGACTCGGTGGTCCCTTCAGATATCTCATTACCTTTATTTTCGTTTTCATTTGTTCACCTTGGACTAATTTGAATTTTCGAAAACGTGTCGTTTCCTTTGATATCCGTTCCACTTTTCTGGGAGTCTACCTTCTTTTATTATCGTTTACTTTGTTGACTGTTTCCTAATTAAAGGTTTATATGTTCGTCGAGTATATTGAGTTATGGTCTTTTTGTTTGTTGAGTTAGTTTCTCACCCGTTTTATGGATTTGTCTGTAAATAGGTTTATTCTATATGTCTACCGATTGTTTGTGTACTTTTCTACGAGTTGTAACGATTAATGATCTCTTTACATGTAGTTTTAATGTTACTCTATAGTGGAGTGTGGACAGTCTTACCGATAGTTGTTTTTCAGATGTTTTTTATTTACGACCTCTCACACACCTTTTTTCCCTCACCAGAATGTGACAACCATCCTTACATTTACTATGTCGGTGATACCTTCCACCATACCTTTAAGGAATCTTTTTATCCTTATTTTGATGGTATAATGGGTCGTTATGGTGAGGATCCGTATATGGTACTCCTTTGGTTTGAACTTTTTCTGCATACATAGGGTAACAAGTAACTCGTGATAAATGTTATCGATCTTGTACCTTCGTTGGATCTACAGGTAACTGTCTACTTCTCTATTTCTTAATACCATGTATATGTGTTACCTTATAACAAGTCGGTATTTTCCTTGTGTAAACACAGCCACGATTACTCCACCTACTTGGATCTTGGATAATGTTTCTCACTTCATTTAGTCTTTTTCTTTCTATTTATAGCATAAGATTGCGTGTATATTCCTTACATCTTTTTACCACGACTTCTTAAATAAATGTCCCGTTGTCACCTCTTTGTCTGTATCTCTTGTCTAAATACATGTGTCCCTCTTCCCTTCTCTCCCACTCAAAATACCTTTCTCATTGGACCTTTGAATGTAATGGTATACGTTTTATCTATCGGTTGTCCTTAAACGACATACCGAGTCCTTTGAGTTTGTTCCCGAGACTTAGTTAGATTTCCCCACCCTACCCCTCCCTCTACCCTCCCTCAAAGTTTTCCCTCCCCTATATACATATAGATACCGATTATGGGGACCTCCTCCCGTACCGTTGGGTGAGGTCATAAGAACGGACCTCTTATAGGTACCTTTTTCCTCGGACCACCCGATATCAGGTACCCAGCGTTTCTCAACCCGTACTGACTCGTTGATTCGTGTGTGTACCGTCTAAGTACAACTCTACACTGACTTTTTTTTTTGTGTTAGGACATTTCCTTAATAGGAAGTTATTTTTTTATTTAAATTTTTTTAGACCGACTCTTAAGTCGAAAGTGTTTGTTTCTAGTACCGTAGACCAGGGTAGTGAAGTTCCGTTTACCTTCCCCTTTTTATCCCTTGTCACTGTATAAAATAAAACCCCCCGAGGTTTTAGTGACCCCTACCACTGACGTCGGTACTTTAAATTTTTTTTTACGAACGAGGAACCTTCCTTTTGATACTGTTTGGATCTGTCACTACAGTCGTAGTGAAACGACTGTTTCCATATATATCAGTTCCCACACAACAAAAGTCATCAGTACATACCTACACGATATAGCTGGTATTTCTTCTGACTCAAGGTTTCTTAAATACGAAAACTTAACACCACGACATTTTCTAAGAACTCTCAGAGAACCTGTCGGTCCTCTAGTTTGGTCAGTTGGAATTTCCTTTAGTTGGGACCTATAAGTTACCTTCCCGACTACGACTTCGACTTCGACTTCGACTTCGAGATCATGAGACCGGAGTACTACACTTTTCGTCTGAGTAACTTTTTCTGGGACTACGACTCTTCAAGTCAAGTCAAGTCAACGAGTCAGAACAAACTGAGAAACATTGGGGTACCTGTCCTTGTGTGATTCAGGGGGACAAGTTATAGTTGAGGGTCTTAAAGTAGTTTGAGGACAGGTAACTCAACCACTACAGTAGGTTGGTAGAGTAGGAGACAGCAGGGGAAGAGGAGGGTGGAAGTTAGAATGGTCGTATTACCAGAAAAGGTTACTCAGTCGAGAAGCGTAGTCCACCAGTATCCTAACCTCAAAGTCGAAGTTGTAGTCAGGAAGGTTACTTGTGAGTCCTGACTAAAGGAAAATCCTACCTGAACAACCTAGAGGAACTTCAGGTTCCTTGAGAGTTCTCATAAGAGGTTGTGGTGTCAAGTTTTCGTAGTTAACAAGTCACGAGTCGAAAGAAATATCAGGTTGAGAGTGTAAGTATGTTCTGATGACCTTTTTGGTATCGGAACTAATCTACCTGGAAACAACCGTTCCATTACAGAGACGAAAAATTATACGACAGATCCAACCAGTATTAAAAAGAAAGTTTCTCATCCACAGAAAATTAAAGTACCCACGTCAGTGGTGAACGTAACTAAAACCTCGGGTTTTATTATTTCAGAAGGTGACAAAGGTGACAAAGGGGTAGATAAACGGTACTTCACTAACCGGGTCTACGGTACTAGCATCAAAAAACTTACGACTCGAAATTCGGTTGAAAAAGTGAGAGGAAAAAGTGAAAGTAGTTCTCCGAGAAATAGAGAAGAAGTGAAAGACGGTATTCCGACCTCAGTAGACGTATAGACTATAAACAGGACCGTTAGAACTAAGGTCGAAAACGAAGTAGGTCGAGTCGTAAAGAGTACTACGTAAAACGTATATTCAAGTTATTCGTCCCACTGTTACATGTCGGAATTGCATGAGCAAAAGGATAAACGTTGGTCAGACAACAAGGTGCAGGTCAAGATTGACAACGAAGGACTGGACGTATGTCCAAAAAGTTCTCCGTCCAGTCCACCAGACAACAAGGTCGGAGAAAGTCTTAAAAGGTGTCAAATAACACTAGGTGTGTCAGTTTCCGAAACCGTGTCAGTTATTTCGTCTGTATCTACAAAAACACCTTGAGAGAACGAAAAAGCTACTAGGTCGTCTACAACCGTTAAACTAGAGACCAAGGAGACGGAAAAGATTTTGGTCGAACTTGTAGATGTTAAGTACCAAGTGTATGACAACTTCGGACCGAACCTCTTAAAACTCGTAATGAAATGATCGTACACTCTACCTACACTAACACACCATCAAACTGGTAAGAAACCGTAACGGAAAGAAACCCTAACCTTACTTTTGACTGGAAGAGATCAGGACACCGGTGACGACTAAAAAATTTAAACGACCGTATGACTCATGACGTAAAAGTGTCGTAGTATAAAATCCTAAACTTTATCGAGGTGACTTTAAGGTAGTGGAGGTGATCGAAACAAACATCACTACGACTCTTACTACTTCCATTTTCCTATTCCCTTACGGTCTCCTACTCTAACAATTTATCATAGTGACTGAGTCACTTATACTCAAACTCGTTTGACCCTCTATCACTTCCTGTCCCTTGGGATCGTACGACGTCAGGTATTGTAACGTTTCTTACTCTATACTGAATCGCTAGATTTTTGTTGAGTCCCCTTTAAATACACCGGTTCGTAAGATTTCCAAAAAGGATGTTGCCTATCTTAGTTTAGGAGTCTAAAACATGGTGTTTGTAACTTTTTGAGTTTCAAGTGTTTATAGATTTGACTCTATTCATAAGAATATTCTATTTACAGTATACACAAAATTCAAATAAACGGTTTACTTAAGGAAAAGACTTTACTACCATCTGAGATTTCACGTGTTACAAATTGGAAAAATACATGTATAGGGGATGAACACATGTGTGTCATCGTAAAACACTATTCATGTATGTATGTATATATATATATATGTATATATAAGTAACTTACTGTCAGGAAGAGTTGATGTAGGGTAAAGAGGTAGATGATCAGATAACTAAAGTCTAGACACAACATAATTGTCTTCACCCAAAGCTCACATACCAGTTTTGGGTATGGACTATAAGGTAGTCACAAGACCTTTTTAGGTTCTAGTTCAAATGCTTATCACCGATTAGTTTATAGTCATGACAGACAATATCTAAATAACTTTACAAGGTCATAGATTTCTACCAAATTAATTCCTTTTATTATTTGACAAGTTTTGGATATTTTATACATCTTTAATTTTCCTATCTGATAGAGTGATTATGTTTCTATACAATCATATGTAACTTAAACAGAAATAAGTCAGGAGGCTAAATGCATTAATGTAATCAAGACTACTACTACTACTACTACTACTACTACAGAGTAATCTAATTCTACTACTTTAGTATCTGATCTTCATCAACAAGAGGTTCAATAATAATCCTTTATTACTATATGACCTACGAGACTCAAAGTCACAACCGTGTCCACTAGGAGTATACGAATTATTCGTTTTAGGATAATTTTTTCTGTCGACCCAATTCACAAACCGTCTCATACATCAATATTATGATACGTTACCTTTGTACTTAATAAAGACCCTTAGTGATAATTACGAGTTCTTCGGTCTCGTATATAATCTTAAATATATTCATAGAAGGATTCCCCATTTTAAACTCCTGTAGAACCGAAATCAATTATACAACCTCTTCTGAGGACTCTCAGGGAACCTGTCGTTCCTCTAGGTTCGTCANGTTACCTTTGTACTTAATAAAGACCCTTAGTGATAATTACGAGTTCTTCGGTCTCGTATATAATCTTAAATATATTCATAGAAGGATTCCCCATTTTAAACTCCTGTAGAACCGAAATCAATTATACAACCTCTTCTGAGGACTCTCAGGGAACCTGCCGTTCCTCTAGGTTCGTCAGGTAGGATTTCCTTTAGTCAGGACTTATAAGTAACCTTCCTGACTACGACTTCGACTTTGAGGTTATGAAACCGGTGGACTACGCTTCTTGACTGAGAAAACTTTTCTGGGAATACGACCCTTTCTAACTTCCACCCTCCTCTTCCCCTGCTGTCTCCTACTCTATCAACCTACCGTAGTGATTGAGTTACCTGTACTCAAACTCAGTTGAGGCCCTCAACCACTATCTGTCGCTCCCGACTGTACGACGTCAGGTACCCCAACGTTTCTCAACCTGTACTGACTCGCTGACTTGACTTGGCTTATATAAATAATAAAGTATAGAGACTATCAATTTCTGTGATAAATTCGTCGTCCGTATATAAGGAAACCGTTTATATATCTCTTTTTTAATTTGTATTTAACTAGAATAGTATATAGAATGAATTTGATCAAAGAATGTCTCTTCCTAGGTATCGGTCTCCTGATCCTTCGAGTTATCCCGGACTGAAATCTTCCATAAAGACTGAATTAAAAATGAAGAACCTCAAAGAGAATATCGTTTCTTTTCTATCGGATTATTTCTAATTATCACTCTGACTTCACTACATCGTACTTACTATTAAATTTGACTTTTATCATTTATAAGAGACGAACCCTAAGTCACCTAATTCTTTATAAAGTTTCGAAATAATTGGAGTAACCGACACGTCATAAAGATTGATTTAAAAATTGTAAAAATTACAATGTCACGGAATTTTTACTCTAATTAATACACGTTATACACATCTCCCTTTCTATTGTACAACTTCAACAGACAATGTCAATCGACAAGGGATCATAGGGCAAGGAATAACATGTCTGAATCACGTAACTCAGTGAACTTGAGAACCAGGTAATAAGAAGGAGGTTTAGTCTGGTACTAAGATATGATTAGTGTCCCATGTACTACTCCAATTAATTAAAACAATATTTTGTGAAACTAAGGGTCCAATATAATAAATAACTTTTTAGGAATTCTTCTGACCCCCTCCACTCTTACCGTCTACCCTTATTATCTTTTTATTTAGTTCTTTGTTCTCTTCCAGGAACATACTAGACTATTATTAATGTCAGGTACTCGACTCTCACATTAAATAAGTCGGGAGACGGGAACTCCAACCCGTGACTCCATTCTTGACTCAGATAAGAAATTGTTGGAAGGAATATTTAAGTATACGCACATATGTGTGTGTACGTGAGTATGTGTGCATGGGGTTTTACAGTATAAACACGGTCAAAATGACGTGACAAGAAACTGTCAAAATTGTTAAGAAACTGTTACTATAGCAAAATTAGAATGGGAAACTAAATAAGTTTCATTTTTGATAGATAGTACCTTAACGTAATTCTTTCCTTGATTGGATTCATTGGAGTAACTCAGAGTTTTAAGTATGACGAGACAAAGTTACTGTCGTATCAACAACACACCACCTGTTATCTTGGTCTGAGGGGTCCATATTTGGAGCTAAGAGTGACTTTTCAGGTTACGGATTTCCTGTCGGTCCTTGTGTCAAAATCAGTTTTCAACCGTATAATTGAAGGACGTTATTCTATGTCACGATAGTACCCCTTTAACCTCTATAAAACCCGTCTCCCTCAATTGTATTCGGATAGTATCCCAAATCCCCATACTACCCCGTAAACCTGACACAACTATATTCGTCTCTAGTTGTGATCAAATCCATTATGGTCCTTTAACTCCGTTAAGACATGTACATACAATGAAAGATATACCATGGACCCTTTTGTCAAACTTCAACAAAAACTATTTCTGTCTCATTGATTCTCTCCTTCTATAAACCAGTAAAACTCCCACGGATCACGGACTCTTAAAACCGAACCTGAAGGGACCACTGAGTCTGCCATTTCGCAGACAGATGTTACGTCCTCTGGGTCCAAGCTAGGGACCCAACCCTTCTAGGGGACCTCTTCCTTTACCGTTTGGTGAGGTCCTGATAACGGATCTTTTAGGTTACCTGTCTCCTCGGACCATCCGATGTCAGGTACCCCACCGTTTCTCAGTCAGTGCTGACTCGCTGGAGTGAAGTGAAGTGAAGTGAAGTAAGTATCTCTCTCGAGTAGATCACTATCATAAGACAATTTGACAAACACGAGTCGTCTTCTTTGGTGTTGGAAAAGAATCAACGGTCTAGTCTATGGTCGACAGTCGAGAGTCTCGACTAAAATTAAAAGAGGGAATAGTGGATTACCTACAAATAGAACCCGTTAAATAAATTTGTGAGATTTGAAAGTAAAAAAACACACATTTTATCCTTATTATATCGTGAAGTAGTTCGTCTAAAACTGTGACATTACATTAAATTCTAGCTAAGTAGTCAGGATTTCCTGATTCCACAAGTCCCTCGAATTTGTTTTTTAAATTAAAAAAGAGGGGCAAATATTAAACGGATCACTCCTACAGTCCCTCGAGGAACACCAGAAGTAAAACCCAGGATCACCTTTCAGGACGATAAACCATACCGTTTCCCTTTTCGTATCTTCGTCCTAATAAATCGTCAAGTATTTAAAAGAAGGTCTTTCTTGTGTAGGTGAGTTTGAAGTCACCGATTTCTCGATATTTCTTGAAGTTATACCGTCACGTTGTGTTGGGGTCACCTGATCTTAACCCTATTACTTGACAAACACTTGACTTGTCTGTGTAATGGTTTTGACACTCCGTGAATGTTGTCACGGACCTCATATTCTACACAAAGTATTTACGATCTATATTGTTATTATTTATTGTGATAATAGAAGTAAAAGGAAGGGAGGTATTCTAAAGTATTATTACTGAATGGATAGTATACACTCAAATAAAAGTCTACTTGAAAGGTCTACTTTATTTGTGACCTAAAAATTATAGTCACAGACAATTACTGTATACTTCGTTAAAGAATCATTGAAATAGTATAAACTTATCCATCAAACGTTTCCCTTGTTACGATTACATAAAAATGTGATCTAATAAACATTTCAAACCACTCATAAACTTTAAATTTTCAATCCCTATCATGTACCAGCTACGAAAAAAGAAAAAGAAAAAAAAAAAAAAAACCGGACAAATCTAAAATAACCGACCATTTTAATTTATTAGACATCTAGGTAATACTTGGACGGTTCACCATGTAATCTGAGTACAATACGACACTGACACTTGTGATTAACTTTTGTAATGGTACCACTAACGATATCATTGTAAATTTAAACGTAGTCACGGTTCTTTAGAAATAACAACTAGACTATCTCTAATTAAGTATCATGTAAGGTTCTTATATTTACTTTAAAAGGACCATAAAAGTAAGTATACCCGACTTTTTTCTGTAACACATATACAAGAATTTTATTATCTAAATTATTTTTAACGGATTTACGTTAAACGGTACAAAGTATATACTAAAATATAAAATTACTATAGTCTCATGGAGTATGTCAAAAGAAGGTATTATAGTGTGATATAAAAGTCAAACTTTATATTTTCTTTAATTCTATGTGAGATTCATTAAGGTATATGATTTATAATTCGTAAAATTCAGATAATTTCATAAATTAGGTAGTTGTATATGAAGATTAGAGGAGACGAGACACGTTCTATTAAATTATATTTCTGTCCTTTTCGGACAAGACCAAAACTTATTATCAGACTTTTTTCTCTCAGTATACATTAAATTTCTATCGATTTGAATTAACTCGTAAAAAGATTCGAAAAATACTCTTAATCGTTGTTCAAGTACTCATAATTCAAAATGTTTAATTCTTTGATTCTGCGTCTCTCTTCAATCACAGAATGGATTTCAATGTGAGACTATCGATCATCCATTCGTATCGAAAGACTTTGTTAAGGTTAAATACCAGGATTTTTACGAAATACAATTGAGGGAAGTGACTTATAATATAAGAGTAACTATAACTTCGTAGTTTTTCTTTAGAGGATGGAAATGGTCTATGTCACTTCCTTTAGTATGTTTAACCATTATTTATAATTATAAATCAATCGTGACATAATCAAAGGATCCCGACAACATTGTTTCGTGTTATTTGACCCATCGAATTTCTTTTTGACTTTAAATAATAAAATGTTAATACTTTGAATCGATAGACTTCAGTCCCATAAACATCAAGAGATGAGAGAGGTATCTGAGATCACCTCGTATGAAGAAATAGAGAAGGTCGAAGACCATCCGACAAAACACCGTCGTGTTAAGGTCATAAATATAGACGGAAAGGTCCCGGGAAAAAAGAGATGTAATCAGAGAAAAGAAGAATATTAGGTCAACACTACCTAATTCCGGGTGTGATTAAGTCTTACTGAGGTAGAATTAAACTAATGTAGAAGTGTCTGGGTTAAAGGTTTATTAAAGTGTAGGTGTCCACGGTCTCGACTCCTGAACTTATATAGAAAAACCACTTGTGTTACGTTGTACATTGTTCGTGAGAGTATTCGTTAGTAGGTCTGACAACTGGTTTATAAAGACCTAAAGAAAGAGGGTTTATGTAACAATCTGACAGGAGGAAGGATCGGAGACTTAAATTTGTATTGGTACCTTAAACAAAACGTGTAATTTTATACTCACGTTCACTTACAAGGAGAAGACACACCTGTCGGATCCCCGGTCGGACTCTCCGGGATACAAAGAAGAAGGAAGAGAACCATTAGGACCCCCGTACCTCTACCCTGCAGGAAACGGAACCCAAGGACCACTGTTCCAAATAGTGTCGGAGGGTCCTTTTGGTGTCATAACATATAGAACTCGTTCTTATTCGTAGACAGAGGTTCGGTGGTAACTTGTTACACTGTCCAATTATTTATAAACGGTCTTGCGTATACGACAGGGTTGTTGTAGTAGTAGTTGTTGTTGTCGGGTACGTCAAACATTGTGACTGAATTTCGGACCGGTAAGTCGTCAGTTCTTCCGGAACAGTCTCAGAGTTTTACATCTTTAAGTAAGGTATGTCCCCACATTATAAACCGTTTTGATAGTGGACACTATTGAACCTTCCATCTAAGACCCGGGTCACTCGAACATCGGACTCACCTTACCACCTTTTTGTCTCATAGTCATCTCACATGGACAGTAATACCGACACAGTCGGTTCATGATATTTTTTGTCTATTTAAGTCTCTCGATAACGAAGAGAACACCGAGTCGACCGTTTCTTAGACGGACGTTGTGACCTCTGGACCCAAGCTTGGGACCCAATCCTTCTTGGGGACCTCTCCCCTTTTTGATGGGTAAGGTCATAAGACCGGATCTCTTAAGGTATCTGATTACCTCAGCGTCTCTCAGCCCGTGTTCACTCGTTGAAAATGAAAAGTTACGGTCAAACAAACGTCCTTTTCCTCTACCGTACTTACCTCATGGTCGTTCAACTCTTCTTCTACGTTTGAAAGTATTTTCTCTACGAGAAAGTATTTTCTCTTTATTATAAAACACACTTTTACCGACTGATTTTGAAAATATCGTTTTCGTTTAGTTCTCTTACCAGTATGTAGATAAAAAATTTGAAGACTTACTTAATATATTCGTTTACAACCCGACATGGGATGTTTGGATGTTCCACACATGAACGGGTCGAAATTGTGGTTTCTTTCGGGTCTCCGTCGTAGTCTCTGTAGTCGGTAAATTACCTACTCCCTAGAATATACGGACTTGGTTCCAGGACTACGGTGTTGAGTGGTATACACCGTCTACCTCCCATCCTGTACTACCGTCAGAAGTGTGGTCTCACCTTTCCCCTCTAACGGTCAATGTCCCCCTCAACTCCCGTCAAACCACTTTGGTTTTTTCTCCGTACGGGGAGTAGTGGGTAAATTATCAGATAGTACCACCTCTACAATACCAGATTTCGATCTTGGTTGTAAGTAATAGACCCGGGACCAGTCAGTACACTCACGTTACATTCACTTTGTCCGTAACCAGATCGACTCCTACATGTCTCTCGTTCTCTTGTCTGTAAAACACACCGAACTGAGATGCCGTTTTCTAAGTCCTGGGTTAATTCACAAACCAAGGGTTATTTAGGAAAATGAACCTGTTTTAAAAAGTACAATTTCTGTGATTCTGACACCGAACAGGGTATTTTGGGTCGTTCTAATTTGTTTGATTTTAGTTCATCTGTTTATTGTTCTTTACACTTTGTTATTTTTATTATTTATTCATATCTTTTAGATTAACACATATCTGTCTTTTATGGGATACCTCACAGAGAACCGTGTACTTTAACTTTCCTCGGTTTATCTTTTTCTTGTAAATCAAAAATTATCAACATGACGGGGTTTGGTCGTTGGGTCCGGTTTTTTGGGTCTAGAGTAACAATTTTACTAGAAATCTGATAGTTAGGGGTACCAGGTATTCGAGTGATTCTTAAAAAAAATTAAAAGTTCCAGGTCCTCAAAAGAATTCTACACCAGTCACTCCAGTTACTTATACTTTCTTAAGACCTTCCACTTCTCGACGTTTCTTGTCACATGTTCCCTATGCTAGAGTCCTTAGTCTGGACTTCTTACGACAGATTATTACCGGACTAAGAGGGTGACGGTCCTATCATCCTGTACGTTTGTACTAAAGTTTTGACGGTACCGAAAGTCTTCTTTGTTTGTTTGTTTGTTTGTTTGTAAATAATACAAACATAACGGGGACACAGTGGTGATAAATAACGTACACACCCCTTGTCTATAGGATAAAATCAAGTATCCAGAACCCAGTACTCCGTAAAGTAGCCCTGAACCACATGTCTGACAGAGGGAGTTAAACTTGAACTACTGTTCAGACATATACTGGGTATTCGACATAAAAACTTATAAAAAAGAGGTCTTCCTTCTTAGTCGGAATGTAAACCATCGATCCCGAAATTAGTATTACTAATAGGAACAATGAATGGTTTATAAAGACTCACAAAACATCCTTCCGTAAAGTGGTTATGAAAACTTCAATCTGTTTCATTGGACTAAACCAGTTACTATTCATTTACCTTAATTACACACGGTTAGGATCCACCTCTAAAATTCTCTGACTTACGTTTCAATGAAAAAAGGATGGAACCGTTTTCACCTTAGTCTCTAACCTTGTCCAGAGGAAGTCGGACTTTAAGACTATTTTAACTCCATCTTGTTGGAAGTGATTGACTTGTTACTATTTTACGACTCACATACACTCCATGTATAATAATAAAATGATATTACAATAGTGACAAAATTGATCGGGTAAGTTTGATCATCACTCCGTGATAAGGTAAATTAACTACACATAGTTGATTACATTGTGTTTTATGATTTTTTTACTATTATGTTGAAAGTTTGATCCCGTTAGTCCCTTGATTACTGATTTATTGTGTAAGTCCTAGTTGATCGATCTTGAACTTTGGTCCGTAAACACGAAGTCTCCGGTACAGGAGTTTATTACTCTGGACAATGTCAGACTCAGAATTGTAAACTTGTCAAAAGTCCCAACTGAGATGTCTTTGTATTTTAGTAACATCCATAATCCTGTAAACGTTTATATAAGTAGTCCTTCTTTCTAACATCGTGGAAGATCATTAATTTTCGATCTGGTCAACTTAAGAAAAGTATAAATCTCTGGTAATCTTATTAGGTCCATTTTACATTAGACGTAAATGATTATTTTCGTAACGTTTTATAATTAACATGTCACTTCTAACACTAAAGTTAAGTTACCTGTCGAAGGTCAGGGGTATAAAAACTAGTGCAACGAACTACAGTAATGGAAGAGGGAGTATACGAAAGGAGAGACCCGATGTTCTTGGAGAGAGGTGGGTACGAGTCAAAGAGACAGGAGAAGAAGATATGAGAGGGGGGAATAAAGAGAGTCTATCTGTGTCGACTTTGTTTGGTCCGTGTGATAACGGTTGAGTAATCTTTTCTGGGACTACAACCCTTTCTGACTCCCGTCCTCCTCTTTCCTCACTGTCTCCTACTCTAACAACCTACCCTAGTAGTTGTTTTACCTACACTTAAACTCGTTTGAGACCCTCTATCACTTTCTATACCTTCGGACCCACGACATCAGGTGCCCCAGTGTTTTTCAACCCGTACTAACTCTCGGACTCATTGTTGTTTTAACGATATCCTGGAAACTAAACCGACAATGATACTGACCCGAAGGGTCCCCCGCGATCACCATTTCTTGGACGGACAATTACGTCCTCTGTATTCTCTACACCCAAAGTAGGACTCAGTCTTTCTAGGGGACCTCATACTCTACCGTTGGGTGAGACCATAAGAACTGACTTCTTAGGGTACCTGTCTCCTATGACCATCCGATGTCAGGTATCCAACGTCTCAGCCTGTGCTGACTTCGTTGAATCGTACGTGTACATACACGTACTAACTTTCTTGTAGAGGGTGTATAGATTAACCTATAAAAGGTAAAGAAGTTTATAAATGAGTTTATTACTAAAGAATTATTCTGGTTGGACCTTACAGTGAAGGGAAGGGAACGGGTCGGAGATATAAGAATAGGGTGACATAACGAAATTCAAAAAAAGTTATCAAGACTTACGAAAGATAGAAGATATACAATAAGTGTAAGTAACACAAATAACCTCTCACAAACAGTGAAAGACATACGAAAACAAACGTAGTGTTCGTGGACTTACTACGAGATACGGACCGTTGTCATCCGTGGTCAGTTATAAACTTCTTATCCACTTACCTAATGAAGATTGTACGATTTCCGAGTAAGTTTGGTTAACACATCCATCGAGGAATCTTAGTCATAACATTGACTCTGAACCTAAACCCATACCCACAACTTAACTTTTACACGAAGAGTCCTCCTTTGACATTCCTCCCTTGTTTCGTTCTCTCTCTTTATTTTTCTTCTGTTGAAGGATCGAACTATCAGGAGTAGTCAGGTCTTCTTAAGAGTCTTCCCTCGTCGTCATCCGTCAATCATCGGTCTGTAGTGTCGTCGACAGACCATTCATCTAACCATACCAGCTACTCTAGACGTACCTTGTGTTATCTTAAATGGAGATATCTAAGGTCTAATCGTGAATATCATTTGGTACCTACACGAATATGGACATTTTATCAATTACACTATCAAATGTTCCTGGGAGATTTTGGAGTATAAAATTCAAAAGATCTGTTTACGTATGACAAAATAACGTATAATTATATTATATTAATATATTACTGGATTAGTTATCCAGTCAAACTTACTTTCTCAAATTAATTGTGTCTAGATGATATAAAGTTCCAAAGAAATACGTGTACTAAAATATGTAAGACAATTCTATCTGAATACTAAGGATAATATCTATACTACTTTTATTTCTGATCAATTATTTAAGGAGATACGAATCCTATAATTGGGTATAGGGAGAAGTATTAACGACAAATAAGATGAGAAGACGGATGTAGACATTACAGTTACATTTATGTAAAAAAAAGTTTAAAATTCAGGGACAATGAAATTTTATACCTCAGGTATGTAAATTTGACCCTTTGTAATGTAATGATAGGTATGATTAAAGAATGACTTCAAGTTGTATAGGGTTTAAACACAAATATCCATAGGTAGATGTCTTCAAAATCTCCATAGACACTGAAATAGTATTCATCTTTATTTTATTGAAAGATTTATAGTACAAACGAGTAAAAAAGAAACATTTGAAACCTTGGTTAGTCTAGACGATGATCCAGAATAATAAGTAACATAATGAATTCTTCATATACGGAATAAAATCGTATATACACCACGTACACGAGTTAACACAGACTGAGAAACGATGGGAGTACCTGACATTGGACGGTCCGAGGGGACAAGTACCTTAAAAGGTCCGTTCTTATGACCTCAACCAACGGTAATCGATGGGGTCACCTAGAAGGACTACGTCCCTAACTTAGACACAGAGGACGTAACGGTCCGTCTAAGAAATGGTGACCGTACTGACTCCTTCGGTATAAAATATTATTACAAAAATTTTTATCTAATTATCAACATAAAATTATTTTAACTAGAGGTAAAATTATGATATGTAGAATAAAGAATTAAGTACGTAATTTTATAACAATAGTCTAACTATCTTTCTAAGTACTTTGTTTCTTCAATTTTAAGGACAAATTTTAGGTACATACACATAATTCAGTGAAGTCAGTACAGACTTAGAAACTTTGAGGTACCTGACAGTGGACGGTCCGAGGAGTCAGGTACCCCTAAGAGGTCCGTTCTTATGACCTCATCCAACGATACGGGAGGAGGTTGACTAGAAGCATGGGTCCTTAGCTTGGATCCACAGGCTGTAACGTCCGTCTAAGAAGTGGCAGACTTAGAAATGGACCATTTCGGGAATTTTAGGTATTATATATTAAAAACTAATTTGATAATTGAAGGGTAGACATAGACATATACCATTAATCATATTCACGAACGTATAAACAAAACATTAAACAAGAAGGTATTGGTGAATTAAAAGAGGAGACATGAAGTTTCGTATACGGTGGTGGGTGAACTAGGACCTTAGAGGACGAGAAGGGATTCTCTCTTCGACCGGTCGTCAAACCACACTTGATAACGAAAGATCTCGATGAAACCCTCTTTTCGACACATTTTAGTGTATATCAAAATTTGTACCTGTGAAAAATTGTGACACGAGAAGGAATTTACTCTTTATGAATCACTCTGTTCATATACACTCTGTGAATAATTGAACGGAGACAGTCCAAGACTACAAGTAAAACTGTGACCTTCGATTGTACTTTGGTGGTCATCTTTTAAGTAAATGTGGAAAGAGGTGACTAATTTTTAAACTTTATATCTTAAAGTAAAGTAAAAGGACTAATTTACAATAAGTTATTTAGTGAACATTAGAGTCATTGGAGAAGTCTATACACAGTATTCGTGTAAACGAGTACAATATCTACATCTTGTATAAGAATCTTACATTTGAATCTTATATTTAAGGTGGACTACTCTTCTTGACTGAGCAACCCTTTCTGGAACTACTACCTGTTCTAACTTTCGTCCTCCTCTTCCCCTTTTGTCTTTTACTTTATCAACCTACGGTAGTGGTTGAACTACCTGTACTCAAACTCGTTCGAGACTCTCAACCGATACCTGTCCCTTCGGACCGTCCGACGTCAGACACCCCAGTGTTTGTAAGGTTGTACTGATTCACTTACTTGACTTGACTTGACTTTGAGGAATTCCTTAGACGTCAAGACAAGTGGATCTTTTCTCATCCGTGAAACATGTATAAACCACTTTCTTAATGATTCACCTAAAAAACTACTGAAGTACACACTAGAGTATAATGTACATTCAACATGAGAATCTGTTAATCAAGTGAAAATGGAAAAGGGGTCACAAAGACAGTCCTGTAAAAGTCCTTTGTTGTATGACTTACTTACACTTCCTGAATTTTCCAAACAACAACAAAAACGAATCGAGGATTTAGTACAGGCCAAAACACCTGGGGGGTACCTGATAACGGACTGTCCGAGGAGACAGATTCCCTAAAGGGTCCGTTCTTATGACTTTACCCATCGGCATAGGAAGAGGTCTCCTATAATAGTTGGGTCCCTAGCTTGAGGTGGAGGAAGTGTCGTCCGTTAAAAAAATGGTGATTCGATGTTCCCTTCGGGGTTTTCTACCGTACCCATCCCAATTTACTTAACTGACCCCTACCACATTACAAACTTGACACCACAACCTTTTCTGAACTCTCAGTGAACCTGACGTTCCTCTAGTTTGGTCAGTTAGGATTTCCTTTAGTCAGGACTTATAAATAGTCTTCCTGAATATGACTTCGACTTTAAGGTTCTGAAACCGGTGGACTACGTTTATTAACTGAGTAACCATTTCTGGGACTACGACCCTTTTCCGTCCTTCTCTTTCCCTACCGTCTCCTATTCTACCGACCTACCGTAGTGGTTGAGTGTCCTGTACTCAAACTCAACAACTACCTACCCTTCGGACCGTACGATGTACGTCAGGTACCCCAGCGTTTCTCAGTCTGTGTCGACTCGCTGACTTGACTGACTTGACTTTCAAAGTCCACACACACACAAACACACACAGACACACACGTACACGTATATGTATGTGTACGTACAGACACAATAAAATTCGTGACTGAGTGAAAGACCGAAGGAACCACCGAGTCTGTCATTTCTTAGATGAACGTTACACCCTTTGAGCCCGACTCAAGGACCCAGTCCTTCTAGCGCACCTTTTCCCGTATTGATGGGTGAGGTCATAAGAACAGACCTTTTGGGTACCTGTCTCCTCAGACCGTCCCAATATCAAGTACCCCAGTGTTTTTCATGCTGTCCTCACTCGTTGATTGTGATGGTGAGTGAATGACCGTGATGTTTTCCGAATAGAACACACAAAGGAACCGATCAAGATATTAGTCTGTAAAGAGGTTCTTCGGGGTCAAGGAAATTAAACCTTACTATAATCTTTGATTCTAGTCATATGATCCACTCAAGTAACCATGATATATCATAACAACCGTCCGGTAGAGTTGATTATTTCATTTATTTATATGTACATTAAATACACACATTGGGTATAGATATTTATAAAGTTATATATTCGTAGACACTAATGTAATTTCATGTATTCAAAAGTGACTACAGAGGTTAAGATTAGACAATGGCGTATCTAGTACGACAGAAGGAAAGGAAGCAACAAGTCAGTGATTCAGTACTGACTGAGAAACACTGGGGTACCTGATGTCGTGTGTCCTGAGGAGACAGAAAGTGATAGAGGTCCTCAAACGAGTTTAAGTGTAGGTGACTCAACCCCTACGATAGGTTGATAGAGTAGGAGACGGATAGGGGTGGGGGAGGAAAACGGCAGATAGAAAGGGTCGTAGTTCCAGAAAAGATTACTCAGCTAAGAAGGGTAATATATCGGTTTCTTAATATCGAAGTCCTAGTCAAGAAGACCACTTATAAGTCCCAACTAAAGAAAAACTTAACTGACCAAACTAGAGGGACTTCAGGTTCCCTGGGCAAAGGAACAAATAGACATTTAAGAGTGTTGTCGTCACTCTTTACACTGAAGGTTATGGACGGTAGGTTAATGAATTAACAAGTTAAAGTCATATATATATATGTCGTCGTATTAAGAATTGGATATAAGAACCTTCTTTGTTTGAATAACCGATCTTCCGTTACGTATACAAGTCAAAGAAGGGTAAATCAGAATCTCTGAGTAAGGGTTTCAACAAATCTCGTCGTGGAAAGAGAGGGAAGGCGGTGGGAAGTGAGTCCACCAAAGTATGATAAAATTACAATCTAAGAGAACATCATCAGACGTAAGGAAGAACCTAAGTTGGAGACGACAAAAGTTAAGGATTCACTAAAAAAAGTTCACGTATTTAATTTCGACTAATAAACTCATTTCAACGTACCTAAAAACTGTCTACAGATTACAGTGTATCCGGTGACAACATCATAGTATGTCTTCAGTGACAAGTTTTCAAGGGGAAACATGTGTATAAGTAGGAATAATAGAAGGAGGGTTTGGCGACGTTACTGACCAAAAAGATAACACAGACATCAAAACGGAAAAGGTCTGACAGTAAGTCAAAATTACTAAGTTATAAAAGTTTGAACTTACGATGTAAAATTGTAAAGCGAATAGTGTTCCGTAGACAAAAGAGTAAAAAAACGTTCACTGAACTGTCGAGTAAAGAAAAACGGGGACTTATTATAATATATTCATATAGGGTTAAACAAATGGGTAAGTGGATGTAAAACACGGTCAGACTCGGATAACTATTCGTTACAGTAACATTTTGTGAGAGTCGTGGTTTTGAGTTTTTTGAAATCTTTTTTTCTTTTTTCGGGTTTCCAAATAAGAGTGTTGAGGACCTTTCGTGTACCGTACGGACTCACGTGTATAGACAAAGGACCTCTCCTCCTAAACTCCCTCTTTCTCTATGTGTGTATGTGTATATGTCTCTGTCTCTCTCGTTCTCATTCAATCGATCGGGCACGTATCAAGACCTCAAGGCGAAAATGATCATACTTGTCACTCCCGGATCCCGAAGAGTAAGAAATAACCACTTAATTTTTACATTGTCGTCTTTAAATTTCCCGTTCTTCTCTTTTTGTTCACCGATTGTCCAACATTCTTCACAACTCAAACCACTGAAAATTGAAGATATACTCGTATTAATAAGAAAGGATACCTTTCGGAAGAGAAATAGATTAAAAGACGTAAAAGTATCTGGGTGACAACGAGAAACAAAGAATAAGAAGGGAGTCCACTTTCACAACAACATACACAAATACGATTAATTTACTACACGTAAAGAGAATCAGAATTATATCAGGTTAAAATACGACTTACAATACAGTAAAACGGTGTGGTTGAACTTTCAGAAAAACAGGTCAAAGCTCACAAATTCTTGTGTCTTTGTTTTTGACAGGGAGAAACACTATATAAGGTTATTGTGGAATGATCTGTTTAAAGAATTTGTTCAACACTTGTACTGACAGAGAATTGTCAAAAGGGTAGAGACTGGGACTGATTTTACTAAGTAACATTCCGTCCAGGGGGTTAATTTTATATAGGTTTTATTGTGGGGGATTGTACAGGGAAAAAAGAAATAGAACAATATAATACCCCCCCCCATGGAGTTGGCTTGTCTATGACATCATAGAACCGGTTGATGTTTCCCCCGTAGACATTATCTTCCAGTGTACATTCAAAGTTAGAAAAACTAGGGTAAAGTCAAGTCAAGTCAGTGAGTCAGTACAGGCTGAGAAACGCTGGGGTGCTTAGCGTCGTATGGTCCGGAGGGACAGATAGTGGTTGAGGGCCTCAAGTGAGTCTAAGTGCAGGTAGCTCAGTCACTACGGTAGATCAGTAAAGTAGGAGACAGCAGGGGAAGAGGAGGACGGGGGTTAGGGAGGGTCGTAGTCTCAGAAAAGGTTACTCAGTCGAGAAGCGTACTCCACCGGTTTCATGACCTCAAAGTCGAAATCGTAGTAAGGAAGGTTTCTTTAGGGTCCCGACTAGAAAGAAAGTCTTACCTGACCAACCTAGAGGAACGTCAGGTTCCCTAAGAGTTCTCAGAAGAGGTTGTGGTGTCAAGTTTTCGTAGTTAAGAAGTCGGGTAAATCCCCTGACTATAACCCCTTTTTAAAGGAACGGATAAAGGAAAACAAACTTTCAACTACACAAAAGGTCTTTAGTATCTCAGTAGGTAATAGTCAATAAAAAATTAGATCTTGTAATAAGAATGTCTGTCTCAAAGAGAATCTAAGACTGTTATCTAACAAATATACAGAAGTCTAAAATATTAGGAGATACAGGGATAAGTTATCTAGGAACTAATGTTCTGAATGTTCTGTATTAAAACTACAGATAAGTGTAAGTATCATAACTAAGAAACATGTACGTAGTAAATTGATCGATTTGACAATCTGAATAGAGTGGCTTGTCGTATTATTTGATGTTGTCACACAACCTTTCTAGTGGTCGGTTCGTTTTTTGTTGTATACATACGGTAAACGGTTTAGGTGTCTCATTGACCCATTAGTCTTTATAATTGTCAAAAGAAAGAGAGGTTTGGAATATACAGAGTAGACCTTTTCCTAAGTCTTATATACTGGTATTGGGTCTCCAAATAAACAACAAAGTAAACAAACGAACAAAAAGAAATCTACTTATACATTTACACACACCTCCATCCAATAACTGATGTTTAGAATTTTATTCTATGATGTTAGTTAGTATATGTGAACAAAACACACATGTAAAATAGAGTCTTTGAAACGGACTTTTTATACCAACCTTTAAACTTTTATGAAACTCAATTCCTATTCTTTATTACTATATTAATTTTAGACCGACCATTAAAATATACTACTTGTAGGATGAATTAATGTTATTAAATGTAAAAAAGAACCAAGTGTTTATCGGTTGTCAGTAAAAACAGTTTACGTTAACTTTATATTAATTCTCTTGTTCCCTTACTATTATTTTATTAAAAGTCAAAAATTTCAATTGTTGTAAGTTCAGTTAAGGAACTAATGTTTTAGTTCTAATTTGGTTTGAATTTTATACTATGAAGTATTATGTAGACTACAAAAATAAATAGTTGTTTTTACACTAATTTTACGTCTCGTAAAATCCGACTATCTCTATTAATTGGTATCGTTTTAAATCATTAGTCGAACAACGATAACTTATTTATTTCCGATACTTCTTAAAAATTATTTGGGATACCCTATTCTCGAACGATTTAAATTTTTGTTTATGTTGTCTTGGGAAATACTACACGTGATAACAAGTTCTCGACTCCTTACATGTCTACAATTTAACCGGTGTGTTCCCCCATGTAATTAAAAAGGACTTCCACTTACTTAATATGAATCTTAGTACTCCTTTTATTTCTTCTATAAATTATTTTCCCGAAGTGACAAGTTTGTCAGATATTAAATATTAAATATGGTTAGTGAAACACTTCAAGTATGAATTAGGGTACAATACGTTTGAAAATACTTATAGTCAGAATGAAGTGACGTAGAACTCAAAATGAACAATCTTTTTTGTGATCTTGAGAAAAAAATTTCTGAAAAAGGGGGTCTTGGGAAAATTTTTCGTACAAAGGAGGGTCAATTAGAGAAAGGTATAGAAATAATCTATGAATACGTTAGTCTATAGTAGTTAGAGTATAAACTAGTGTCCGAGTTTACTCCTAATAGGTTAAATCCGTACTTAGTTGATTAGTCAATTAAAATGTTTATGTATAATTCATGGATACCATACAGTTATTAACAAAATACGTCCTGTGTTTTATAGGGTGTTGGTAGGTAATATTGATCTCCTTTGACAGTTATTTGTATATTAGATGATTTACTTTATATATTAATTTTAGTAACATTTAATATACTGTCTTTATACCTACCATACTTTCTTTAGTTATCTCTAAACTTCAACCGATTCGATAAAAACTTTTCCAATGAAACCTTCTAAAACTTTCTTTTGTTTTATACTGTATCTTTAACTTTTATTACTCCTCAACTGATACCTACTTGGTCCATTGTAACAAGTTCCAGTCTCACACTCATTCCTTTTTGGAACTAAATACGTTCGTAAATTTCTAGTATTTCCTCCGGAGGTCCATTCAACGTATCCGTCATTATAATGAAATGTCGTCTTGTTAATTATAGTCTTCGTGACTATAGTCATGTTGTCTTAAGTTTAGGATCTGGGAAAATGAAAGGGTGTGTACGGACTGAAAGACACTATAATTGTTCAGTGAAGTCAAGGTCAAATGGGCAGAAAGAGCATACCAGTATGAAAGGAACATTATACCAACACTCCTCTTAAAATCTTTGACACAAACTTTTTTCTGAATCGTGTCACGGATGTTGTGTCTTCCGCTCAACCTTATTTAATTCAACGGTCGTAGTGTCTACAATTCATCAGATAAAGCCCTCGTCATCTCGGGTTGACGTTCACTTACGGATCAAAATCAAAAGTCAGAAAGACAACGATAAATACACTTGAACACGTCAGTCAATTTGAGAGACACGGAGTCAAAGGAATGTTATACTTTTGATACTCCTCAATATCTTCTGAAATCAAATTTTCCAACGGTATTTATATATTTGATATATTTCAGTCATCTGGTCACTTATTGAAACGAAGGATAATAATACAACTTTACAATCATCATCGTCATTTTTTTTTTTTTCTAAAGTAAACTGGTTCTTATTCCTCTTTTTACTTTGTTAAAAAGATTACTTAGAAGGGGGTCGGGGGCTATATTTACGGTGAGGTTCACCGAGTTCTAAAACAAGTTAGTAAACGGACCAAGTGTTTGATTATTAGATCCTTAATATTAAATAAAGAAGAAATAAATTCTGAAATATTAGTTATGTTCCTGACTACGACTTCGACTATACTTTTTGACTGAGTAACCTTTTCTGGGACTTCGACCCTTTCTAACTTCCGTCCTTCTCTTCCCCTACTCTCCTACTCTATCAACCTACCGTAGTGACTAAGTTACCTGTACTCAAATTCGTCCGAGACCCTCAACTACTACCTGTTCCTTCGGACCGTACGACGTCGGACACCCCAACGTTACTCAGTCGGTACTGACTCGTTGACTTGACTTTATTTAGTTACGTTAGTTGTAAGAGACAACTTATAACTGATACTTCTAAAATGAGACTAGAAACCAAGGGGTCTTTGTCCGTTCCTAAACCCACGTTCACTAACCAATTGTCTAACGAAGGTCCAGTCCTTCACACCCTCTCTCACACTTTTGTTCTGTTCTTTTTATTAGATTCACTCCCACAATAAAGTCAGTCAGGTCCGAGTCGTACTAAGAAATCCCCTTGACGTCCTACGTTTATTGTACAACCAAAAATTATAAAGACGTGGACAATTTGTCATCGAGTCCCTAAGGTACTCTCTGTGAACATTTGAACGTCCGTGAAATCCGAGGGACACGGACACCCGTTTCACCGAGGTCATTGGTTCCCTTCAGGAAGTTTCTCTCATCGTCCACGTCCGGTAATCTTCGTTTCGTATGTTTTTGACGTCACGTACATCACACACATACACCGGTATAATTTCTTAGTTTCCTTTAGACTCGTCTCTAACACAGGTGAAGTTTGGTGAAGAGACACTCGGTAGTAGTAGTGAAAGACCTAATGTCACTATCTGACAGAGGGGTTTAGGAAAGGACAGAAGATTGGACAAAGGGTTAGACATCGGTTTAACCAGAAAAGATTCGTACCGTACAATTTCGGAAAGTTCATGAAATGTAAAACGTGACTTTACTTTCGTTTAAAGAATGCTATCTAATATCTCTGGATACCTTACGACCGGAACCGGATTCAGAAACCGAGGTAGATTATGTTGACTTGAAAAGTCGAATTTCTGAATGTACGATGGATTTCACCTATAGTGTCTTGTTTGCTGTCCTTTACTTCTTACGAGAAGTTAAAGAGTACCTTTAGAGGGTCACCCTTCTTTTGTCCCATGGGTCACATCAGATGATTCCTTCACACTAATAAATAGTTTCACTCAATTGTCGATAAGAACTCTAAGAGACCGACGAGTAAAAGATGGTGTGGTAGGGACTATTTCCTGAAGGGACCACTGAGTCTGTCATTTCGTAGACGGATGTTACACCCTCTGGGTCCAAGTTAGAGACCCTTCTACAGGACCTCTTCCTTTACCGTTGGGTGAGATCACAAGAACGGACCTTTTAGGGTACCTACGTTCTCGGACCATCCGACGTTAGGTACTCCAGCGTTTCTCAACCTGTACTGACTTACTGAAGTGAAAGTGAAAGTAGGGACTATTTATTTTACACCCCGTATAAGATTTGATAACTGGTAATCTATGAACAGTAATACACAAAACGTACATAATAAACGACAACATGAGAAGAATTTAAAGTGTCAAAATACCCAACACCAATTTAAAGGGTCAAAAGTCATCAAATGTTCTAATGATGATCGATACATTTCAGTTGTCCTTACTAGTTACTTGTTAGATATTACTCCAACAACTACCTTCATTATTTGTTAGATAACATTCCTTTTTGTTTCCCAAAAGAAACTCGGTCTGCCTCGTGTTCTCGAGGTCTCTGTGACTTAGTTCTTGAACTTATAACAAAACGACCTGATGTTTTACCTCTACTGACTATTTCCGTTTTTGGAAATACGTAATTTTTAATGTATTTGACGAGTAGTTCTTGATCCTCACCTCGATGTTCTTCATTCCTATGAACAATTCGTTCCTATTCAACCACAGGTTTTACCAACGTCTCAATTTTCCCTTCTGGAACTTTGGTATTACAACGTCGATGATTACCTACAATTAAACTCTCGCTGACCAAAACAACTTAGACTTAGTCCTTTAAGTTCAAGAACCACTACGTCCCTGTACAGACTTTGATACAGGTAAAACCCACTGATTTGGTGTCAATGAGGTAAAACCAAAAGTTTACATGAGAGAAGAATTTACCAATTTCGTCAAAACATTACATACAAATTATCTAGTGTCTATCCGAAAAGATTAATCGTATTTCAAGTTGAATTCAGTCCATATTCGGTCTTACTGAAAGAGTATGGAGTTATTCACTTTTAAAGAGGGTAGTTATTATTAATAGTGGTGGGTACGAAAGTCTAATTTTTTATTATTGTACTGAAACTAAAGAGAGTAAGACTCACACATCTAAACACCAATGTATACACATAAAACAATTCATTATTAAAAAAAATTCTTATCCATACCTTTAATCTCATGTGTATCCACCTGTTCCAGACATGGTATCGTTCATAGGTAAGAAATAATATAACCATATGTAACCCTCGTTTGGAGCAACTGACTATTGCTTTTGTGATTGTACAACCCCTTAACATACGATCGTGACACGACTAAATGATATTTGATGTACATAATACATTTTTAATCAAATTTCGACTCTTAGATTTTTGATCGAGGTTGTACATGATGGGTATACTTAAAACAGTTTAATGAATTAAGAAGTGTGAAGTCACAAGAGTGTCCATATACGATGATATTTTTAAATTAGAAAAATAATATTTATCCATACTGAAACACTATTTACAAGTTTCACTTTATTTATTGTAATGAAATACTCTGTCCATGACTAATAAAAGGAAATTATTTTCTTAATTAACTCTGGAGTACTACGTCCATTCATAGGTTTTCAGAGTCTATTATTCTATATTCGGTTCGGACTCCCGATATATACTGAAAATACTGAACTATTCATTCATTCACTTCAGCGAGTCAGCACAGGCTGAGAAACGTTGGGGTACCTGACATCGGATGGTCCGAAGAGACAGGTACCCTAAAAGGTCCGTTCTCATAACCTCACCTAACGGTAAAGGAAGAGGTCCTCTCCTAGAAGGGTTGAGTCCTTAGCTTGGCCCCAGAGGGCGTAACATCTGTCTGTGAAATGGTGGACTCGTTCGTCCCTTCAGAATTATTGACGTTGATTTAGGTGTCCATGTATCAGATCATGACCTGTAGACCGGCTCCGGCCCATTTAATCTCGGTAAAGATCCTAAAAAAAAAACAAAAAATTTGAGTTTTATCTTTTCTGATAGTCAACAAAAGAGTTAACCTTCTATAACTTAGACTTTAAGTACATAAACGTCTAAAGTAGTCCAACTCTTCGGAATCCAACTTCGGTCTTTTCTTACTCTCTGTCTCTCTCTCTCTCTTCCCTTTTTTTCTTGAGGTCATGGGTTCCGGGATTAAGAGTCAAAAGTACTCGTCCTTCACGGGTCAACGAAGAGATGGGGAAAGTAGTAGAGGAAAGGTGTGAACTAAAATATTAGATTACTTAATAAATAAATGAAAACGGACATGATCAAACTCTACCCAAAAAAAAAAACGAACACTTTAGTAATATTAGTCATTGTTGTAGAGTTTACAAGATCTAATATATACAGAGTTTAATTTTGTTTCATGATTATCTATTTTAATTAAAACTTTATGGTTTTGTAAAGTTTTAAGACCTAGTTTAATAGAGTATCCATTTTGACGGATAGATTAAAACATTATGGTTGAAACATAAAAGGAAAAACAATACTAATAATAAACTTTATTACACAAAAAAATGTTATAGTTTGTCCTATAATATTTACTTGTCCTCCTCTCGTGTAAGCGGAATGAATGAGTTGAGTATCAACCCTTTTTTCAATAACTAACATTTCCCAGTTGGAATGTTACGATTCATTAATTTTGTTAGGTTTCATATAAACCATAGTAAATTAAACGGAACTCCGTTGTAGAGTTGTACAATGTCTTCTTTTTCTCTTCTCTTTCCTCTCTTTCTCCACCACCTCCTCTTTGTCGAATATTTTAAACCAAATCCAACACCTGTCTTTTATCACAAGAACAAGTGTATATAAATATATAATTATTTATAAGTTGAAAGAAACCAGAACTCCTGAAATCCTTGAGTTATACTAGAAACCACATAATATCTCGAATGAAAAAAGTTTTATTACTTATAAAATTTTATACTTATATAAGTGTAAATGTACAGTATTATGTCATCATCATTAAGTCGACAAAAGACAAATAAAAAAGATATGTGAAGAGGAAATGATAGTTATATTCAAAATTTACTATTAGGTAACTACATATAGGTTTATATACAGTTATTATATTTATTATGTAGATTTATTATAAGTCTTTTCAAAACGTCCAATGTCCAATATACTTTTTCTTTGTGTCAGATTATTTGATAAAAAGAGGATGATGAAAAGTCCTCTTTTTCCTGTCATGTAACTTAAACGAAAGGACGACTTCGATGTCTATTACTCCTGAATAGTAACGGATAGTGATAAGTAGACCTGGATATACATAGTATGTTGACTACGATAGGGTAAAGTTCTTTTTCCATTGTCACTAAATGGTTCACCTTCCTATCACCCAAACTGTGTTCTACTACCATTTTACGATGTAGCGTGGTTCGCACCGACCTACACCTTAGTCAAGAAGAACAACCTTCTCATATGTCCATGTCTGTGTGTTATGCATCCGTTCCATTCTCAAAAATATACTATTCAGATCTTCAACTTTCATTATCGATAAAAAATGTAGTTTAAAGGTAGAGTGATTATTAATTTCATAAACTGATTACCGTTATAGGTCTCCATAGTACAACAGTTAAGTAAGTCATCCTATTACACCCCTTACGCTAAATAAGTCCATCAATCTAATCCAGTCATAAGTATCATTCGGAGTTTCTTATTTGATAAACACCTGAATTAAGTGATAATTAGTCGATCTATACTATATGAAAGTACACGTACATAGATTTTCTAAAAAAAATTAAAGAAGTTTTTAATTCAGTACTTATTTCTATTAAACTACGTAATATAATCGTTTATTTTGACATTGTATGTTAACAATGATTTTATATAATCAGAGACGATTACTTATTAAACAACATTAATTATCATCATACGACATATAATTTTTCTTCACTAAACTTATGAAGATCTATGAAGACAGAGGATTAGTCAGTTTTACTTGATATAGAACGGATATTAGGTATGGTTTCCTAAATTTCGTCTCCCTTCTCCTTTTCTTTTTTTTTTTTTTTCTTGATCTTTTTTCTGTGATGGGAATCTGTCTGAATTAAGGTAAGGTCAACGTCGTCCACTTTTGAACAAGTAATTGTTAGTGCTAGTTTATCGTCGTTCCTTATACATTGACGGAAAAACATAGGCCAAAACTGCTTTCTCTCAATCATGGAGTGAGGAGAAAGACGACAGAACTTTATCCACTGTATAAGAAAGACGGTAGGTCTTAAAAGATTAATAGATAACAGGAGAATGGTTAGTGTAAGTAAGATAAGGTGTGTATGTGATTAAGGAAAAAAAGTGACACTGAATAGGGGTCAAATACGGGTCACGACTCCATCAAAGTTTAAGACTCGTATTTTGTTTTATTTATTAATAATTATGATTTTAAAGGGTAATCAGTACAGAAATAAATAAAAAAATCAAAAACCGTGTTTTGTGATCTTCACTGAGATTACTATATTTATAACAAACTGAGGGACCGTTGAGCCCGTTTATCCTATCTTAGTCTGTTTTTACTTTTGTACTTTTCATAGGTCATAGTGTTTTCAATACGAATAACGATAATCTAGTCTTTATAACCACTTTATCTGTTTTAGAACCAATTATGAAATGAGAAACATACACTGTCATATATAAAAAAGTTTACGTTGAAGAAAATAGTCTTTGGATCATAAAGGAAAAGAAAACTATAGAGCGAGGAGACCAAGGTATTCAGTATGACTAAAACGAGGTACGTAAAGTTAAGGACTAAGAAAAAAGGGAGAATAAAACGGAATCCAATCAGTGTACCGTAGAAGGTTGTAGGGAGTAAATTGTAGTGAAAAGTGTGATATAAATTATTGGTCGTAGTCCTATAATGTTCAAGTTGACTGTTTACAAACACAGGTTCCTGAACTTTAACGGAATACTAAGAAAAGGATTCCGTTACACATTTCCTGTGTAAGTCAAGTACCCGGAACGTGTTTCCCTAAGTAGGAACCTCTAAGTGCCTATGTCTTCTCATCTGTGTCTATTTTTCTCTATGATCATTAGAATTCCATTAGTTCGGAGGAGATGTTCGTAAATCAAAATCGGTATTTGTCTTTATGAAGTAAGATTTATAACTAACGTGTAATTAATTGACTAGTGGTAATGACGTAACTGTAAATTTTTTATATGCAATACGAAATCTAGAAGAACGAGGAACAAGTAAAAATTAATCAAGATATTAGACAGTTTTTTATCACTTCACCCACGGACGAAAATAATTTACCGAAAAGTATTTTATAAAATAGTGAACAGAACCCTTTTTTTTGGAGTGAAACTAGTACCTGTTCAAAGTTGTTCTAGTACTTGGGTTTTATCTTTTGTGTAATTTTGTCGTCTTAAAAAGTGTACTTCTATAAGTTTGGTTTTGATACACAGTTTATAAAAATATAATGGTTACCTTTGTTATGAGTATACTTTCTTTTTGAAGTTGTTTTATTTTGTGAAAAACCTTTTTTATGAAATAGAGAAAACATTCTTCTGGAAAAGAATCTATACGACAGTGGTAGATAAATCAAGTAATATTTTTACACTAAAGCTGATGAGGAATCGTAAATAATTCGAAAAGACAACACAGTCAGCGAGTCAACACAGGTTGAGAAACACCGGGGTACCTGACATCCCTCGGTCCGAGGAGACAGGTACCCTAAAAGGTCTGTTCTTATAACCTCACCCAACGGTAAAGGAAGAGGTCCCCCTAGAAGGGGTGGGTCTCTAACTTGGGTCCAGAGGACGTAGCACCGCCTAAGAAATGGTGGACTCGGTGGGTCCTTCGGGACAATTTGAGAATTCCGAGACATTTAAGAGAGGATTAGACAAGAGGATCGTAAACTGTAATAACGAGTGAACGTATACGTCGATCGAGTCGAGAGTGGGAACTTGAACCAGTTTGTGAACTCAATACTACTGTTTAATTATAAAACTTGTGTTGTGTATAACTTAAAAACTGGTGGAACGAGACCAACTGGGCCCATTTGAATTTGACTTAGAAATTCTTAGGTAACGTCGCCGTTATGGGGTTCACTTCTGGGTGACGTAAATGGTACGTAGTTCTAACCCTTTCTTATCCTCGAAGATTACCATTCTGCAAAAGTTTCCAAAAAAAAGGGGGAAGAATAAAAAGTCTTCGATCCATAGTGTCTTATACTATTCTATATAATTAAATATCGACTATATTTTAACATCTTTCAATCTTCACATAGACTAGGAACCTACATTTTAGATCCCAAGTTAGGACTTAAATTTCCTTAATCAGAATCTTGTTTGTTTTACCGTCGTCACTTTAAATTATTTAGATGTTCACATGTGTGTGGTTTGTTTCGAATGTTCCAAGTCAGGACTAACACGGTAAGTCATTGTCACGTTTTCAACATTCAGTCGATTGAAAGGGTTTGAAGTCTAAGAACAATCCAATTTAATTTTGCAGTAATTCTAAAGAATTGAGGTTTAAGGACAACAAAAGATCCTAATACCTTCCTCCCTCGACTCAGACATCGATCCTTCACGATTATTTTTAAAATTTTAAAGTACACCCATTTAGGTTCACAACCCTAACGTCTGTCGTTCTTTGTGTGTGTGTGTGTGTGTGTGTGTGTGTGTGTGTGTGTGTGGGGATTTCTTTTCGATCAGATTGCCCCACTTTAATCTGGTGNGTTTTCAACATTCAGTCGATTGAAAGGGTTTGAAGTCTAAGAACAATCCAATTTAATTTTGCAGTAATTCTAAAGAATTGAGGTTTAAGGACAACAAAAGATCCTAATACCTTCCTCCCTCGACTCAGACATCGATCCTTCACGATTATTTTTAAAATTTTAAAGTACACCTATTTAGGTTCACAACCCTAACGTCTGTCGTTCTTTATGTGTGTGTGTGTGTGTGTGTGTGTGTGTGTGTGTGGATTTCTTTTCGATCAGATTACCCCACTTTAATCTGGTGGTGATACTTTACGTCTTTTAAGGTACGACACTACAAAAGTATGTGTAGTACCCTACACTTAGGGACAACTTGATCACATGTTTAAGTAGTACTCACCTCGTGTTAAGACCCTACGAGTAAAATAAAAGTTACAGTCCCACATCACCTCCTGATTCCCTATGTAACACTCCTATAAAAATATTCCTTTACAACATCTTATAAAATACAGTAAAGTCCAGAAACATTACGTTCTCTTTTCAGTCTGTACAACTTTATTTTTCGTAAAAATAAAAGTGTCATTAAGTTCGACTCCAAATGACTAAGACAAAAGACGTTGCTCCCTTTGGAAACCAAGAATAAGAACTTCTAATATTTCAGTATTGTTATCGGTACACTAAAAAGTCATTACACTTATCTACACACTGACTTAATGAACCCGTCATGATTATAGTGAGTTCTCTTATTAATTTCATTTAAATTCTTTTTCATATCGTTTCCAAGGATGATAAGGACATCTCTTTGAAGTATGTGTTAACTAAAAAATATATAATCCAAATCTAGAACTTTTTAGACATGAATACCTAATTATTAGTTAACTGGTATACCGATATGAATTACTCGTCTTAAATTAAAATAATAAAATTATAAACCGATAATTTGTGTAAATAACGTACTTCTCTATTTAAATGTCTAGATCGTTAATAACTGTTAATAATAAAAACTTGATTTAAAATCATAAGTATTTTATTAAAATTATATATTAAATTGACTGGTTATATAAAATTAAGTTTCTATACATTATAAATACGAATGAAACGAGTCCCTTTAACAACTTGACGGATAATTAACAGTCGTAGATTTAAGTTCAATAGAAAAAGTGTCTTCTCGAGAGTTAATAAATATCAAAATTAAGTTTTTGTACATGATAAGGTACCGACTTTAATAGGTTTTGTATTATTATTTTAATACTTGATCTTTTCTCAAAATTGTAAGTACTTTGAGAACCAATGTCGACCTATGATAACTATATCCACAATAGTTTTTACTTCGTTTTGTTTTCATGACTAACAGTTTACCAATCCTCAGACTAAATGTAAACTAACTCATAGTCCACCACCTTATTGAGAGAACCTGAAAATGTCCAAATACACCAGTGATTTATACCTAGAAAGGGGGTTCTTTTATTTTTTATTATAAGAACCTATCCGTTAAAAGAGAATCCGAAAATCCATCCTATACCACCATACTAAACATGTCTCTGTCTTTATTTCAGACTTTAAAGGACTTTCGATAAACTATTTACCAATACCTTGTAATATCACGAAAAAGACTTAGATTTATTTACTAGAAATGTTTCCAAAATCTTACAGTAATGAATACCACGTCAGGACCATCGTCGACGAAGACTAAATACCTGTGTAACATAGGTTTTACGAGAAATATCCAAGTAACAAATTTTGATTCTTGTATACTCTTTTTATAATTCGTAATTCCACTCCACGAGTCCTTTTAGATGTTTCGGAATAAAGTATGACTTAAGATATGTTTAGATGAAAATGTTATCTCACGACAGTAAAGGAAGAATGATGGTTAGGGGAGTGGTGGTCATGACATTATGGTGTCGGGACATGGTGACATAGTGGTGTCACTTATCTGAAAAGTGAACTGAAATAAACTAAAAATTAAGAGTCTTTATACAATGTGTGATAAAGAAAGAAAAAATAACCCTATATCAACGAAATATTACAACATAATCGAAGACGACATATTGTTTCACTTAGTCGATAAACATATGTATATAGGGAAGGGAGGGACAACCTGGAGGGTTGGGAAATGGGGAAGGGTAGGTAAATCCAGTAGTTTCTCGTGGTTCGACTCGAGGGACACGGTATATTCCATCCGAGAGTAATCAAAGAACTTACTATAGTTAGAGAATCTATTTTACAGATACCTTCTTATTGGATTTAAATGAATTCATCTTAAGTCACAAGTCACAGTAACACATAAGGACGAAAACAAGACACAAGGGTAGTAATCCATCGGATTCAAGACCCGTTTCAATTTTGAAAGGAAAAGTTTTATGAACTGGAGATAGACTAGTAAAGTATCCGGGAAAAGGTCCTTCATAGATTGTAGAAAAGAGTATTAGAGTAGAAAGAGAAAACGAAATTCAGCATGTAGTCGACGAAGGAGGATGTACTTCGGGTAGAAGTAAGAGGGGTCGATCTTAGATGACAGTTTCAATACTTCAGTAGATAGTTTTGACATAAATACTGTCTTAAAATTAATAAAACCAAATGGTCGAATAAAAGATATGTGTTATACACTTGGAACCCGAAACTTAAACACAATCTAAAAAAAGAAATAAAAGAGTTTCATAAACTGTAGCATATAAATGAGTTTAATTATAAGTCCACGATAGAGTTATCTAAAAATAACTCACAAATAATTAGACTCAGGACTCTTTAACTGTGACATATAGTGTCTTTTTCGTCTTTTTTGAAGTTTCTTTATATGAAATATTAGTGAAAATGAGGTTTTATTAATGATGGAATATTTAATATGATATTTACCTTAGTTATAATATATAAAATATTAACAAATGTTGTAGAAATATTAATTTTTTCATTAGAATTGTTGTAATATTAGAGGGTACGGACATCCTGAAATCAAAACAATATATAAAAGAAAGACATATATAACGTTTAACGAAATATGTAACGATAGTAAATAATGAATCCATAAAATAATGGTAAATTTTCGTTTTCTAAAAATTTTTTAGTACAATATAATTCACTAATGGTAAAGATTGGTACGAAAAATAAAAGTGTACATCTGGAATTAAAGACATACAATAGTAAAGGGAAGTTTGGTTTTTGAAGGAAATAGTAATGAAGATCACACTCAAACGACCTTCGTTTAAAAAAATCGAGAAAAATTAGACTTTAGTAATAAAGTGAAAATAAAAACTTTTTTATAAAAGTAACTTATAACTTTAAGTTGACTAGACTCTCAAAACAAAACAAAACAAAACAAAAGGAAAGTCATGAAATTTAAAAACGAAGTAACGTAAGACCTAAGATAAAGAAAGTTATTCTTCAGTCAGTAATAAGAATAGTAACAACGGGAAATATATTAATCATAAAAAGAGACCAACGAAAATTTCAAGACAGACATAGTAACTGAGAGTTGTCAAATAGATACGTTCATAGAATGAAACTATGTATATACACAAAATATTTAGAACGAACTCTCATTGACCAAAAAAATCTGGTCACTAAAACAAAATTATTTTAAAATTTTAATTGTTAGTATAAAATACGGGACAAGATGTTTTAATTATTTGTATTACCTATACATCTAAATTTGATGAGTTTGTGGTCTTGTTGGTTCTCATTTTTCTGTCTTTTAAGGTTCACTATACTTGTTCGACATTGAGAGTACTTAAGCGCAACTTGATACTGTCGATCTTTATAATTTCCTGTGGTTTTACTTCGTCTTGTTACACGAATCTCCAATCTTCTAATTAATTATTAGATTTTTAATTTATAATGGGTCAGTTATGGGGACATGTAAAGAAAATAGAAATAAAAATGATTAAAGTTTGTAAACCTCCCAGTGAGTTCAACATGTTTCTTGATATATAGTAAGTCGTTCTAAATGGTCAATAGTTATAAAGTGGGTTAAACAAAATAGTATGTTAAACGAAATATCATATCGACTTGGTAAAGTCAAACAGTAATGAAGATCTTAAACAGAGAAGAACTCGAGATATCCTCCAAACTACATCAACGTTTGGGTTCTATTGAACCGTTATAACTTGAGAAGGTAAAGGATACCTACTTTAGGTGTTGAGGAATCCGAAGAACGACTGTAAAAGATGACAAAGAATTTCAGTCTATAACAAGTACACTTCAAATCTGTAGTTGAATCTCTACAATTGTCTCTGAACTCACGAGGTAAAAGACAATGATAGAGGAGGAATTCCAACACGAAGGACCAAAGACAGATGAGACCGTTTGGGTTTGAGGTTGGTGACAGAGGAGTCGGGTCACTATAATGAAGAAGGACGGACCCCAGATTGATTTATAAGGATTGAGATAGTGACCTTTTATGGGAGTCTCCTTTTCCGACCATTATTACACCACCAAATCCGGTGTCTTTAAATTGAGTCTCAGTATCCGAAACGTTATGGTGGAGAAAACGAACCACCAACCACAGTAGTTCGTCAAAACAGACAAACATATAGACATCCCCAGTATGTAAGTATTAAAAAGAGTCACCTATATAAACATGTCACGTCGATGGATATTCCTATTTTACGACTTATAGTTCTAACTAAAACTCTTTTACGAAGTACTACACTGGTACGTACAAAGTACTTGGTCATTCTGTAATAATATAACATTCTGAATTTTTACAAAGTTCACAAGATTCAGTTTCATTTGAGAAAAGGGGTTTACATATGAATAACAAAGACAAAGTGCCAACTAATATAATCCTGACAGTCTTACAAAATGTAGTATTCACTATCACACTTAGTCAAGGAATGACACTATACAGTGAAATTTGTTATGGCACGAACCATAAAATTTCAAGAGACTGTACAATTCTTTGTACCACCAAGTGACAAAAGAAGGACCTTTTCTTGAGTCTGGAAGCTTTCCTTTAAACGACACTGGTAAACGTTCACAAAAGATAAGTGCAGAACAGACCCGGTCGTTCAGATAAAAATCTCAGTGTAAAGACGAAAAGGTAAGTGTATAGTTTACGGGGTTTCTTTTTCACTATTTACTGGAAAGAAAGGTCCCTTCAAAACTTGTCGAGGTGAGTTAGATGGTCATGTAGTTACTCTCGTACTCCCGTTTTCAGTCCAAAGTTATCAATGGCACATACAAAATTTGATAAATGAGAAGATGACACATACAATCAATACATTTTATTTGTATTTATAATGGTAAAACAAAATGACGTAAAACATTTTTATCAAGGTAAAATAGATAAGTCCGACCAAATAAGGAACTTTTATATCTAAGGGGACCGGGGTCAGGTCACAGACCATATATAAGAGTGAGTTAAAGTACAACTATCATTAGATCCTAAAAATCGTGATCTGACATTACAATAGTAGTTGCCAATATTAGTAATGTAACTAATTGGTGTTCTGTCTCGATTTTAACTTGTCCGTTTATCGAAGATTTGGATGACTTACCGTAATCACCACAAAACGTTTTCCTTTTTTTTTAGTGTATGGTACGGAAAAATGAATAATTAAAAGTATCCATGTATTTAGTAATAAATCGAGTAATTTCTACCGGAAAAGAATTGTAGTTTGTACTAAAATTGTTTTTATCTCGTTTTCTCCTCTTTTAACAAAATTTTATACGTTCTATCAATTTTAACTCGGTATAATTTATTATATTTGTAATGAACAGTAACACAATTAAAAGTTGTATTAAAATTTTCATTTCTATGTAATATATGTGACGAAATTGGAATTTAGTAAGTACAATTTGTACAATTTTGTCTTTAGTCTAGTGTTATTTTTTACAAGTGTTTTATTTATAAATAATTGTGTACAATGACTTCCATATAATCCATCTCTGTGTGAGTCTAGTCACTTTAAACGATGTTAGTAAACATTTTGAAACCAGTACTTTCTTCAACTTTAACTATCAATAACAAGATATTAGTATACGAAAACTACTCAAATTTAAAAGAGTTGACATATAGTTATGTCAACTATATATATATATAAATATATATATATATACGGAACGTGACGATTAGAAGTTCCGTGAAAAATTCATTTTCTCATTTTTGATTTTATCTACAATATTTTCACTGATGTTCGATTTCATGTTTTCATTTACTGTATAAATAAGTTAGTCTATAGATTTCTAAGAAGGTGTAATTGAATCCATTGAATCCAAAAGGTTAAAGAATTTGGTAATTGACTTTAGTGCTTTATTTCAATTATATCTCTCGTGTAACTCATTTATCAGAATTTCGGGGTAGAGTACTAGTCCGTATTAAAGTTTGAATCTAATTTTTTATATTTGAATGATAATGACACGACGTCAATCGTCAGGCTTCTTATTCTGAGTCACAAGAGTAAGGAATCAAAAAAGGAGAAAGGATGTTGGACGTAGTGTTCACGCTACCGTCTTCTGTAAAAATTCACAAACCAATACAAGACGTTCAGGACCGTTCTTAATGAAATTATAAAAAAGGAGTGTACCTTTTCGTATGTCATCTTTTCCCTATGTTTTATATAAGTTCCCTACAGTTACGTAACTCAAACAGCACCTACACAGGAGAAAAATAAGGAGAACACGTTAACCAACATAATAGAAGGTTTAAGTATCCATACCACTGTATACACAACGAAGACAGTCAGAAGTCAGAGAATTTTCAGAGACTGACTTCTAACTGTCTTCGTTGTGTATACAGTGGTGTGGATACTTAAACCTTCTATTTAGTTATGTTGGTTGACGTGTTCTCCTTATTTTTCTCCTGTGTAGTTACTATTTGAGTTACGTAACTGCAGTACATGTGGGCACCGCCTAAGTACAGTTACATACCGTTTTGGTTATTTCATAACATTTCGTTTTATTTCATTTTTATTTTTAAATGTATTCTCATTTTTTTTTTTTTCAGAGATCAGTCGAAAAGAATATGACAATTTAAGGATTGTTCAGGATAATGATGGAGATAACAAAAAGAACAGATCGTTAAATGAAAAGATATGGATTAGTCTCATGAAAAAGATTTCATACTCATTGTTATAATAGGAGAGGTTTTGTAAATTGTACCAAGAATGAATCCTTTTTACGAGTGTACAACTCTAATAGTAACAAAATTTCGAGAATTGTCAACTTATAAGTGATAACACAACAACAAATCAACGATTTAGTTGAACCTGAAAAAACGTTAGGGTACCTGACATCGGGAGATCCGGGAAGACAGGTACTCTAAAGGGTTCGTTCTTATGACCTCATCCAACGGTAAAGGAAGAAGTCCTCTAGAAGGGTTAGGTCCATAAAAAAGGACTTTAGAAATGGTGACTCGATGATTCCTCGGGTTATAAGTGATAATAAGTACAGTATTAGTGAGAAATAAAAAGGTAAATTATGGGTAGGGAGGTGTTAAATATGAGAGGTAAGATGAGGGACTAATAACGGAATGAGTTAAATTTTCCAGATATAAACTATAGTGAGAAATACTAACTAAATGAGTAGACGTTACATCTACAATGACAAAAGGGAAACTATAATAACATATAAATATCTTAACAAAAAAATTAGTATCTTGTGAACATAAAGAAAGACACACATACATAAACACACGTCCCACAATTTTTTATTAATGAAAAGTTAAAGTTACTAAGATCATATCATGTCTGTATACATGTGTACTTGTGTGTGTACACAATCTTTTTATTTTTGTCGAAAGAAACATTCCTATAATTTGAAACATTCGTTTATTAGACTTCACTTAAGACAACAATTTCACGTAAAATTCGTACACCAACTTAAATCGTTGTATATGTTTATTATACTATATTCTGTTACTAAGTTAGATTTGAGCAAAGAAAAACTGAATGCCCAAAAATATAAATTACTTAAAATACGTGACTCTCGTGTTACCTATTATGACAAAGTTCAACAAGGATGATTTGTTCATAAAGAGATTTCAACCCTATTTTATCACTCTCACTATTTTGTAACGACATCAATTGTGAGGGGACTCATAATTTTAGCGGATAAATTTTACTACACAAGTTCCGATATTGGAAGTGAACATAAGATACTCTATATTATACTGACTACTTACTTAGGATTAAAAGAGAGTACAGTAAAGTGAGGACCAATACACGAAGTAGAACTGGTAAAAATACCACTTATTACGACCTTAGTATCTCATGTGTAAGAGAAAAGACTGAAAGGTCAGTTCCGATCTTTATCTGTGAGAGAAAAATCGAAACGTATTTGGACTTTTCTTCGTCTCAAACGTAAATACAGTGTTCCTTAAAGTATCTTATTTTCCATCGACTTTACACACTTAACACTATTCTTACCGGAGAAGATACAGTCTTCGTAAAAAACTCCAAAAATGAACCATTGTAAGAAAAGGAGCGATACCTAGTCTTTTAAATCTCCTTTACTTTCAAATACAGTCATAAGTTAAACTTAATATACACTTCTCGGGTCCTGGTAAGAATAATACAAGTGTCATCTGTAAACTTAATGAAATCCTGAACGTTGTAAATACTCTTTTTAGTAGAATAAATATACATATGTCCATATGTTCTGTTCCAGTTTAAACGTTTTCACTCACAAAAAAAGACTTCATTTATTCCGAATAAGATACATTTATATACCTTTTTAAGTCACTTACGTATTTTACTTCTAATGATTACTTTTTCGAAGTTTCACATGAGTTAATAAGACAGTATGACGAAACCTCGACAACGTTTCGTCGATTTACTAAATCAATCATTTACTAAATCAACAAAAGACAAATAAAATCCGATTGTTCGGTTCATTTATACCATATTGAACTCGTTACTTCGAATCAGTATTTATAGATTCGTCATGTTATAACCTTTTTAGTAAAGGTACCGTACACTTTGGTGTATACAGTACATATAAACGCACACACACACACACCATTCCAACGAAAATGAGTATATAAAGATTCCAAACCATTAAACAATTTTTTCTTGATATTTAGATATTACGAATAAGAAATGTTATTTTATTACACGGAAAATATTAGTGAAGAACCGGAAAACCGATTCTAGTTCACCACCGAGTCTACCTTTAGAAGACAGATGTTACACCCTCTGGACCCAAGCTAGGGACCCAGCCCTTCAAGGGACCTCTTCCTTTGCCGTTGGGTGAGGTCATGAGAACGGATCTTTTAGGGTACCTGCCTCCTCGGACCACAGGTACTCCAGTGTTTCTCAACCTGTGCTGACTCACTGAAGTGAAAAAGTGAATATCAACGAATGAGTAGACTGATGAACTTTTTCAAACTAATCTTTTTTGTCATTAAATTCCAGTCATTGATGTTAAGGTTAATATGTATATCTCTTTTTCAGTCACCGACGAATTAAAACACTAAAAAAAAAACTCCGTTTTTGGACTGTCAAGAATTTTATAATTTTTAATTTCTAAATGATTGATAGAAAATTTGTAAGTAAAATTAAATTTTTAACTCAATAATCTTTATGAATTTAAAATTTTACACAAAACACTACTTCTTTCAAACTCTGATACTGAATGGAACTTTTTCTACATATACATAAATCACAAGTGTATGTATATATACATATATTTAAACATAGGATGAGTAGTTATCTTCTGTTCTTTTATATTTAAATTCTAAGAACTACAGTATTTTGTCCTTTATACACAATTTTATACGGTTACTTTGTCCTTTTTCACTTTATTTTATTTATTTTTATATATAATCCGTTTCCTTTAAAATTTCATAATCGTGTTATATTAATTTGAGATGTTAATACGTAACTATAGACAATCAAGATCGTGATACGACATACTGTAGATTCCAAATGTTACTTACAAATGTATTAAGTATATCAGGTCACTGTATCTATAGTCTTCGTATACGGGCTCCCTTTTTCGATTTACAAAAAGTGTTGGGTGAAATAACCTTAGAGACGAAAACGAATGGAGAAACGACATTAAACAGTGTGACAATAAAGTTTTTAAAATTTACTAGTAGTAGGTTTTTAGAAAAGACAAGTTAATTGTATTCTTGTCTAAGTGATGTTAGTGTTATTATTTTTATTATAGTTTTGTAGATAATTTATATCAAGAGGTTACTCGGAACATTTCTACTGTTTCAAACTCTGGACCGTTCCCTAAACTTCAAATAAAGTCAATAGTCATAAGTTTTTATCGTTTTCTGTTTTATCGTCAATTATCAACTACGACACTAAGAGGGCGGTCTTTACATGGGTAATCTATGTTGGAGTCTTTATAAACTTCTATATACGTATACCCGTAAATCATATGGTGACATATATGATCGGTTACTGTTGTTCTTATTGGACTTGTAGGTAAGTGACTTGAAACGAATGTATTCTTACTTGTTAAAGGAGTGTTACATTTTACTCATATACCTTGATGAAATTTAATATACTCTTCGATAGACTCTATTTAATAAATCATAAAATTTTTACATTTCTTTTCACGTCCTCTACTTCGAAATCCTCCCGTCTGTCGAGGTCAATTATAACGTATAACTATGGAAACTATATAATCTGATATAAAGTACAGTTATTCCACTCCTGTCTACAATAGAAATATAAGTGAAACGAAAATATAAATGTCCAATAGAATTAAGAAATAGTAGTAGTGTACAAGTAAAGTATCATTCATTTTCATGATTGTACATAGGTTAAAATGGACTGTACTCTAGGATAGGTCTGAATTGGGGTAGTGAGAAAAATAAAAAAATTGGTAAATAGTAAATAAATAATAATAAAAAAATAAAAAAATGAAATGTCATAGGATAACCAAAACGGTATGTAGTTGTACTTAAAATCCACGAAGGGGACGGTTTCCAACCCGACGGATTAGTATCGTTTTAGGAATGACAGAAGTCTAGTCTAATACAAAGAATATGGACGGACCACCATTTCGTAGACCGACGTTACGTCCTCTGGACCCAAACTAGGGACCCAACCCTTCTAGGGGATCTCTTCCTTTACCGTTGAGTGAGGTCATAAGAACGGACCTCTTAGGGTACCTACCTCCTCGGACCACCCGATGACAGGTACCCACCGTTCTCAGCCTGTGCTGACTCACTGAATTGATTGATTGATATGGAGATCGCAAAAATTTACCAACCAAGAAAAAGTTCACAGGACTTTATAGAGGGTAGAGAAAACAAACGGTCACTGACCTATATTGTGGATAAGTATAAAGTATTAATGGAGTATGTAGTGGTTAAGGTCTTTTCCGAAGGAGTTTAGAAGGGACAGAAGGGAGTTGCATAAAGGTATATATAAAGTTATTGTAGTAAAATATAAAGGAAACAAACATACAAAGTGTAATGTGATTTAACATTTAGGTAATTTAATTACAAATACAGAGATAGAGACGTATATATTATATAACGTGTCGACGACTGTGTGTCAAGTCAAGTCAAGTCAGCGAGTCAGCACAGGCAGAGAAACGCTGGGGTACTTACCGTCGTGCGGTCCGGAGGGACAGGTAGTGGCTGAGGGCCTCAAGTGAGTTTGAGTACACGTAACTCAGCCACTACGGTAGGTCGGTAGAGTAGGAGACAGCAGGGGAAGAGGAGAACGGGGGTTAGGGAGGGTCGTAGTCCCAGAAAAGGTTATTCAGTGGAGAAGCGTCGTCCACCGGTTTCATAACCCCAGAGTCGAAGTAGTAGTCAGGAAGGTTACTTGTGAGTCCTGACTAGAGGAAATCTTACCTGACCAACTTGGAGGAACGTTAGGTTCCCTGAGAGTTCTCAGCAGAGGTTGTGGTGTCAAGTTTTCGTAGTTAAGAAGACGCGAGTCGAAAGAAGTGTCAGGTTGAAAGTGTAGGTATGTCCTGGTGACCTTTTTGGTATCGGAACTGATCTGCCTTACAGATATTAAACGTACATCACTTTCTTATTTTCTTATATTCTTTATTATATCTATAAATTTTCCAACTCACATCAAATCTTGTGTATAAACTCATAGTAAGTGACAAAGTGCTAAATAGAAATGATCATACATTCAAGGGAAGTCATCCGTAAAAGTAAGTGCATAAAGTGACAACCCAAGGATTATGGATTTTTCTATGGACCTTATACATATATATATATATATATATATATATATATATATATATATATGTATATATATATAAGGTCACTAGAGATCCCTAGTGAAGTATTAAAGTTCACTTTATGACATAGTAAAAATTTTCCTCATTAATGGTTGGACGTCATTACTAGTTTACTATGTACCAATTCAAGTTGAACGTAAACACAGGTAGTGAGATCCTATTATATATGTTATTACTTCATTTTCAAGGAGCCAAAGAGATAAAGTCTTTGTAAACATTCTTCCGATTACCAACGATAACTAACGTACTGACTCACTAACTAAACCACAATTACAGTGTAGAAACATCGTTAGATATTCGTTATTAATCAGACATTACGAGACAAACCCGAGTTCATGGTCGTTACTTATTAACGACAGTGGCGTTAGGTCTTTTCTGTCTTGACTGTAAGTGACGGAAACATGAATCGGAATAAAAGAGACATATAAAACTCCCACAGATTCTGTATTCACTGAAGAAGTTTTGTCTGAATTTTCATCAGGTTGTCTCTCGTGAGGTTTCCCCTGACCTCGGTCTTCGACTTAATCGACGATAGGATGTTTCCCTAAATTTAATAAACCCAAGATAACATACGAGCAAAAGGAGATCCGTTTAATTCGTGATAAAGAAATTTTCCTGTTTTCAGTTTTACGACATCTAATATAATACTGACTATTAACATTTACTAATTAAGATTATACTAAATCACTCAATAGTAGTTAAGAATAAGTCATGAATGTATATATATTTAGAGTATCATTAATATAAACGTTTATTAATGTACCCATTTAAAAATGAAAATACGAGAGTACTTTAGTGACGTCTAATTGAACAAATTTCTCTTATCTAAAAAAAACATCTTTGTATAACTAAATCAAAAATACTCCCAAGAAATATAATTCTTTTATTAAGAACAAATCTTTCTTAACAATTTGTCTAGTCTATACCTCATTTTCGAAATCTTTATCCTTTCAAACCCTCAAAAAAAACGAGTAAACCCACTTATCATGTTGTCATCTCGTGTCTCCATTCTCTGATGATCACTGTCTTCCGATTGACGAAACTACTTTCCAGTTATTTTCAAGTATTGTTTTCGAATGAAAACTATCGTTTTCCTCGAGATTCCATTACTTGCGTATCATGATTTAAAGACATATCACCAGTTTCACTAAGACGATGCAGAAGGTACGTTATTTATATTAGAAGATGTTGTTTCAATTTTAAGACGTACCTAAACAGTCATCAATATTCTATCTTAATAATCCGTCAGTCACATTCCAACCCCCGGAGTCAAAAAAAAAACAAACAAACAAACAAAAAAAATTTAAAGTGGAGAAAAAGAGTGTATTCGCAAAACAAGGTAAGTCAAGTCAATTCAGCGAGTCAGCACAGGCTAAGAAACGAGGTAATCGGACTGGGATATGAACAACGAGGTTAGATCCGTAACTATCCTTACGGTGCGACCAGACTCCTAGTATTTTGTAAGTCTAGGTCCTGTTTCGTTAGTAATTGACGACAGGTTAAATAGTTCCTCCTTTTAAGTTCTACCTAGTAATTGAAAATTTATATGTAGACCAGGGGTTTACCTCTTCCGTTACCGTGGGGTGAGGTCATGAGAACGGACTTTTTAGGGTACCTGCCTCTTCGGACCATCCGACGTCAGGTACCCCAACGCTTCTCAGGCTGTGCTGACTCGCTGAAGTGAAAAGTGAAAGTACGCAATCTCTTCCTTTACGGATGGGTGAGGTCACAAAAACGGACCTCTTAGGGTCCCTGCCCCCTCGGACCACCCCACGGCAGATACCCCAGCGTGTCTCAGCCTGTACAGACTTTGCTGAATCGTCGTCGTCCAGGGATTTATCACCAGATCCTGGTTACCAGAACTCTTTCCCAACTCCCGACCGTGAGTCACAGACCTCTTTGACTCTTTGACCCTTGGGTTTCTTCGGCATTTTTCCTGTTTGACCTACAACACTATAAATTGACGAACCAGTCTTTAATGCATGTAGGGCGAGACTTGGTTTGTTTTTGCTTGTCTAGTTAAGATTACTTCTCTATTTGACAAAAATAAGAATGAAAACGTCCATAACGTGGGGGAGAGTCACAGATACGACTCTCAAAACATAGAGATAGGAGATTTTATATGAATGAGACACACACACGCTCAAACACGTTAAGCAATAAGTCGAGGCGTTTGTCTTAAACCAAAAGAAAAAGTCCATATAACCAACCGAGTAATTAATAGAACCCAACTTTAATTCACCTAATTAAAAAAAAAAGAATAAATTAAAAGAGAAAAAAAAATGAAGTTTCACAATATTTACCCTAATAGACCTTCTGTATGTTCTCCCTTTCTCATTTTCGCTGTCTTATATCCGTAGTAACTATTTTCACAAGTCAATTTACCTCTCCTGAAACGTAAAGGCCTTCTGTAACTTTTCCCAGTCACTTCAAAATAGATTTTAAAGTTTTCTAGTCACCTATGGCCGACTATGGGTCAAATTTTGACCTCGATATACAAACTTTTACATACAGTGGATTTCTTGTTTACTTATTTGAAATTTCCAAAGTTCTAGTATACTTAAAAGAAGAGAATTTTAAAGGGCTGGGTCCTTAACTTGGTCCCAGAAAACGTAACGTCCGTATAAGAAATGGTTGACTCGATAGTCCCTGTAGAGAATTATAGATGATCAGTAATTTTAGTACGATGGAAAATCAAAGTCAGATAAAGGATTAACTTGATGATTATGAGAGGTCTTTGAAAATGAAAAAAAAAAAAAACTTCATTAACCAACAGAAGAAATATGACTGTTTTTACGTAGTTATAGTAAGAGTTGCATTTCGGAGTGTATTGATATAATAGTTAACCTTTCAGATTACACTACAGATTTGAAAAATTAACAAAATATTACGGTATACCTTCCATTTGAACACAGGTACTTACTTGAAAGAACTAAAATAGGAAACAAATTGATTATTGAAATGACACATATCTTAAATAAAAGTTTTATTGAAGTTGAACTTGTACTCGTCGCAGTTAGTGAGGAAATAGGAAATCACAGGTTTCAACAACTACTCTTGTATGGACTCGTCCACTAGAGGAGTAACCTTCGTAAATCCTATGGAAAAGAATTACATCATCATATTTTAAATTACTATTGTCTCCTCTTTCTTTTAGTTTTCATTTTCCTAGGATTAAGAATACAAAACAGTGAAATATTTGTAAAACCTTTATGACACTTATATTTTAAGTTAGTAAAACTTCATATATTAAGTTACCTTAAATAAAGTAGAAGTCACACGTTGGTATTGAGGATAAATCAAAGTTTTACTAATATAATGGGAGGTATATTTGGGATATAAGTGTTTCGTCAGTGATGGATCAGGGTGTGGAGGTCGGGATAGTTGGTGATTGGACAAGACCTATGGAGCATATTAACCTTAGATAAGTTACAGTAGAAAATAAAAACCGAGGAAATTAAACCTTATTATAAAGACTCCAAGTTTGTGTGACATCTACTCCAGTCAAATTTAAAGAAAAATATTAACTCATTATAAGGTATTTACTTATATGGGGTAGAACAAATAGGTAAGTAGGTCATTACTTAGACCAAGGTGAAAAACAATAACATTTATCACGACGATACCTGTAAATCCATGTTCATAAACAAAGTTATACACGAAAGTCAAACCCTCCTATACGGTAATTCTCACTTTTAAGACCCGCATACCATTTAATATAAAAATTGAATACCTACAATGTTTTTGAAAGAGTATCAAACCACCAGAAAGTATGTAGTAGAAACTAATTTTTTCAATAAGTTCAGAAAATGGGTTTAAAATTAACATAACAGAAAACCACAATCCATGTTCTTAAGAAATGTATCAGACTTATGACCTGTGGAGAGTTTATATACAAAACTTTTTATATTCGAGAATAATACATCCAATGAAAAAAATTGAAAAGACTATCACAGAAAACTACGTGTTGTCGAAAACAAACAAATAAAAATAAATGGATACTGTAAGTTAAATAGACTCAGAAGAAAAAACGAACATTCCCACAGGACATATTCTCAGGTGTTGGTTTAGGTTCCATTGTCTCTAAATGAAGATACAAAATAAGATTCTCAAAATATAAAAATCGAGAATTTGAGTTCGGTAACTAGTTAGAACTCAATTAATAAGTGTGGTACGATAAAACCGGTATCAAAACAGGTCAGTGAGAATAATTATAAAAACGTATCCAAGAATAATTTATCTATTGAATTCCTAAAGATTAACAGAATGGAAGTATCATTTTATAAAATGATCCCACATACATTCAAGACTTATATTATTTACATGTTAAATCTAAAAATTTTTCATTTAAACAAAAGTGACATGACTATGTCATAGAGGACTCATGTCAAAAAATTAGAAATAAACGAATGAAAATTCAGTGGTCAAAAGAAGTTTGGATAGTAATCGTAAAAACAGACAAGTATAGATACATACAATAATATCGGTGATAAGGACTTAAACATCCACTAAAAGGGAGACACGTATACTTTCTTGAGATGTCTTGTTGTCCGAAATAGAGTCCTCCGTGAACACCCTTAGCATTCCCCTTTGTTCCTCTAGTAACGAAGGAATTTATTAGTTCCCTCTGATCACATTCTATATCAAAACTAAAAAAATCTTTCGGAACAAAGTTAGAGAACAAATCTAGAGAACAAAGTGAGATTTACATTTGACGGAGAAAGGGGGTACAACCAATCCCTTCCTCCCATTGATTTTAGTTGGTTAGTTACTNNAAAAAAAAAAAAAAAAAAAATTGTCTTAGTACAATCATTTAGGGTGAATAAACGAGACGAGATCCTGAACCGATCTTTATTGATTACGTAAGTAGAAGCAAGAGTTATAATGAGATTTAAGTAAGTGAACTCATAAAAAAAAGTATAAAATAAACCGAACACTCTTTCTTACTCTTTAATTTAAACGAAGACATTAGATAGAAAAATTTGAGTTACAGAGTTACTGAAACTTTACACTTTTCTTTCAATCAGAGAGTCAGATCCGAGAGTCAGTACAGGATAAACGGTAGGGTACCTGATGGGTACGGACGGTCGGAGAGACAGGTACCTTAAGAGGTCCGTTCTTATGACTTCACCCAACGGTAAGGGAAGACGTCCACTAGATTGGGTTCCTAGTTCAGGTCCAGAGGACGTAAAGTCCGTCTAAGAAATGGTTGACTTAGCGATCCCTTCGGCTTACTGAAACTCTATTAGAAATTTATCTTAGATGTACATTTTATTACATAAAACAACTTTTATATTCTCCCCAGTCTTACAAAATTAATTAAACTTCATCTCTTTCGTATTCTAAACATATCGTACTTTAGACGTCGTACGGATATACACATGTAATTTAAACGATGGTTTCTTTTTTATATAAATCCATTAAAGTTTATAAATACCCTTATAGTTAAACTGTTGTTTTTATTCAACTGAAATAATAAGGGTTGTACAAAAATTCTGGTAAAAAAGTTTATCGTTGTCTGAGTGTCTGTATCTCGTGTCCGAACATCAACGGTTACCCCTCCGTCACCTTCTCCTTTCCTGACGCTCAAACCCTAATCGTCTACGTTTGTCCTACCTATTGTGTCCCTTGAGATAAGTTATAGGACACTATTTGGTATTATTTTTACATATTTTATATAAATTTTTTAGATATACACACATTGTTAAATGAAACGATATGACGTCTCTACCCTTGTTGTAATATTTATAAAGTTATTGTTAATAAATTTTTAAATTTTCTTGGTAAAGAGTAAATATAATATACATTTTCAAAAAGTAATTATGATATATTTTACGAGAGTCATAGTGAGGATGTCGTTTTGACTAATGTTTAAAGTTTCTCTTCAAAGTCAAGTCAAGTCAGTGAGTCACCACAGACTGAGAAACACTGGAGTACTTAACGTCGTACGGTCCGGAGGGACAGGTAGTGGTTAAAGACCTCAAGTGAGTTTGAGTGCAGGTAGCTCAGTCACTACGGTAGATCGGTAGAGTAGGAGACAGCAGTGGAAGAGAAGGACGGGGGTTAGGGTGGGTCGTAGTCTCAGAAAAGATTACCCAGTTTAGAAACGTACTCCATCGGTTTCATAACCTCAAAGTCCTAATCGTAATGAGGAAGGTTTCTTGTGGGTCCTGACTAGGAAATCTTACCTGATCAACCTAGCTAGAGGAACGTCAGGTTCCCTGAGAGTTCTCAGAAGAGGTTGTGGTGTCAAGTTTTCGTAATTAAGAAACCGTGAATCGGGACAAGTGTCAGGTTAAGAGTGTAGGTATGGACTGGTGTCCTTTTTGGTATTGGAACTGATCTTCCTGGAAACAACCGTTTTATTACAGAGACGAAAATTTATACGACAGATCCAACCAGTATTGAAAGGAAGGTTCCTCATTCGTAGAAAATTAAAGTACCGACGTCAGTGGTAGACGTGACTAAAACCTCGGGGTTTTTTATTTCAGACTGTGACAAAGGTGACAAATGGGTAGATAAAGGATACTTCACTATCATGGTCTACGGTACTAGAATCAAAAGACTTACAACTCGAAATTCGGTTGAAAAAGTGAGAGGAGAAAGTGAAAGTAGTTGACCGAAAAATCAAGAAGAAGTGAAAGACGGTATTCCCACCACAGTAGACGTATAGACTCCAATAACTATAAAGAGGACCGTTAGAATTAAGGTAGAACACGAAGAAGGTCGGGTCGCAAAGAGTACTACATAAGACGTATATACAATTTGTTCGTCCCACTATTATATGTTGGAACTGTATGGGGAAAAGGATAAACCTTGGTCAGACAACAAGGTACAAGTCAAGATTGACAACGAAGGACTGGACGTATATCCAAAGAGTTCTCCGTCCAGTCCACCAGACCATAAGGGTAGAGAAAGTCTTAAAAGGTGTCAAATAACACTAGGTGTGTCAGTTTCCGAAACCGTATCAGTTATTTCGTCTGTATCTACAAAGACACCTTGAGAGAACGAAAAAGGTACTAGGTCGTCTACAACCGTTAAACTAGAGACCTAGGAGACTGAAAAGATTTTGGTCGAACTTGTAGACCTTCAAGTACCAAGTGCATGACAACTTCGGACCGAACCTCCTAAAACTCGTAATAAATGATCGTACACTCTACTCACGTTAACACACCATCAAACTCGTAAGAAACCGTAACGGAAAGAAACCCTAACCTTACTTTTAATTGGAAAAAGTCAGGACACTGGTAACGGCACAAAAGGTTTAAACGACCGTATAACTTACGTCGTGAAAGTGTCGTAGTAGAAAGTCCTAAACTTTATCGAGGTGACCTTAAGGTAGTGGAGGTGATCGAAACAAGTATCACTACGAAAGATTTCGGGTGAACTGAAGTGTAAGGTCCTACAGACCGAGGTCCACTCACTAGTGTGGTAGTACTAATAGACCCAGTACTTCTAGAAGAAACATATCAAGAAGACACATAAGAACGGTGGAGAAGAATTATAGAAGACGAAGACGAAAGACAGGAAATAGTTCGAGTAGAGACGTACTTTACAAGGGAACCATAGAGATTAAAAGAACTTCTTTAGAGATCAGAAAGGGTAATACAACAAAAGGAGATAAAAAAACATAACTAGTGACTCTTTCCGAAAGACTAGATATGACAAGAAGCCTTGAGACGTAAGTTTACGAATATAGAAAGGAAAAGAGGAAACGGAAAACGAGAAGAAGAAAAGTGTCGATAAACATTCCGGAGGGGTCTGTCGGTAAACCGAAAAAACATGAAGAAAAGGTACCTTCGAATAAGGAAAATTTTAAAATATACACTATAATTTTAGGTGATTTATATACATTTTCAATATAATTTTAAGTTAATTTATTTTCCTATAAAAACTTCCTGTTTAATTACTTTAAAATCTTAGTCTACAAGTCATTAATGAGTTAAATAGGGTCATATCATAAAATTCCTGTATACTTTTGATACGTAATTCTTATTTTTCAATTAATTTACAGAAGTCTATTTAATTTTTTTCCTTTACCTACCTGTTGAAGTAACTTAATACGGATACTAATACAGATTATCAGTAACCCGTGATTGGAACCAGATCCTTGAAAATTCAAAAAAGATGTAAAATTACTTAAATAAGGAGTTAAGATTTTCACTAACGACCATAATCCTACTAAAATACCTCTACCTCTACAATTCAGTGAATGGTTCCAGTGTGTTATGGTTCAACGTCTGGATCCTAAACCCAGGTCAGACAGACGGAGAGTCTTTGTATACAACTTAGTGATGTGAGATGTCTACGAATCACATCGAATCACACACAAGACATTTATCATATAAATGATTATATCATCCTATATTATGTCATGTATAAATATATCATTCATATATGATATTATATATATAAACATATATACATATAATGTCATCTTATTAATCACATTATTTGACATGGACTTTTATATATTACTCGTCTTACTACCAGGGTTTAAACGGATATAAGATTATGGCTCTTAGACACTAAAAACATATCATATACCGTTTTCTTTTAAACTTAGGAAGACTATCAGTCTCCCTCGCCCGTCCTGTTTCTTTCTCTCTCTACGTTGGTGTTTTCTTTCAAGTCTCTCTATAGTATACTTCTATTAAACTGAACGGTAACGATCAAAACTTCTACTTTCTTTTCGAACATTCGGTTCCTTAGTTCGTTCGTTTTCTTTAAATTTTTGAGTTCTTTTACCTAAGAGGGAATATAGAAGGTCCTTCCTTACGTCGGAACTACCTTAGAACTAAAATTCGATCGATCTGGAAAATCTGAAAACTAAGTCTTTTGATATTCTTAACCTTCTCTTAATTAAACACAACGAAGTCCAATAATCCGATATCATTTACCAATGTCGTCTTTGTCTTGCCTTATCAACTTACTATCTGATGACTACAAACCAAAATCAAATGTTACTGACAAACGTACGATTCAGGGAAGTCAACACAGGCTGAGACTCTGGGATGCCTAACATCGTTTGATCCGTGGAGATAGGTACCCCAAGAGGTCCTTTCCTATCACCTCACCCAACGGTAAAGGATAAGATCCCCTAGGAGGGTTGGGTCCCTAGTTTGAGTGTAGAGAATACAGAGGACGTAACTGCCTAAGAAATGGTGATCATGGTGTACCCTTCGGTATTGTTGACAAATTGTCAAACAATACCATTACAACATTGTCGGGTAATATTAAACAATGAATTAAACTTTAAATATTACTGTTTGTATTATGTCAGTCGTAAACTAAAATACTTGGAAACGAATTCAATAATATTAAATTTTTAATAGTAAGTAATAAGAAATATTGTAATATTAATAGATGGAAATGGAGTCCTCCACCCTAAATTCTAGGTTTCTCACCACTAAATTAAAAGGTTCTTACCCTTTTTAATCCACCAATGGTTTTTCTGTTTTCGAGATTTGAAGAGTCGAGATTTAAAGAGATTCAGATCAATCCCATTCTTAATTACAAGTTTTAACAATTAATTAGTCTTTACTTCAGTACCTTTCACAACAACAATTAACTTTAAATGTGTGAACATTCTCCACACTTGTTACTACTTCTCAGTTATTTAACACTGAATTTATTGTAAGACGTCATTTTACAATCGTACTGAAACCTGTGTCATTAAGTAGACAGTGAGGTTTAACTTCCCTAAGACGAGTTAATATAACTCTAGGTACCACTTATTTCTTTCTGTCATACCAATGTCACTCGTTCCTCTCTTTATTACGGACCTATTTAGACCCATCTATCTTTCTCGTTCCGGTGTACCCCAAAACTTTCGGTACCATTTGAAAGTGGAAATAAACACACACACACACACACATACATACACACACACACACATATTAACTCGTGTTAGTTTTCTACTTTTCTGCACTTACAAGAAATTGGTTCGTTAAAAGTGTATTGACCAAGATTTCCTCTCTTTCTAAGTTTTTCTGACTAATCCCCAAGTGACTTTATGATGTCTACTAGTTGTCGTCACCAGTCTTGATTCTACAATTGCCTTTTTTTTTTCAGTGGTATCCTGGATCTGTCTAACTTACTTCCCCTTCTCTTTTTCTCTCCTTTATGGAAACAGTACTAGACAACGTGTCACGTCAGATGGCCTTTTCCATTTCACTCCCCTACTCCTCCCTCATTGAGTCTCTCTTTGTCTGTTAAGGATACCCCGGTATATTTCAAAATTTACCGGATAAACAGTTTTACTACCCATACTTTCCGTCAGTAAAGTTACTATCCAAACTTTTCTATCACCTTTTTAATCGTACCTCTATAGTGTACACTACGGTAAGGGTATTTAACCATACATTTCTGTAAGTTTATCCATTTGATGAATCCCTCTTTTATATTCATCTTCTGTCCCTATACCTGTGAAAATAATATTACTGTTTAAGAAAGTCTATTATAGGTACCTTTACAGATCCTCTTTTACGAAATACTCGTGTGAACGTCACGTGACCACGGATTCAAAAGAAAATTTTTATAAAAACTTCATATTATCTCTTTTTTTTAATTATCTTACTATCAGTTTAAAAATTTAAGTTAGACATTATTATCTTAGTTTTAATATATTAAGGACATACACAGTTTAATGAGAGAGTAGCCCAAAAGATTCCTTCTTACAAACTATATAATGACTCATACTTGAAATTAACCTCTTCCTTTACCGTCGGGTGAGGTCACAAGAACGGACCTCTTAGGGTGCCTGCTCCCTTGGACCACCCGACGGTAGATACCCCAGCGTGTCTGAGTCTGTACTGACTTCTCTGAATCCTCGTCATCGTCGTCGTCGTACTTGAAATTACAAAAAGTTATTTTTACTCCTTTACACATCGTCTTAATATTTTCGAAGATAGTTGTGACTCCAATGTGACTTCAATTACACTTCTTACCTGACGTCCGTCACATATCTATGACGTATCTTATAGTTAATATATCGTGTGAGGGATTAATGTATTAAATAAAATCAAATAATAAAACTTTTGACAGAGTGACAAGTTGAAATTAATAAGAAAGGAATTTGACAAACAAGGAATTCTTCACCTGTGTAAACCCCAATTAAGGGACTTGTAATCAGAATTCCTCTTAACAAAAGAAAGAAAGAAAAAAAAAAAAAATTAACTTGGATACGTAACTTCTACTTTCAAAACATCCGTGTAAACTTAGTTATTTTTACCTTAGACACTCTTATCGGAACCCTACAGTGACTAATTCTTTACTGTTTACTAACAGAAAAGAAAGATTCGATTCTATCCCTTAACAGTCTAGTCTCTATAACGGGTGGTCAATCATTCTAAATGACCACCAAAATTCCTGTGGTATGTTAGGTACGATTTTATGTTTCCCTTTCCACGTCCCATGAATCACTTCTAAGGTTCTAGGGATTTCCCACGTAGAGTTCGGGTGAAGAGTTCTTATCCAGTTCCATTTTTCCTGTCAGCGAACGTAATATTTTGTACGACATTAATCAAATACTTCTTAAAGGTAAAATATGAATATATCGAATGTACGATAAAAGGTCTCTCATACAAAGTAATAAATATCTAAGGAATTATGGTTTCCGTTGGGATTTGGTCCATATCAGATCATTTCGTAAAATTTCCATTCATAAGACGAGGATAATTTAGGGTAATCAAACAAAAAATCCTATAGATAAGAATCGTACAAAGGTTACTCTAATCTAGTACAAGAAAGTAGGATTCCTCACAGAGAAGTAATTTCTCTTGTAAAATATCCACTTGATAAACAATCAGTAGAAGACAGGAGGCAGTAACAGAGGTATGACATACAAAATATCTGTGTAATTGTAAAAGACAGAATGTAAAACACAATATAAAAGATGTTTCTAATTATTATGATTGTACTACTGTTACTTACTCTAAAAATTTGAATATAATATTTATCCTTGAAAGAAACTTTTTGAACAATTTGTAGGATACAGAAGTCTCAACAAAATTGTAAAAAACAGTCACGTTAATGAGAATAGGAGGTCACTGGTGTTAGTAAACTCTAAAAATATATAAGACTACATTCGGAAATAAGTTACAAATTAAAAGTATTTCAGTTGAAATGAAGGAAAAGACCTGTTTCAAAAGTGTCCAGAAACAATTGGCCACCGAAGTTAATTCTAGTATTTTTATAAAAGAGTAAGACTTCTTAATAGTAAATGTGTTCAGACCAAAATTAAGATATTTAGATAAAAAGCTTCGTAAACAAGAAACATATCGAAACAGTATCTCTAATTACATCATTAAAGGGGTATATGCTATGAAAAACTGACTACTCTACCATTGACTTCTTGTAATACCACACTTAAGAGTCTATGTGAACCAAACACTTAAATTGTCATGGGGTTGTTATTAACCTTTCATTAACCTGTAATCACAGGTCCACAGTCACAAAATGTGTCAAATATATATGGATTATCCCTACCGTGTCAAAACGAAGAGACAAATAAGTTTGGGTTACTTAACTTAGAACGTTAATAAAATCAACACTATAAGTCCGATAATCTTTTGTTACCATTTCTGGTGTAAAGAAAGACTACTTGGTGATAAGGGATTTCAAATTATATCGTAAGTGTGTTAACTTGAAGGAAACGAACCAAGAGATTCGGTATGTCAGTGACTGGAAATTTGGGTAGTCCCTAACATAGACTAGGGGATACAAACATTACTTATTCGGGAGACGATGGTGACAACCGTCGAAACAATTTCAATAATAATTTAATTAGGTATATTAATCTCGAAATAAAAGAGAATTCCTGTTAAAGGTTAGTAAGGACCAGAGGACCTTTTATCGAAAAGACTACGGAAATAAACACAATTTTTTTCTGAAAAAGTAGTAGAACTATTGTAAGATCTCGACAATAAAGTTAGGATGACTCTGAGAGGTTTGTTCTAGAGTTGTATGGATATATTATAAACTTTCTTACCCCGACCACGTAAGTATGTCCTACAAGTAAACATACAAAGTAAACGTATAAACTGTAAAAAATCAATGAAATGATATAAACGTTAAGTATTTACAAAGACTTACGTGGTCGTGGAAAATCAATTTACGGCTCACGACAAGTTAAAATACCTATATACATTAAACAATAGTCAAGAGGATAATTACTAGTCTAATAAAACTTATTTTATAGAAACTTGTTAAAATATTTTATTTATACTTCTTATGTTATATTTTTAAAATTTGTTTACAAATCATATGTAATAGTATGTATCCATGTATAGTTCCTCAGGTATAAGACAGAAACCTATTCATACATTAACTGAGATAATTTTCGACTTTTTACTCAAATAGTCTGACTATTTTATTCAATGGGAAGTAATACCTATTACAAAACGTATCGGATAGAAACAGTTAAATTGAAAGTTAAAGTCCACAAGACCTTATAAAATCATAATTCGTAAGTTCTAACTTCGTAACAACTCTTACAAAGATACAAATTAACTGACAAGTTCGTTGATGAAAATACTTTAGAGACAATAAGAAAATAGATAAAACATAACCAACCTAAGAAACAGAAAACAAATAACTAAAGATCATAAAGTAAAATATCTCTACTCTAGAAAGGATTACATACATTAAGACGTTTACAAAATAAGGTCAGATATCGAACAAAAAATAAAAGAAATGTAACTAAAAAAATAATGACACATAAACAACAAAACAAAAATTAATTTTATTAAATAAAAAATTTCATCAAAGCACAAATGACTTTTGCCTAATATTTCTTCTCAAGGGAGAGGTAAGTGACGTATATCGAATGGAATAATAATTGTAGTACGTTATCACAGTGTGTAAACAATTTTAACTACATTGTTTATAACATTGTAACATATATTGATTTCGGGTAGCAAATCTAATCAATTGAGAAACATGGTATGTCAAGATATCCAAAACTGTCTACCTAGGTTCTTAGGTGGTAATGACACAGTATGTCTCACAAACAACACGAACGATTAAGCGACGTCAGTACAGATTGAGAAACACTGTGGTACCTGACATCGGACGGTCCAAGGAGACAGATATCCTAAGAGGACCGTTCTTATGACCTCACCCAACGGTACGGGAGGAGGTCCCCTAGAAGGAATGGGTCTATACCTTAGGTATAGAGAATACAGAGGACGTAACCGTCCGTCCAAGAAATGGTGAACGTGGTGGACCCTTCTGGGAACTGTATGTTTCGTCACCTTAAACTTTTAGGATGCACGAAGGTGTCAAGTAGGGAATGAAAGGGCTTTGGGACCGTGGAGACCATATAAAAATAAAGATTTGAAAACGGAAAAATGTTATTTTATATAAATTTAGTACGTCACACATTAGAAAAGTCTGACCGAACAAAGTGACTCATTATACTTAAATTTGAAGGAAATAGAGAGAAAAAATTTCCTAATATTAAATAAAGAGGTCTCAATTCTCTTTTATATCTTTCATAAATTATATTGGTCTTTCCCGTCTTTTTCTAATTTATATATTCTTTTATTTGTTTCTTGGTCCCTGCACTTATTTTATTAACACTTATACCATTTATAATTTGTTTGATATAGTTATTTTGAAGATTCAAACTTACTGAATTTATATGGCGACTATCTCTTACCAATTATTTATGTTTTATAGCGATCTACAACAAATTTTACTTGAGTGAAATTTATATTCATATGTCTTTCAAATTTCACTTCTCTATGTCTATAAGGTTCGATCATCATTAGTTTGAAACTTAATAGATATAGTCAAAGTTAGTGTCGGTTATAGTCTAGTTATAATAATAGTCCTTATTTATCCTTGTTATGAATTACTATTTTTGCCTGTCAAAAGGTTCTTTTGTTTTGGGATCAATTACACATACGTAAATTGATATATTGTAGTTTTATGTTACAGAAAACTACTGATATAAAATCGAAGATGATTTAGTTTTAATATCGGAATAAAAGAAATAACCACTACAGATAACAAAGAAATATTCTTATAAACGGATGGAACACAGTATTTCGGTACCAAAGAAAAAGGTTATACGAAGAAAAACAACAAGGTAAATAGTGTAAGCACAGACACAACGACAAGTCACGTATCAGTACAGGCTGAGAAACGTTGGGGTACCTCACATCGTTCGGTCTGAAGGGATAGGAAGTGGTTGAGGACCTCTGACGAGTTTGAGTACAGGTAACTCAGCCACTACGGTAGATTGGTAGAGTAAGAGACATTAGGGAAGAGGAGGACGGAAGTTAGAAAGGGTCGTAGTCTCAGAAAATATTACGTAGTTGAGAAGAGTAGTCCACCAGTTTCATAACCTCGAAGTCGAAGTCGCAGTCAGGGAGGTTAATTATAAGTCCTAACCAAAGGAAATCCTAAATGACCAAACTAGAACATCAGGTTCCTTATGAGTTCTCAGAAGAGGTTGTGGTGTCGAGTTGTGGTGTTGTTAAGAAACCTTAATACCGGATTGAGAGTATCGGTATGTACTGATGACCCTTTTGGTATCGAAACTGATGTCTGGAATCAACCGTTTCATTACAGAGATAAAAAATTACGAAACAGATCCAAACAGTATCGAAAAGAAGGTTCCTCGTTCGCAGAAATTTAAAGTACCGATGTGAGTGGTAGACGTCACTAAAACCTCGGGTTCTTTTATTTCAGACAGTCACAAAAGGAACAACAGTCTAGGTAAACGGTACTTCACTATCCTGGTCTATGGTACTAGAATCAAAAGACTTACAACTCAGAATTCTGTCCCAAAAGTGTGTGGACAAAGTGAAAGTAGTACTCTGAAAAGTCAAGGAGAAGTGAATAACGGTATTCCTACCACAGTAGACTATTAACTTTATGCACTATAAAGAGTACCGTTAGAACTAAGGTCGAACACGAAGTAGGTCGTGTCGTAAACCGTACTCCATGAAACCTATATTCAATTTATTTGTCCCACTTTCATATGTCGAACTACATGACGAAAGGTTGAACTTTTGTCAGGTAGTAAAGTACAGACCAGGATTGACAACTAAGAACTGGAGGTATGTCTAAAAAGTCTTCCGTCTATTCCACCAGACCATAAGTCAAGTCAAGTCGAGTTAGAGAGTCAACACAGGCTGAGAAACGCTGGGGTACTTAACGTCGTGCGGTCCGGAGGGACAGGTAGTGGTTACGGGCCTCAAGTGAGTCTGAGTGCAGGCAGCTCAGGCACTATGGTAGGTCGGTAGAGTAGGAGAGAGTAGGGGAAGAGGAGGACGGGGATTAGGGAGGGTCGTAGTCTCAGAAAAGGTTACTCAGTTGAGAAGTATACTCCACCGGTTTCATGACCTCGAAGTCGAAATCGTAGTAAGGAAGGTTTCTTTAGGGTCCCAACTAGAGGAAATCTTACCTGACCAACCTAGAGGAACGTCAGGTTCCCTGAGAGTTCTCAGAAGAGGTTGTGGCGTCAAGTTTGCGTAGTTAAGAAGTCGTGAGTCGGAAGAAGTGTCAGGTTGAGAGTGTAGGTATGTACTGGTGACCTTTTTGGTATCGGATCTGATCTGCCTGGAATCAACCGTTTCATTACAGAGACGAAAACTTATATGATAGATCCAACCAGTATTGAAAAGAAGGTTCCTCATTCGCAGAAAATTAAACTACCGACGTTAGTGGTAGATGACTAAAACCTCGGGGTTTTTATTTCAGACTGTGACAAAGGTGACAAAGGGGTAGAATAAGGGTACTTCACTCCCCTGGACTACGGTACTAGAAGTAAAAGACTTACAACTCGAAATTCGGTTGAAAAAGTGAGAGGAGAAAGTGAAAGTAGTTCTCCGAAAAATCGAGGAGAAGTAAAAGACGGTATACCCACCACAGTAGACGTATAAACTCCTATAACTATAAAGAGGGTCGTTAGAACTAAGGTCGAACACAAAGAAGGTCAGGTCGCAAAGAGTACTACGTGAGACATATATTCAATTTATTCGTCCCACTGTTATATGTCGGAACTGCATGAGGAAAAGGATAAACCTTGGTCAGACAACAAGGTACAGGTCAAGATTGACAACGAAGGACTGGACGTATGTCTAAAGAGTTCTCCGTCCAATCCACCAGACCATAAGGGTAGAGAAAGTCTTAAAAGGTGTCAAAGAATACTAGGTGTGTCAGTTTCCGAAACCGTATCAGTTATTTCGTCTTTATCTACAAAAAGACCTTGAGAGAACGAAAAAGGCACTAGGTCACCTACAACCGTTAAACTAGAGACCAAAGAGACGGAAAAACTTTTGGTCGAACTTGTAGTCCCTCAAGTAACAAGTGCATAACGACTTCAGACTGAACCTATTAAAACTCGTAATGAAATGATCGTACACTCTACTCACGTTAACACGCCATCAAACTCGTAAGAAAACGTAACGGAAAGAAACCTTAATGATAGAACAATTCTTAAAAGACGTCAAACAACATTTGTGTCTCGGTTTCCGAAATCGTATAAGTTACTTCGTCTTCAACTACAAAAAGACCTTAGGAGAACCAAGTGGATACTAGGTCACCTACAACCGTTAAAATAGAGACCAAGCAGACGGAAAAAACGTCGGTCGAACTTACAGACCTCTAAGAGTCAAGTACATGACAACTTCGGTTCGAAGAGAAGGTCTTTTAATCTCAATGGTTCCCCTTTAAAGTACGTTTCTACCGTGTTATTTTCTGTCTTTACCATACTTGAATTGTCTTCGTCTTCTATAACTCTTCTACACCGTTCTTATGTTTCTTCTTGATATGCTTTTTCTACATGTACTGGGTCTATTAGAGTTACCACAATAGTGAATGGATCTCAGTCTGTAGAACCTTACACTTCAGTTCACCCGGAATACTTCGTAGTGTTAATTGTTTCGATTACTCCCATTACTCTAAGGTCAACTCGATAAAGTTTAGGATTTTCTACTATGACACTTTCATGATGTGAGTCGTCACCGGTGTCCTGACCTTTTCCAGTCAAAAGTAAGGTTAAGGTTTCTTTCCGTTACGGTTTCTTACAAGTTTGACGACGTTCGATCGTTTCATTATGAGTTTTAAGAGGTTCAGTCCGAAGTTTTCATGTACTTGTTACATGAAGGTCTACAAGTTCGACCTAAATCTTTTCCGTCTCCTTGGTCTCTAGTTTAACAGTTATAGACAACCTAATAGTTTTTTCGTACTTTCAAGGTCATTTTGTAGATGAAGACGAATAACTGATACGGTTTCGGAAACTGACACACCTAGTGTTATTTGACACCTTTTAAGACTTTCTCTAACCTTATGGTCTGGTGGACTGGACGGAGAACTCTTTAGACATACGTCCAATCCTTCGTTGTTAATCTTAACCTGTACCTTGTTGTTTGACCAAGGTTTAGCCCTTTCCTCATACAATTCCGACATATAACAGTGGGACGAATAACTTAAATATACGTCTCATGTAGTACTCTTTACGACTGGACTTATTTTACGTTCGACCTTAGTTCTAAGGACCCTCCTTATAGTTATTAAAGTTTATACGTCTACCGTGGTGGGAATACCGTCTTTCGCTTCTTGATTTCTCGGAGAACTACTTTCACTTTCTCCTCCCACTTTCAACCAAATTTTGAGTTGTAAGGCTTTTGATTCTAGCACCGTAGACCAGGGTAGTAAAGTACCCTTTATCTATCCCTTTGTCACGTTTGTCACCGTCTGAAATGAAAGCCCCGAGGTTTTAGTGACGTCTACCACTGACGTCGGTACTTTAAATTGCTGTGAACGAGGAACCTTCTTTTCGACACTGGTTGGATCTGTCGTATAATTTTTCGTCTCTGTAGTGAAACGGTTGTTTCACTTTCAGACAGACCAGTTTCGATACCAAAAAGGTCATCAGTACATACCTACACTCTCAATCTCATATTTCTTTGGACTCACGGTTTCTTAACTACGGAAACTTGACACCACAACCTCTTGGAACTCTCAGAGAACCTGCCGTTCCTCTAGGTTGGTCAGTTAAGATTTCCTTTTGTCGAGACTGATAAGTAACCTTCAAGACTACGACTTCGACTTTGACGTTATCAGACCAGTGGATTACGTTTCTTGAATGAGTAAACTTTTCTGGGACTACGGACTTTTATAACTTCCGTTCTCTTCTTCCCCTACAGTCTCCTACTCTACCAATGTACCGTATTGGTTGAGTTTTCCGTACTAAAACACATTTGAGACCCTCAACAACTGCCTGTCCCTTCGGACCACACAACGTCAAGTACCCCAGTGTTTCTCTGTACTGTCTAGCTGACTTGACTGACTTGACTTGACTTGGGATCGCACCTTACAAAACTCGTAATGGAACGGTCGAACACTTTACTCACGTTAATACGTCATCAAACTTATAGAAATCGTAGGGAGAAGAAACCCTAACTTTACTTTTACTAGAAAAGACCAGGATACCTGTGACGACTCAAAAAGTGTAAACAACCGTATAACTCGTGTCGTGAAATTGTCGTAGTTGAAAATTTTAAACATTGTCGAGTTGACTTTAAGGTAGTGCAGATCATCGCAACAAACATCACAAAGAAGGATTCCGGGTGAATTGACGTCAGATTCTACAGACCGAAATCTACTCATTAGTATGGTAACACCAATAGACCCAGTAATTCTAGAAAAAACATATAAAGAAAATACAGAAATTAAAATTTAATTAATAATACTTACTAAACTAGACATCTACCTCAAAGAATACAAAAAAATTTATGACTATTGGTTCAACGATGTCGTCCTACATAACTTTTATAAAGTGTTACTTTAACGTAACTGTGTAAAAAGATTTGAGTTTACTGATATAGACACTCAAATGCAGGTGTAAAAGATATCCAGATTAATCAGAAAGATTACGGAGGTATCAAAGTAATAGTGTCAATACATCCTTTAGAACGTTATATCATTGTATTCAATAGAAACGAAAACAAATGTTTTAACAGATCCGACGGAATGCCAAAAACGTAAGAGTATAAATAAACTTTAAATCAACAGTTAAACAATAATTTTTATGAATAACCTTAAAACTATGCCTATCATAGCTGAGACATATACTATAAATGTCGAGAAAAACCGGGGTATCTGACATCGGACGGTCCGAGGAGACAGGTACCTTAAAAGGTCTGTTCTTATGATATCGTCCTACGGTAAAGGATGAGGTCCCCTTTAAGGGTTTGCTCTCTGACTTGGGAAGAGAGAGCACAGAGGACGTAAGAAATGGTGATCGTGGTGGAACGTTGGGGTGTAATATGTCTCTTCCCCTCCTTTGTATAATATGTCTAATATATATTTATTCGACACCCTACAACCTATTAAGGTCGAGTAGTGTCATCATGTATCGTTTTACACTACTTATAGGGTGCACGTGAACTTTTTACACATAATGCGTGTATAATCTAAAGTAAGATCCTTTTATAATAACCATAACTAAACTATTTATCGTGACAAGTTTACAAAATACAGAAATGATCATAAACAAAAAGACAAGAAATTCGTCATTTTAATCATAAAATTTTATAGGTTCATATCAAGTCAGAGTCAGTACTGATTAAAAAAACGTTGAGATACTTCACGTCGTGCGGTCCGGAGGGACAGGTAGTAGTCGAGGGTCTCGACGGAGTTTGAGTACAGGTAACGTCAGGTTCCTTGAGAGTTCTCAGAAGAGGTTGTGGTGTCAAGTTTTCGTAGTTAAGAAGCTGTGAGTCGGAAGAAATACCAAGTCGGGCGTGTAGACATATATTGATGACCTTTTTGGTATCGAAACTGATCTGTCTAGAAACAATCATTTCATTACAGAGACGAAAAATTATACGACAGATCCAACAGATCCAAAAGAAGGTTCCTCTTTCGTAGAAAATTAAAGTACCGAGGTTCACATATATATAGTCTTATTTGACATATATCTACGTCGATCAAAGGATCACCCTCTTCCGTTACCGTGGGGTGAGGTCATGAGAACGGACCTTTTAGGGTACCTGCCTCCTCGGACTTTCCGANTATATTGATGACCTTTTTGGTATCGAAACTGATCTGTCTAGAAACAATCATTTCATTACAGAGACGAAAAATTATACGACAGATCCAACAGATCCAAAAGAAGGTTCCTCTTTCGTAGAAAATTAAAGTACCGAGGTTCACATATATATAGTCTTATTTGACATATATCTACGTCGATCAAAGTATCACCCTCTTCCGTTACCGTGGGGTGAGGTCGTGAGAACGGACCTTTTAGGGTACCTATCTCCTCGGACAATCCGACGTCAGGGACCCCAGTGACTCCCAACCTGTGCTGACTCGCTGAAGTGAAAGTGAAAAGTGAAACTACGTAACCTCTTCCTTTACCGTTGGGTGAGGTCACAAGAACGGACCTCTTAGGGTCCCTGCCCCCTCGGACTACCCGACGGCAGATACCCCAACGTGTCTCAGCCTGTGCTGACTTTACTGAATCGTCGTCGTCGTCAAAGTATCACGTACGTACGGACGAGTCAGTGAGTCAGTACAGGTTGAGAAACGCTGGGGTAACTGACATCGGACGGTCTGAGGAGACAGACATCTCAAGAGGTCCGTTCTTATGATCTCGTACAACGGTAAAGGAAGACGTCCCCTAGAACCTTGATTTGGTCGTAGCGACCACGGAAGACGTAGCCGTTCTCCTAAGAAATGGTGACTCGGTAGGTCCTTCGGGGGAGTAAAGTATCATGACATGTTACGTCCAAGTATTATTATAAGTGTATTCATTATGTGTTCTTTGTGTTTCTATTTATTTTATAAAAATTAGGATGTTATATCATGAAACTTTACATATCATCACGTCATGTTATCGACCGTTTGTCCTCACTGAAACTTATTTGTCCGTTCTTCTCAATGACTGCCCTCCTCCCTTTCGTCAATTCTCTAACATCTCGACTTCCTAGTAGTCGTTATCCTCTTCCTCCTGTTCGATGTTAAAGTGAGTACGAACTGTACCTATCTTAGTTACCAAGAGTAGCAACTTTCAAGTGTTGAACTCCCAAGTATACATCCCCTGAAGGACATTATAAAAATCTTATACAAAAGTTAAATGTCCTTTCTATGTTTCTATGACGTCAATCAAGAGTTTATGGAATGTGTGTCAAAGAGAAAATAATTGGAGAATGTGAGGATGTCGTAGTCAAGTCAAGTCAAGTCAGTGAGTCAGTACAGGCTGAGAAACACTGGGGTACTTAGCGTCGTGTGGTCCGGAGGGACAGGTAGTGGTTGCGGGCCTCAAGTGAGTCTAAGTGCAAGTAGCTCAGTCACTACGGTAGGTCGGTAGAGTAAGAGACGGCATGGGAAGAGGAGGCCGGGGGTTAGGGAGGGTCGTAGTCTCAGAAAAGGTTATTCAGTTGAGAAGTATACTCCACCGGTTTCATGACCTCGAAGTCGAAATCGTAGTAAGGAAGGTTTCTTTAGGGTCCCGACTAGAGGAAGTCTTATCTGACCAACCTAGAGGAACTTCAGGTTCGCTGAGAGTTCTCAGAAGAGGTTGTGGTGTCAAGTTTTCATAGTTAAGAAACCACGAGTCGAAAGAAGTGTCAGGTTGAGAGTGTAGGTATGTACTGGTGTCCTTTTTTGTATCGGAACTGATCTGTCTGGAAACAACCGTTTCATTACAGAGACGAAAACTTATATGATAGATCGAACCAGTATTGAAAGGAAGGTTCCTCATTCGTAGAAAATTAAAGTACTGACGTTAGTGGTAGACGTCACTAAAACCTCGGGGTTTTTAATTTCAGACTGTGACAAAGATGACAAAGGGGTAGATAAAGGGTACTTCACCTACCCTGGTGTACGGTACTAGAAGCAAAAGACTTACAACTCGAAATTTGGTTGAAAAAGTGAGAGGAGAAAGTGAAAGTAGTCCTCCGAAAAATCAAGGAGAAATGAAAGACGGTATTCCCACCACAGTAGACGTATAGACTCCAATAACTCTAAAGAGGACCGTTAGAACTCGGGTCGGACACGAAGAAGGTCGGGTCGTAAAGAGTACTACATGAGACGTATATTCAATTTATTCGTCCCACTGTTATATGTCGGAACTGCATGAGGAAAAGGATAAACCTTGGTCAGACAACAAGGATGTTAATTACTTGGTTATAACTGTTTAATAATAACTGATTTCAGATGTAAAATAAACCTCGGGACTTGTTAACTACGAAAACTTGACACCACAACCTCTTCTGAGAACTCTCAGGGAACCTGACGTTCCTCTAGGTTGGTCAGGTAAGACTGCCTCTAGTCGGGACCCTAAAGAAACCTTCCTTACTACGATTTCGACTTTGAGGTCATGAAACCGGTGGAGTATACTTCTTAACTGAGTGACCTTTTCTGAGACTACGACCCTCCCTAACTCCCATCCTCCTCTTCCCCTGTTGTCTCCTACTCTACCGAACTACCGTAGTGGCTGAGCTACCTGTACTCAAACTCACTTGAGGCCTTCAACCACTACCAGTCCCTCCGGATCGCACGACCCTAAGTACCCCAGCGTCTCAGACTGTACTGACTCGCTGACTTGACTTGACTTGAAAAATGGATCATATAAAATAGAAAAGGTGTGACGTAAATCAGGAGTATAAGGAATCCGAACACATACAGCACACTAACAAAGAGTCTGAGAGAAGTAAAAAATAATGGAGGTTTCTAAACTCCTCAGGTACGATACAGAAATCATTATACAAGGAGATTATCCTAAATAAACTACAAGAAAAATTTCTAATATGATCCTGATACAAAACCCCTTTTTCTGGTGTCCCCATTTCACCCCATTTCACGGTAAAGTAGTGTAGTACAGTTCCCATAATGAAAATTTTACTACATAATGACAGTCACAATTGAATCAACTGAATCACAAACATGTCACAGAGGAGACATTTCTATGAGATACAAAAGGGACAGGAATCACACAAGAACCCTCTTTCGGTGATACAAGATAGTTGTAAATTTCCCACCCTGAGTACGAAGTGGAGGAACTTCCCGAATTCTTGTGTCAGACTTACCTTGAACAAACATACATCCCTTGAAAGACATAATTACTCTCATATCGTAATTCAGTTGGATGGATAAGAAAGACGGATTTAACAATAAACGACAAAATTAATACACACCTGTCGTATTACTGAGTTACCCTAGTAGATAAGATTTTATAGTATTAAAACTAATATATATCTTCTTTATTTTGGACTAGCAAGGGTATTATTTTAAGTTGACACCAAAGTTAAACAGATGATGAAGAAATTCAAAATACTTTACGTGAAGTACATAAAACTTGAAAGGACCATCGAGTCGACCATTTCTTAGGAGGACGTTGTACCCTCTGGACCAAAGTTAGAGACCCAACCCTTCTAGGGGACCTCTTCCCTTTCCGATGGGTGAGGTTATAAGATCGGACCTGTTAAGGTACTTGACATATCAGGTACCCCAGTGTTTCCCAGTGTATACTGATTCTCTGAAAGTGGAAGCACATCAAAATTTTAAAGAAAATCAAGGTAAGTGTTATCAATAACAATGTAGAAAAAATTCTATTAAGGAAAAATAGTAATATTTTACAAGGACAAATAGTAGAGAATTTCAAATAAAACGAACCACAATTATATCGGGGTGTATATGGGGATGTTAATAATAAAGGATACAAAAATAAAGAAATGAAACTTACATAAACATGACAATTTAACTTTAGTACCGACAACCTTACATGCTTATCAATTCATAAAAAATCACCTAAGAGTATCAGAGAAATAATGAACTCCAAAATCGGACAATTATACATGCCTAGATAAACATAATATAAACAAGATGAACAAGAAAAAAATTGAGGAAGAAACAAAGGACAGAAACAAATACTTCGTCACAAGGACAGAGAGAAAGGGGAAAAAAAAGAGGGGATATCAAATTTAAAGTGAGACTATAAAAGTCGAAATAGAAGAATATAATAAATCACTAACACGATTCCTAATATCTTGTTAATGTTTCTATTTCTATTCATAGGTAGGAATTAAATATAGGTTTATCTTATACTACGGGAATAATGTTTTGTAATATTGAAACATTTTCACGTTAAGGTCAATGAAAATGTGTGATCCACTAATAAAGATATATTAAATGAAAATGACACAACATATTTGGAGTATTATGTAACAATAACAGGGTCTAAATTTATTCGTTAATAAAAATTCCTTATACAGATTTCAGAATATAAATGGTTCACAAAAAGGGAAAGGTTCCGAGGAGTAAAGAATACAGTTCCTAAGTTGGATCATAATAAAGATATATCGGATTGCTATACTATAGGGGAATCATATAAAACTTTACTTTCAGGATAATATCACTTAAGAGAGTCGTAAAAAGAGACTTTACAATAATAAAGAAGTAAAACCTTCCAATAAAATGAGTTGTTATAACGTAAAGTGATTAAGATTAAGGGACTCGTATACAAATAAAAAACCTACGGAATTTCTAGAGAAACAAGTGCTATCTTAGTCTAATTTTCACTATTTTTATTATTCTTTTGTAAACGTTTAATTATTATGTGAAGAGTTATTGATTTCTCCTTTAGTATTTTTAATTCTTTGTAGTTAAATAAAAGATTTTGAATCAAAAGTAAGTAATTAGAACCACACGGGGGTAAATGTAAAAAACATTAATAAAAGTAACTTTAAGTGACTTTAACCTATATACCGGGTTACGGGTAGTGATTAAACCTCTTACTAGTGGTAATAGAGAAAATTTTTAATAAGAGACGGTATGAAAAAGGAGAGAAAAATTGATGTACGTATAATTAACCAAGAGATTCATGTATATGAAAACAATCAAGTGTATAGACGTAACAAAGGAAGGTAACTCTACCTCTATGTCTGTCTGCGTGTATATATACACATACATATATATTGTAAAAAGAGGACTAAAACAACAACGAGTAGAGGAGTCAGCACAGACTGAGAAACGGTGTGGTACCTAGTATTGGACGGTCCTAGGAGACAGGTGCCCTCAAGGGTCTATTCTTATATCTTGTATATCTTGTCTAACGGTAAAGAAAGAAGACCCCTAGAAGGACTGGGTCCCTGGTTTGCACGGAGAGGACGAACCGTCACCTAAGAAATGACGACTCGGTTAACCCTTCGGTAATAGATAGATAGATAGATAGATAGATAGATAGATAGGTACATTGTAATACACACACACACACATATGTATGTATATATATATTATAAGGAAAATGAAATGATTAATTAAATTTAATGATATAACACCCATAATATCTACTATGTCACAGAACAAAACTAAGATCTTTGATAAACTTACCCAGATACAATCAGAAAAGAAGAATCCCACATGAAAAAACAAGTATCTTATGTAAGGGAAGAGGACTCCGTACCCAAAAGAGTTCAGAATTACGGGTTCTATGACTGAATTCTACTTAGTAAGACCAACACAGTTTTGAGGACAGAGAAGGATGAGAAACGTCACCGACTGTGATGGACAATTTTAGAATACAGGGGTCTTCACAGAAAAAGACCCGGACGGAGGGACATATACATGTCTAATTCTAAGATGATATTTAAAATCGTCATTAGAATGTTTTAATGGAACCAATCCGGGAAGACACCAAGAGACCAAGAGAGGAGAAATATGGGAGAGGTCCTTTAAGTACGGTGTTATCGTCGGGACCTAAGACTAGAGAAAAGAGACGTCATAGCGATTAGAGACATGTGTCCGATGTGTAGGGATGTTATTTCGAAAAGGGTTTGTTTACGATCTCACTTAAATATAGAATTAGACAACGAAGGGGAGACGAGAAGTCAAGAATATTAGTCTTTGAAGTATATAAAACAGGTCTAAAAATGAACGAATGATACTCTGACATTCAGGTTGATTACATAAAATCGAATTTGATCTTTAGAAATACCGCATTTATATAACGTATAGTCACCGAAAGATAAATCTAAAATAAATGGTATCTTGACCTATAATTGTATTTTAGTACTTCGGTCATGGATTATATTCATTTAAATTTCTATTTTTCAACAAAATAGACTTTCTTTATACGTTTTTCTGTAACAATTCTGACTGTGTGTTACATGATAAAAACTTCTACATAAAATTGTAATAATTTTATAGTCTCTATATAACATTAACAATAGTTACTATTAAAAATCGTTGAGAGTCCTTCTCGAGAAACCGAAAGGAGTGATTTCAGACTCGTCTTACAATCCTTTAAGGTTTATATTAAAATTCCTACATATTCCTAATAAATATTCTCAACCGGTTATACCGGATGAAAACGTAAATCTTCGTGAAAGTTGTTTCGAATTCACTCGTTTGTCAATTATCTGAAATTAAAAATTAAAAAAAAACAAAAAAAATAAAAATAAAAAAAATAAAAATTTCCTTCCCACTAATCTTTACTTAAACGAAACTAAAACGTTTGAAACGAAGTTTTACAACATAATAAGACTCAAGAACTCTCTTTGTCTTTTGTATATTGTATAATACATCCAATATATACACATACACATATGTCTGTATGTGTATGTGTGTGACGAACTTCAAGACAGGTGACCCTTATAAAGAAAAATTGTGACAGGATATTCCTACAGAGTCTTTTACTAACATCACAATGTCAGGTCGAAAGTCACTAAGGACTTTTAGTACTTCTTTTGAAAAATTTGGTCTGGGTTCTGAAAAGAAGAAGACAGTGGACTTCTTCCTTAAAGAGTACTCCGATATTTATGTCCGACCCATCTCTTCAGTCACATCGTCCTCACCCCTGGTACCCGTAAACCCAGTGAAGAAAGACAGGGAATTGAACTCAAAACCCCAGTACAGGTCCGGACTAGTGTATACTCGGTCAAGGTAAACTCCTATCTTACGACAGTACATGTGAGTTGAAATATCGAACTATCCAGTCTATTATGTGTCAAACACTTCTCGTAGAGTCTAACGTTGGTACGTCACTGGTGTGAACCATGAGACGCCCAATTCTTTAATCAAACATTCGGAGGCATCATTCGGTTCTCCAAAAAGAGTTTTCCTCTAATCAATAGGTGTCTCCTACCGTCCCGGAACAAAGTTTTAGCCCTCCCAGACATTACGTTAAGTGCATAGTGTCCGAGGTTGGTTTTAGAGATGGACGGTGACGATGAAATTCTTGAAGACCTAGATATCCCAATATACCGGTTTCACTACCTCATCGAACGTATGGTCGGGTCTGGATGATATCAGTTTCGGTCGTCAAAAAGTCCACTGAACCATTTACCTAAACCTCTCTTGTGGGTTTACTCCTTATACAACGGAGGTTTTAGACTTCTCCGGGTGATTGGGTAACACGATAAAAAAAAAAAAAAAACCAACATCCTACCCGGTCTTCACTGTTACACAGTAAATGGTGTTCTATCCAAACCCCTGTGTACCCCACGTCATACTCTACTTGACGTCCGTTTTGAGACAACCAGTGGGCTCAAAGTATGAGGAAATAAGCCCAACCGTCTAGTGTGACTATGAAACGAAGAGGACCTCAACTATAGTCAAGTTACAGATTATTATGGTTTGACTAGTCAATAAGGGAAAAGGGGTCACATGTCAAGAGGAATTTTTTTTTTTTTTTTTTTTCGTATCCAAAAAACCCCCTTCTGAAGCTCTTTCTTATTCTTTACAAACCAAATATGACCCCAGGAAGGAGTTCTTCTCAACTCTAGGAAAAATAAGTTCCCTAAGACCCAGATATTCAACCGAGTTCGGGCCCTTGACTAACTAAGACAAAAATACTAAGTACAACCACGAAACGAGAGAACTGGGACTTAAAAAACCGAAAATATCCAATTCATACTTAAATCATCGTTAGGATAGGTGAAAATCCTTGTGACATTAGTCAATTGGTTACGGTATTTAGATACACTCAGTTTGATAAGACGACAAACTGAGTCGACTGGTGATACTATTGAGACGGTGGATAGAAAACGGTCCACTAACGCCAATTGGAGACAGTGAGACCCTAGGTCAATGAGGATGACGTGAATCCAAAGGGTCAAGTCACTATCGTCCAGGTAACATAGTGTCTTTTGTCACTATTGTTTAGAGAAGTTCCTACTGACCCGATGGAGTATCCAAACATAGGGTGTCATCACTACTTTCTATACAAAAAACATGGGAAAGTCACACCCACTCATCTACAATTTATCGTTTCGATAAGATTGTAAGGTTAGAGGGAATTCTGATAAAAGGAGGGAAATAAAAGGAGTCCTTTTGGGTCTGTTTATGTCTAAAATAAATACATTTTACATTAAATATATATGTAATATAGTTATAATATTTATATGTATTGTAATTAAGAAAGAGACCTTTATATATATGTATATACGTTGTATATATAGTAATATCCGTTTATACATAAACACAACATAATCGTATATTTGTATGTATACATTTTTAACCGAGGGTACTAATACCTCGGACTGTTTAGGATTCTAAACGTCAACCGTTTGACCTCTGAATCTTACAACTACATGACCAAATTCAGGTTCAGGTTTATGAACTTTTGGTCTTAGTTACCACATTGAAGGTTATACTTATCTTCTGGTGTCTGTCTTTCTCATTAACACCGAATAAGTCTGAACCTACTCCTGTGGTGAATCCTTTCCTGTTAGATAAAATCAGTCAAATGTCTGACTCAACGATTACAGAACGTCTTCATAGGAGTATCTATGTAAGTCTTAATACAATTTGGTTTATAAATTTAACTAAATATTTTAATTAATAGTCAAATTTTACAATCTGATAAAACGTACACGTACAAATTAAAAAAAGTTTAAAAATTTTCATTTTTTATAACATCGTCTCGTTTTGATTATGACAACCTTTTTTTATCGTAAACCCTATAAATAGGTATTAAATAAAACGAAAGTCATATAAATAAGTTCAGATCTTCTCCGTTTTATCCATACTACTCCTTCACTTCTGATGAACCAAACAACTACAGACCTCTTTTATTAATGTAAACCATGAGTAAAGAATTCCGTAAAATACAACCGAAAAGAAATATTATCTATTTATTATAAAAATTCTAAAGATAAAACAGTATTAGGATTTTCACGATTAAAACTTCAACTAAAAACAGTAAATATAAATTCGATACCATCTTATTTAAAATGATAACTAAATATAGTTAATATTTATACACTGATTTTAATTATTACATGTATTTCTTTTTAAATTAAATCACCGAAAACAAAGACAATTTGAAGTGGTCTCTTATTGAAAACTTTTGAAAGTAAAAATTTTACTTTAACATTTAATTTCGGTAATTTTACACAAACTAAAACACATTTTGTTAAGAAAATTTCACCTTAAAATTTAGTTGTCTTGTTCCTTATAATACTTTATAACCTTGTCCCAAATCTTGTTCACCCTTATCCTATTATTTTAATAAAGTCACTACATAATGTAGTAACTTACATTACTAAAGTTATATACTTACTGATTTTATTATAACAAAATAACGTTTCTAAATAAAACATTGATTTTAAATTATAAAATTCTGTTTTATGAATAAGACTTTCAAAACATAAAGGTACTTATAAAATTAAAGGGAAACCAATAATGGGAATCAGGTTTGTCGTACTATATTATGTCTTAAAAGGAACTTTCAAATTTTTATTACCATGTAAGTCTTCCGACAGAAAAGTGGAACGAATATAAAAGGAAACAACATGTCTTCGAAAATTAAAATTAATCTAGGGTAAACAAATAAAAACGANNACGAACCCCGACCACGTACCCCTACTGGGTCTCTCTACAACACCCCTCCCTCCACCCTCCCCCCAAGTACAAACCCTTGCGTACATTCTTAATTTCTAAAATTTTAAATTTTTTTTTTTTTTTTCTATGTTGTCGTTTACTTGTAATTAACATAGATTTTTATTTATTTATTTATTTATTTATTTTCAGACGTCTTGATTTTTTTTTATTTATTTACGTTATATACTAAGATTTTTTGTTATTTATTTGCATTTTTTTGTATTTTTATTTTTATTACCATGTATATGTGTTACCTCATAATGAGTCGGTAATTTTTCTTATGTAAACTTAGTCAAGATTACTCCATCTACTTTGACCTTAGATAATATGTCTCACTTCATTCGGTCTTTCTTTTTGTGGCTATGTCATATGATTGTGTATATATGGCTTAAATCTTTCTACCATTGCTATTGGGACATACGCTCTGTCGTTTTCTCTGTGTCTACATATCTTGTCAGTAAACCTGAGACCTTCTCCCGCTCCCACCCTACTAAACCCTCTTACCGTAACTTTGTACATATTATAGTATATACTTTACTTAGTGGTCAGGTCCAAACTACGTACTATGACCTACAAACCCCGACCACGTGACCCTGGTGGGTCTCCCTACCATGCCTCTCCCTCCTCCCTCCCCCTAAGTCCTACCCCTTGTGCACATATGGACACCGCCTATGTACAACTACATACCGTTTTGGTTATGTTATAATATTTCGTTAATTGGAGGTTAATTTTATTTATTTAAATATAAAATTTTGTATCGTTTTTATTTTTAACTTATATCATAACAAGTCTTTTTTTTTCAAAGATAGGATGCATTTACAAAAAGATCTGAAGTTTTATAAAACTTACTCATCTTTTAGAAACTTCTCATTTAACAAAGGTATTTGCTAACTGAGATTTACATCTAAGTATATATTAAGTCACACTATCTATGTACAAGTAAAACGATGTCTAAATTAAAAAATACATTTAAATAAATAAAATTAACCTCCAATTAATGAAATGTTATAACATAACCAAAACGGTATGTAGTTGTACATAGACGGTGTCCATATGTATACAAGCGGTAGGACTTGGGGGGAGGGAGGAGAGAGGGGTATGGTAGGGAGACCCAGCAGGGTCACGTGTTCGGGGTTTGTAGGTCATAGTACGTAACTTGGACCCGACCACCGAGCAAAGTATACACTATAATGTGTACAAAGTCACGGTAAGAGGACCTCCTCCCGTCCCGTTGGGTGAGATCAAAGAACGGAACCTCTTAGGGGTACCTGTCTTACTACCCGATGTTAGGCACCCCAAGGTTTCTCAACCTGAGCTGACTCGTTAATTCGTGTTGACAGAATTGACAGATCTGATCTGAGAAGTCTTGTCCCTCAATTCCTTTCATAGGGATTCTTATTTTTAAAATTTACTTTAAACTATTTGTCAATTAATCCCCTTTTACGTCTCTTCTCCTTCCCACAATTTCCCACTCTCTTTGTAGACGTTCGTAGTCCATATTTTCGACCTTGTTCGGAAGACTCTTTACTTCTTTTGTTTATTTCCGTTTTGTTTCGTTAACTATACATATCTTACATATCGTTTCACCTAATTCCACTGTCTTCGTGTAGACATCTACTCTTGTTGTAATACTAATTACGTATTTATATCTCAGGTTCGTTTATCTTTTTGTTATTTTCATCTCTAATAATTTTTTTCTTATAATAGGGGAGAATTATCTTCACGGAATCTGATTTGTGTGTGTATGTGTGTTTTTTAAACGGATTATACTGTCTTTACACGTAATCTGATCCGGACTAAAGATTCTAAAATCTAAGTATAAATACATGACATGGACCAACCTCAAAAAAAAACGATCTTTCATCATACTGATGTAAACACTACATCTTCTTAGTTGAAGAAATCATGTCTTTTAACAAACCTCATCTTGCTCTCCCTTCATCAGTAGTTAGGCTTCTGACGACGTAACCAGGTCTATTCTAGTCACGTCCCACCATCGGTATCTCTACCTCTGTCTACTTATCCGCCCCTCTATAAAGTCTCTTCTTTTCAGACGTAAATAAATAAAATTACAACTCGAATTTTCATTTCTTCCTCATTTCATACTTAGGGTTCAGACGTTAAAAACGATAGTATTTTTTCTAAATTCACGAGTTTATCAAGTTTCTACCTTATTCTATGGTTTCTATCCACCTTAGTCTTACATGACGCTTAACGTTTGATTTACTGGCTCCTGTTATCTCGTCGTCTATCCGACCTTTAATGAGTTCCATGTCTTATCACAATCCAAACTTTTTGGTAACAAAGGGAACACCGAGTCTACCATTTCTTAGGTGGACATTACGTCCTCTGGACCTAGACTAGTGACCCAGGTCTTCTGGGAGACCTCTTCCCTTACCGATGGGAGAGGCCATAGGAACGGACCTCTTAAGGTACCTGTCTTCTCGGACTGTCCGAAACCCCAGTGTCAGGAACCCGAGAGTCTCAGTCTGGACTGACTCTCTGATTGTGAAAGTGAAAACGTTTTGGTAATCCTTAAAAAGGTTGACTTTCAAAGACATTTATAACTATGTACTAAGTACACAGACAAAATTTAGGAACTATTTTTTGGTAGATATGATTCTTCAAATGAAAATTCTACCCTTTCTTATCTTACTTCTATGTATTCTAATAAATTTACCGGTTACCTTTTCGAGACACTCAAAATATAGCGAACTTTAAAATTTACAGGTATGTTAAACAGTTAGAGGTTTTTTTACTCTTGTAAGACCATCTTTCTCATGAGAAGATTTCAGTATCTCTCTTTTTAGACACTCTAATTCTAATTATAAGATAGAGACCAGTCAGAGACTATGTGTCTCGGACACATAGACCTTCGTTATAATATGACTCTCTTCAATTTAGTAAATTTTAATACCGTATATCGGATTTGAATAGTATTATTCCAAACTTTAAGGAGTGTAATAGAGAAACTCAAGTCACTAAAATTCACATTAGTTCTCATATAATTATAAAATATGAATTCTAGATCTGATTATCTAAGAAAAGAACAATTACACGGTCTGTAAATTTAGAACCATCATAAGATAAGTTTTTATAACATACTCGTGACACAAAACTTTTTTATAAAATGAAATAAAGTTTAATTATATATACACAAAAACTCTGACTATTTTAATTTTACAAATCAGAAAGGTGTCACTTTTAATTCTATTGGTGGAGTTAGTAACAAGACCACTACAATTACACCTCTATTTAACTATAAACGGTTTTAATAAAAAAGACATTATTGTTACGTATATAAATATCTGAGAAGGAAAGATGGAGGGACTTCGAAGTGTGACTGGTTCTATTTCCTCTACCTTTAAATTTTATGTATAATTGTCCTCTACCCCGACCGTCAGACAAGCAGTATCTACTTTTGTGTCCTCTATAAGTACGCCGTTTCTTTGATCTGTCTCTTCTTTTCAGGGAAATGCAAGAAGCACGGTTCCGATATCTGTCTTTCTGGCCCGCCGTCCACCTCGGACTTAGACTTAAATATTAATTTTAAGTACTATAGTTACTGTTACTTGGTTTTAAGTGTTTTCTGAACATGTGACGGTCACAAGGACTTTACAGACCTCAGCCATCCATATACAATTAAGTACATTTAATTCAAAAATTAAAAAAACGATTCCATCAATAATACCTGTATGTCAATACTCTACACTAGAGAAAGTTCTATTCTCGATATTGTTTGATGATTAATCACAATCGATTGAGTGAAGATTACTAAAAGTCAACACAAAGAGTTGTAAAGGACGATAAAACATTGACTACAAAGTCTACTAATGACTCTTGTTAATAAGGTGACTTAAAGTTGGTTTAGAAATGGAGATGAGTTAATGGTAAGTTTACCGTGAGTCTAATTTACATAAAAACGGACTTTACTTTTCTTATCACAGTCGTCAAAATCTTTCAAAACGAACGTAATAAAACGTATTATTGTTGTTTACGAACGTAAACTGTTTAAAGAAAACTATCAGAGTAAACTAGTAACTTTGTTGAAGTACACTATCCGTACTCTTTATCCTAAAATTTAGGGGTAAGACAATTAATCCTTGGGACCTAAGTCTTTCTAATTCATTGACTTAATTCTAGTTGATTGGACCGTCGTATAGTTGTTATAAGATTAAGAAAAAATACAATAAAATCGATATAAGGTGTACCGTAATAATCAGGATTTTTGACTTTGATTAGTAAAGTAAGAAATTCCGACGGGTATTAAAATTTACGGACAACAATAATACGTTATAAAAATAGACATTTCCAGTGATGAAAATCGATATAAATATACATTCCAATCTAAACAATTACTCTATCATTTTCGACTGAGTTTAGTATAAAGATTATTTTTATGACTTTTTGTACGATAACTAAAAGTTTGAAACTATAAATTAACTTATAATAAAGTTTTAGTTCACATATTAAAACTGTAACAACATTAATTATGGATCCAGTCAGAATTTATTTTCTTCCTTTTGTTTGACTACATGTGGAAACGACTCACTAACTACAATTGATAAAAAATTAATACACACAGTAGATCGGTCTTATTGGTTTTCAAACATTTCTTCAAAAATAAAAAAGATTTGACTCTACTTTAGAGTAGACTCCTCCCCTTTTTAGACGGCAAAGTCCATATTTAAGGTTATTATACTTTTCGTGATTAGTTTAATCTTTCCTCAGGACACTTTAGTATTTCGGATCCTACTTTATACTCACCAACATAAAAGAAAATTCTAAAAATTTATAGACAATCGAACCAATCCAATGTACCTTTCATGACTCAACCAGGTATTTTCAGCTGGTCACCCGATTACATCTATATGTCGTGCAGAGAAACATCCGAATATAAACTCCATTCACTTCACTTCAGCGAGTCAGTACAGGCTGAGAAACGCTGGGGTATCTGACATCGGATAGTCCGAGGAGGCAGGTATCCTATAAGGTCCGTTCTCACGACCTCACCTGACGGTAAAGGAAGAGGTCCCCTAGAAGGACTGGGTCCTTAGCTTGGGGTCAGAAGGCGTAACGTCCGTCTGCGAAATGGCAGACTCGGTGGTCCCTTCTATGTAGATTTTACTACAAAAGGTAAAGTCGAAGGATAACTACGTGTAAGATGTCAAGCCAAGAAACTAATTATGGGAAGTTGTTAACATTTTGAACAAAAGAAAAAAAGAACATACGTACAATAAAACAGTCTACAAAACTGTGTATTATTATGTTTTGCACTTTGACAATCAAAGAGTCTACACAGACTGGGAAACGTTGGGGTACCTGACGTCGGACAGTCTGAGGAGAGAGGTACCTTAAGAGATCCGTTATTATGACCTCACCCAACGGTAAGGGAAGAGGTCCCCTAGAGGGGTGGTTCTCTAGTTTGAACCCAGAGGACGTAACGTCTGTTTAAGACATGACAAACTCGGTGTTCCCCTCGGGGTCATCATGTTTTGAAAGTACAGAACAAAAAGAGGTCTTTCTAACATATTTGGATATCCTATACGTTAATACGTTTTAGTACGTTCGTTTCGACAGATTTTGACGACTGTGACAAGGAAAGTAAAGTTCGTTTTTATGTAACTTAGACTCACGGTAAAATTACCGTCATATAAGGGATCACCGAGTCGGTCACTTCTTAGACAGACGTTACGTCCTCTGAGGCTAAACTAGGGACCCAGTCCTTGTAGACCTCTGCCTGGACCGTTGGGTGAGGGCATAAGAACAGATCTCTTAAGGTACCAGCCTCCTCAGACCGACCGAGATCAGGCACTCCAACGTTTCTCAACCTGTACTGACTTGTTGTTTGTGAAAGTGAAAGTATCTTCATTTTTCACATTAATTATACTATCTCCATAAACTTACATTATTTAAACCTATTAACTGAATTTTGGTTTTCTGAAAAATTTAAAGGTTTGATAATAAAGTAGAAATTTTTGTCTTTGAAATGAATAGTCTTTGAGAAATATAAATTTGAGTTGAACATAAAAGAGGATATAATTAAATCCAATAAATTATCCTATAATAGAAGATGATTTATACAAAAATATTAGATAGATGGTTTAAGTTTAAGTTTTGATGGAAACTTAAACTACTTTAAATAATCTTAATCTACTTTATGATTAAGTAGTCATAATCAACTTTATGATTATAGTAGATGTAAGATAATTATAAATAGTTCACACACTATTCTAGTCTTGATCTGACTCACGAAGAGACAAAATAAAAAGTGTTTTGAAAGTGAACAAGTTTGGATATAATTTTATATCTTATATCTTCAAATATGTATCCTTTTCCGAACGTCTAATAGAACAGGTTTTTCGGGAAGTACATTTCGTTAGACATGCAGTAAATATATTCGAAATTTAATACCCGTCATGTTAAAGATTAATGACATTTGGAATTTATGCTCTTAAACCCAGTAACAGTTATTGTAATGGACGTACAGATGTTAATGTTGTTTTGACTCTTTTCACATATCCACCACCGACATACCGAGGTCAAAGTCTAATACCATGACTATTTGTTTCTAAGTTCTTGATGTCCACTTAAAACTAGGGTAAATATCTCTCTCTTCATCGTAATCAGTAAGTCAGCACAGTCTAAGAAACACTAAGGTACCTGAAATCGGGCAGTTCGAGGAAACGGATACATTAAGAAGTCTGTTCTTATGACCTTACCCAACGGTACGGGAAGAGGTCCCCTACAAGGGTTGGGTCCCTACCTTGGGTCCAAAGGACGTAATCCGTCTAAGAAATGGTAAACTCGATTGGTCCCTCGGGACGGGGAAATATCTCCTATCAATAATAAGAAATAATGATTATAACTGTAATAACGCGATTAACTAAGAAGGAACGGGGTGAGTATCTGAAACACACATATAGATAAAAATTTGTCTTTACACGTATAATATTTATAGTATATATATATATACACCTTCTATGGATGAACCAAATTAATGGTGAGTTATTTATTCATTTTTACTCAGATTTTCTTAATTTGACTGAACGAGTTTTTTTATGTTTCTGTTTAACAATGATATGATAGAAATTTTTCCTTTTTTTCAATTATTTTAATTCTCTATCGACCTATTAAAATTATGGAATGATAAAAAGAGATGATATTTTCAATACTAATAATACATTTTACATGACACCTTTTGAAGATTAAAATAATCTAACTGAGAAATCTTCATCTTAAAAAAAAGAATAATAAAATTAAGTGTAAAGAGTTTTTTAATTTATTCCTTTCCCCTTTGACGTAAAATGTTATTCTTAAATCTATATAAATAGATACATACATATATATATAAAGAACATATATACATATATAAAAAACACTAAAAGAAAACGTTAAGAAGATGGACTAAATTTCCTTTTATTTCTAATTGAGTAATATCCAAATTTCTACACGAAAAGAGATGAAAATGGATATGTTTAATAGTAAATGTCTCTTTATATTTCCCACTATAAATCTTCGAAACAGTCCAATACACATCAGGTATACAATTGTCGATTTCGGATTTATATTAGTGTATTCTTTCTTACAGAAGAGAGGTTTACTTCATTAAGTATTAATAAATTAATATTTGAATAATTAACATTCGAATAAAAGTGATATAATCACTAAAATTAAATTTGGGTTATTAACTTTTAGACGATAATTGAAAATACTATTGAATTTGGATTCTTCCGATACCGTGGGGTGAGGTCATGAGGACGGACCTTTTAAGGTACCTACCTCCTCGGACCAACCGACGTCAGGTATCCCAGCGATTCTCAGCCTGTCTGACTCGCTGAAGTGAAAGTGAAAAGTGCGTGACCTCTTCCTTTACCGTTGGGTGAGGTCACAAGAACGGACCTCTTAGGGTCCCTGCCCCCTCGGACCACCCGACGACAGATACTCCAGCGTGTTTCAGCCTGTGCTGACTTCGCTGAATCGTCGTTTAGGTTCTATTATTACATATATTTAAGAAATAAGAATTAAATAAAAAGAAAGGTTAAAACATCGGGTTACAAGAGGAAATCTCACGAGGGAAGATACCCTAATAACCGATAAAGTATTATAAACAGAAAAGAAAAAGAGAGAGTTGTTTAGGAGACGTATGAAAAAGGGAGACGAAGAAAAAAGACATTTTTAGTATTCGGTATAAAGTGAAAACAAGAGTCTTAGTACACGGAGTTATATTTTACTTAGACCATCGTTTTCTTTAAAATACTTTAGTCACTTAATTGTTAAACTTTAATCGTAGAATCAATACAAATTATTAAGTATAAAGTTTATTAGGAGTTCGTACTTTTGTTCATTATTAGATTGTATAGACGTGTTTTGAAAAACAATTATCGATTTAAGTTTACTAAGGTTAATTGAGGTTTACTAAAGTTAATTAAAAACTTTAGACTTTGTGTAATCGTAGAAGACTAGTCTTACGATTGGACCCATTATATACTCCGATATATCACTTCCTTTTATCCTATGTGAAACTAAATCTATAAACATCGTCTAAGGATATAAAACAAAAGGTAAAAAACACTGGTAATATGAAACCAATTTCTAATAGATAGTCGAAAGATATAAAAGTACGTAAGTAGAGGTAGTTCCGTTTAAGGATGACACATTTAAACCTCCGAAGAGTAACTGACCCATAAAGGGGGTTGACCAGGGAGTTTTTGAATAGGTCAAATGGAGGGTGTGGTAGCGGGGGTCGTTTCTTACATAGACATCGAAAAGTGTCTAGTGTGTTAATTGAGTAGTTATTTACGAAGTACAGGATTAGATCCCGAGATAGAATAGATATATGTGACGGACATCTAAGTTATTACACAAGTTAATATACTGGTCTGTCCGGTAAATGAATAAATAAATAAATAAAATTTAAAATAAAAAAATGAAATGTTATGACACAACCAAAACGGTATGTAACTGTACTTAGGTGGTGTCCACATGTACTCATGTCACAAATCTGACTTCGAAGAAGTCTGACCGATCGAGTTTAGGGTAGGATAGTGGTACACTAGTACTCGTTGGACCTATACGGGGTTCCAGATGTAGGGTACAAATGGTACTCCTATTTTATTATTATATTTACTTCGTGACCCTTGAGACGGATCAGATGCAATTCGTAAAACATTTACAATCTAGAACAATACTGAAACATGATCCTTGAGACAACCCGAAATCTCTATTTTTATAACTTGTTTTCGTCTGTTTTCGGGAACGGAACCCTATAAAATGTAGTGTGTCCTGTTTTGGATGTTCATTGTTCACTGTACTTAAACAGTAAGTCCAAAGTAATGTAAAATGAATTATAAACAAATTATTTTTTCATTTATAAATAAAATTTAGTAAACTCTTATTTACTTTGTATATCGACGTTTTTAGATCTCCCGATATTTTTAGTTACATTAGGGAAAATCAGAAAATATTTGATTATAAATATTTTAATCCTGTTTTCATGTATTTGTTAATTAAAATAATGATTTATTATACTTAACACTTTATAAGAATGTAAATACCGTTATCTTTTGTTTGTTTGTTTTTTTTTTGTTGGTCGACTGGAAAGGGATTTCAAGTCTTGTGATATATAAAGAGTAAACAAGTAAAAAGATCATATTTATTATATAATCACTATACGAGAATCATAAGTAATCACAAATTGTTGTAAGATTAATAATGACACTAAGACTCTTCCCCTTGTTATAAAATATACCCACAAACACCGTAAATTGGTGTAACTAAAGGTAAGGAATTAAATAAATTATGAAAATCCAATTTATCAAACCCCATCTAAGTTTCTAGTGTATGGGTACTATTTCTTGTTTACTAGTCTTGGTTTGAATTGTCGTTTTTTATACTTTTCACAGTGTTTTCATATCTCCACACAAAAATGAATAATACTTTACATTCTGTGTCAGTTTTACTTAGATGATCGTTTTCTTTAAATACTTTAGTTACTTAATTGTTAAACTTAAATCGTAGAACCAATACAAATTATTAAGTATAAAATTTATTAGGAATTCATACTTTTGTTATTGTATATACGTGTTTCATAATATATTTTTCTTTGCATATAGTTTTTGTCGAGATTAACTAAAAACTTACAATAACACCCACCTTTAATGAAATTTCTAAAGACGAACACAGATTGAGTCTATATTCGCCTACGAAAAATTCACTATTTTCTCATGTAGATCCTGACTTATTCAATGTTACACAGGAGAGTGTTCTATACGTTTAAGGTAACGTCGATTCCTTTTGTCTCCGAAATGCTCCTTCTCTAGTTCAAGAGTACACTTAATTAAAACTCTTTTGTATTTTTATAAACGATTTAAGTACATAAGTCTTTATAACTACTTTTTATTTCAACAATCATGTTAGAATTACACGTTATATAATCAAAGATATTAAACGTATATATGTGTTTAAAACTCTTTGTAAGTGATGTTGAGTAATGTGGTCGAGACGGACACATTACATACGTCCTATAATTTCACCCACTGTCTCGGTTGTACGTTGAGTGAAAAAGATTTCTTAAAGTTTTAGATACATTCTTAGTCTCAGTTGTCAAACTTTTTAACGTACATTATATGATCTTTTACGAGATGCTTGATTAAAATCAGTTCCTTATGCACATTCTAAATAAAAGACCATCAAAATCTTAATACGGAACTTTGAAATATCTCAAGATCTTATATATCTTTTTCAGGTAGTTATACAATGTAATAAATCGAGGACTTCGATCGAGGGAATTTCAAGAAAATAGAAAATTTTTATTACTGCACACTACTTCAATTCTCTTTTATTAACTTTAAAATGTTTTATTTTAAATTGGCTCTCATTACCATCTAATATCATAACATATACTCTGTTAATATGTGAAAGAATTGAGACCTTCCTATATAGATGACTAAATGTATGTACATCTTTTATTATGTTTCGTATAGTTATCCATACTAATATATACTGTTACAATTGATGTAATTTTTTTTTGTGTCTGTGTTATGTGTATATTTAGAATGTATGGTTTTTACAACCGTTAAAATACAGAAAACAAAGAAAGAAGTACTTTTGTCCCGGGGAAATAAAAGTAATTTAAATGGTATATATAAAGTAAATAATCTTATTTTCGTCGTTCTCACGAAAGTAACAACCTAAATAGAAACTCAGGTGTGATGGTCAATTCTTATTTGTATAATTAACTCTTAAGTACTCGTGACATCACTTTTTAACAAAAAACAGTATTATAAAAGTTAGTCACCTATCAGTGAAAGTACTATTTAAAACGAAAACTAACAAATCTATCGGGTTATTGTTATAATAAGTACTTATAATTTTAAATTTTTTTACTTTCTACTCACTAAAATCGTCGTATTAAATTTGTTTAAAGAACTTTTTACATGGTACCAGATTGTATGGTATAAGGGTCATTATACAAAAGTATTTCTATTAAAGTTTAAAGGTCCATAAATTCATAGACACAAACCCACCCTTAAGTACATCCATGTAGACAATATGTTCACTGACGCTGTCTACGTCTACTGCGGTTGATACCTTTATCACGGTTTCACCAGATATCGTATAACGTTCCTGTCGGTATAAAAAGTCACCTGGGTCTTAGTCCATTACTGTAAATTATGAACCGGAGAAAGAGTAATACATTATGTAGACCTATGTGTCAATTAAAAATTTAAAAATATATGAATTTTAGTTAGATAATGTATTACAAAAATAAATAAGAATTATAAATGAGGTACTTTTGTCTTCGTCTAAAGGATAATAAATTTTTCTAAACTTAGGAATCGGGAACTCTGATTATAAATAACTCAAATTTAAATACTACATTTTATATCTTAAAGTATCTCTAACTTGTGTAATACATAGAATCTTTAATGGTTTTGGATTTTTAACACTGTTAGTAGTTATAATTTGTTCGACTGAGTGGATTTCAAAAACCAATTTCAATGAAAAAAATTTTAGTTTTACCATTAATTTAACTAAATAGTTTTGTCATTAATTTAACTAAATCGTTTTGGACAAAGGATTTGTTAACGGGTACCTTCTTAAAAACAGGCAAGACACTGATTACAATTTAACCAATACCTAACTTTCTGAAAAGATCCAGGTGACTGTACAATAGTAGACGTGCAAGACTAATTAAAGACATTTTACCTAGAACGTACCGAATTAAAATTTTGAGCTACTAACTTAACGTTTTATACACAGATGAAAAAGGTTTTCCATATTATTTTTGACGTAATGGTCTGTACTCATCTCTTTTGTCTCTCGTCATAGTTCACCAATATGTTCGGTTTCTGTACCCTCCGGTCTACCCTCCTGAAAGACCCTGGTGGTGTCAGTTGTAGTGAGACTGTCTACAGTTGTTGTTAGGAGGAGCTAAAGGGGTCTCATTCTCTCCAAAGTCACTATAGCACACCTTTCAAATACTTTGTGCGACACTTGTCAATTGACGAAAACGAGGATCAAATACGTATGTCTACTTAGGTGTTTGGGAGGAAGTTGTCTTACAGTGTCAAAGGGAGTATAATTTGACTTCTTAGGTGGACGTCACGTCCTCTACGTCCAATTTAGGAAACAACCCTCTGGGGCATCTCCTCCTTTACCATTGGGTGAGGTTATAAGAACGGACCCTTTAGGGTATCTGTCTCCTCGGACCACCAGATGACAGGTATCACACGTTTCTAAGCCTGTACAGACTCGATAATGATGACGTAGTGAAGTTTCACTGATACTAGTAAAAATAGTAACTCATCAATTACCTCTGTTCCTTTACTCCAAGAAATACCGTTGAAATTAATAGGAGAGGATGAAGAACTTCTCAATATTTTAAAAGGTCGCATCGAAAGGGTTGTAAAGATACTATTAGATCAAGAAAACGAATAGAAAAGGGTCCAATACACATACCTGAGAGTTCCGACTGGTGAACCAAAGTTTAGGTACAGACAGTGAACGGAGTCAATAGAACAAACATGTATTTTTAATATTAAGGAATAAATCGGTTAATATTTTGTCCAAACAAATATAAAAATACAGAGACTTTAGTTTATCATATAATTTTAGTTACGGTCAAATTAACCGGTGTAAAAAGAAAAAAATAAGTGGGTATCTGAATACCTTATGGAACCAACGCTACTGTAGACTCGATACAATTTGTAAAAGACCATAGACAATGGATGAACACTCATTAATGTGGTCGGATATCGGAAAGTCAACATCGGTAAAAATCCATACATACAATTTGGTATCTAAGAAACGTTCGGTACTCCGGGATATTTATATCTGAAACTAAGAGACGACGTTTATAAAGGTAAACCGTCGTTTATTTTGTATTCCCCGGGAAAGAACTTTACGAGATGATTCCTGGGACTGGTAAGTTAAAGACTGTAACTAAGGTTACGTTATTTCGTAAAAAAGTTCGATTAGTTTAAACTTATAAACTACTATGTCGAGACCTACCACCTGTGTATGTATGCTATTTACAATTTTTTTTTTGAAGTGACTCCTATACTTATTATTCGAATTAATTGTATTTAGATTTGAAACTTCAGACAAAGGAATTTATATTTGACTTTCTCATACTAGACTACTTAAGAGTTTACTGAACGACGAGATATTAAGATACTATATTATATTACAATCGTATTCCAAACTTTGACATTGTCATTATCGTCTTTACTAGAACTTGATTCTTTACTTGATTCGTAGTATTGCTGTATTAAAGTACATTAGATGAATTGTTTGTATACGCAATTAACGATAGTAGTAGAGCTAAAATATCTACACCTTTAATTCCCAATTTCTTAAATTGATTGAACGGGTCACTACTCTTAAGTTTAAGTGCCATCGATCTAAATCTTCAGAGAGAAGAATTCTTGGTTCGTTTAACCTTTCTCTTGTCTGAAACTTCAGTCTCTCTGAATCAAAACGGAAGACGTAAAGGGTTAAAATGTCCCACTAAAGAAACTCGGAATAGAGACTCCTGTTATATGGACGGAAGTAAGATACTCCTACTTACAATCTTAATTTACTTAATTGTATCTCCCGAAACCGGAATATATCTGTAGTTGTGTAATTTACAAATTTTTACAAAGATTGAAAGTAATTATAAACAACACTATAAAAGGTTAATAGAGAACTTATTTGGGAGTGTTTGAATTTACGAAAACCACTGTCGTGTTACATTTGTAAAGTCCTCTGTCTTTGTAAGTATAGGGTTATTCTGTAATTGTTCTTTTTTTTCTTTTCTTCCTTTATTTATTGCAGTACTTTCCTAAATAAAAAAAGATAGGAACTCAATCTTGTGTTCTTATTTACATGCAAGATTTATTAAAGTCAAGTCAAGTCAACGAGTCAACACAGACTGAGAAACGTTGGGGTACTTAACGTCGTGTGGTCCGGAGGGACAGATAGTAGTTGAGGGCCTCAAATGAGTTTGAGTACGGGTAGCTCAGCCACTACCGTAGGTCGGTAGAGTAGGAGACAGTATGGGAAGAAGAGGACGGGGATTAGGGAGGGTCGTAGTCTCAGAAAAGGTCACTCAGTTGAGAAACGTACTCCTCCGCTTTTCGAAGTCGTAGTCAGGAACGTCACTTGTGGGTCCTAACTAGAGGAAATCTTACCTGATCAACCTAGAGGAACACTTGAACAGTCCTTTCCTAAATAAAAAAAGACAGGAACTCAATCTTATATTCTTATTTACATACAAGATTTATTAAATCGTATACTTATTACGCATTACTATTATGACTTGTGAAGTTTATTCGTCATTTGTTAACGAAAGGACGGGAGAATTCAGTTTTTCAAGACCTAAGATTATAGTCTTGATGGTAGATAATAGATTTATTGGAACTCTACAGGTGAATTAGAAAGACCTTGTATCTAAAGAGTAAATGTTTTACTCTCTCAAGACGGAAATATTTAATCAAAGGGTTGAATTATTTAGACATTTAAAACTGTCGAACGTTAAGTTATACTACTTTTTAATAGGATTGAATTTTAATTAAATTCATTTTTTTCGTCTCCTTTACTTTCAAAACAATAGATTTCTACTTTGTCGAAACTAAATTAAAAGTCCATGCATGGTTAAAGTAAGAGGACTCAGACATGGAGAACCTTGAGGAGAACCTTCCTATTTTCGGTTACTGGGACTGCACCCCCTTTTACGACTCCACCTTATGTCGTAACGGCTTCCTCTACCTCGTCTGTACAAGCTACAGTAGTGACTGTTCCTATGTGTCCTTCCCTAATATTGACAGTTTGTCCAAAGAAGAACGACAGAAGTAAAAAAGTAACTCGTAAAATACCAATTAAAAACGAAAAATCCATTCTTTCGGATCCTAAATAAAGAAGGTAGAAAATATACGATGACAGGAAGTGTATTTACCCTTATCAACACTGAAGAGTAGTTCACTCAATTCGTACAAATAGTGACTGTGAATTTTAACGATATTTTGAAGTTGTCGAACACGAATCTCATTTGTTGTTCATTTTGATCCTAGTTCATTAGAGTTTCAGTAAAAATATAAAGAGGCACTGTAATAAAACGGTACCGTTATCAGACCGGTGGACTACACTTCTCGACTGAGTAACCTTTTCTGGAACTACGACCTCTTTGAACTTCCGTTTTCCTCTTCCCCGTCGTCTCCTACTCTACCAATCTATCACAGTGACTGAGTTACCCGTACTTACACTCACTTGAGGCCCTCTATCACTTCCGGTCTCTTCGGACCACACAACGCAAGGTGCCCCAGCGTTTTTCAGTGTGTCCTGAATCGCTGACTTGTTGATGTCGTTGTGATAATAAAGTACATGTAAAGGTTTACAAATTTAAAAATATACACTACAGATAATTTTATCTATTCCCACCTTCTATGAATTTAAAATAAAAAATTAAAATAATAAAAAAAATTAAATTTAATTAAATAAAATTAACCTCCGATTAATGAAATGTTATAACATAATCAAAACGGTATGTAGTTGTACTTAGACGGTACCCATATGTACACGGGGGGTAGGACTTGGGAAGAGGGTGTACGGAGGGGTATGGTAGGGAGACCCAGTAGGGTCACGTGGTCGGAGTTCGTAGGACATGGGACGTAGCTTGGACCTGACCGCTAATCAAAGAATATACTATAATATGTACAAAGTTACGGTAAGAGGGTTTAGTAGGGTGGGAGCGGGAGAGAGTGTCTCAGGTTTTCTGACAAGATATGTAGACACAGAGAAAAGATAGAGCGTATGTTCCAATAGCAATGGTAGAAAGATTTAAGGTATATATACGCAATCATATGACATAACCGTAAAAAGAAAGACCGAATGAAGTGAGACATATTATCCGAGGTCAAAGTAGGTGGAGTAATCTTGACTAAGTTTACATAAGAAAAATTACCGACTCATTATGAGNATACTATAATATGTACAAAGTTACGGTAAGAGGGTTTAGTAGGGTGGGAGCGGGAGAGAGTGTCTCAGGTTTTCTGACAAGATATGTAGACACAGAGAAAAGATAGAGCGTATGTTCCAATAGCAATGGTAGAAAGATTTAAGGTATATATACGCAATCATATGACATAACCGTAAAAAGAAAGACCGAATGAAGTGAGACATATTATCCGAGGTCAAAGTAGGTGGAGTAATCTTGACTAAGTTTACATAAGAAAAATTACCGACTCATTATGAGGTAAAACCGTATATTAACGACTATCATCAGAGAATACTAGGAAACATAAAGACACAACAGACAACACTAGAGAGGTAAAGGTAAAGATAAAAATAACTAAACTAAAAAGAGAGAAACAAAGAACTACTCAGACCGATTACCAAACAGTCAAAATAAATAGGAAAGTTTCTTGGTCGAAAACCGAACCAACTAAAAACGATACCAGAGAAAACAAAGAAAACGTAAATAAAGATGGGATTAAAAATTCTAAAGAATTTAAAATCTCGTCACTTCCTCTTATAATATTTTATAATGTATCATATTAGGTCGATTTATAACTGATATAATGTAGTGTGATTAAAATGACCAAACTAAGTCAAGTTAAGAACGAAAGGTGTTGTAAGTCTAATAAAAAAAAAAGAAAAATTTTGTGTTTAAAATCTTGACATCCTGAATTCCTTCGTTGAATATACTTATCGGACGATTTAGAGTTGAAATATAAAGACGACTAAAGTTTAAAAATATTAAAATTTTATTATTATGTATTATATCATTATTCATTTATCGGATAAATAAATAATCTATAAAGTAAATGGACACTGGTGGTTTTATATTTTACATAATTATTCACGTTTAGTCATAATTACAATATGACAATGTAAGTTGATGAGAAATATTTGTACATTCCGTTTTTATCTTTTTCATGATTGAATAAACTATATGAGTACTTCTTTATTAACCCTTTGAATAAATTGGTTTTAATGACCTTGATGACCTCCCCACAAATAATGTAAAACTATAAAAGAGACGAACAATACAGACGATACAATATGATTAAAAAGAATGAAGTAAAGTGAAATCTTAAATCTAAAACTTTTGTTCTACGACATGTGAAATTTTCACCTACGTTCATTGTGAGTAGGACTAGGTGCTAAGAATGTGGACCCTGGAAAGTTTCTGTGTCGACACCAATTTTATAGACACCTTCTATATCTACTCGGAGGACACAAGTCATTTCAGAAAATAAACTATCTTCATCTACTTCTACATTTCCTTCCGTCGTAATAACCTGTCCACTGTCGTATACTGGGTCTACGTCACTTGTTAAATTATTTCATTCACAAAACTCTTTTGAATTTCAACTTCTATATATCGTTAATGAGTGATAAATGTTCAACACACTTTTTATATATGTTATACACTAGTTCATGTCATTATTCTGGTTTACGAAGGCATTGTTTCTGAGTCGACACGACGGAAAATTCACGAGACCTATATAACTAAGGAAACTGAGTAGTGTGAAATCCGAAGGGACCACCGAGTCTACCATTTCTTAGAAGGACGTTACGTCCCATGGATCCAAGCTGGGGACTCAACTTTTCTAGGAGACCTCTTTCCGTACCGTTGGGTGAGGTCATAAGGACGGGTCTCTTAGAGGTACCTCTCTCTTCGGACCGACAGATGTCAGGTACCCCAGTGTCTCTCAGTCTATGTTGACTCGTTGATTTGTGTGTGTAGTGTGAATTGTTCCGTCAAGGATAATAAAATAGAAAGACGTCTACTATTCTGATATCATGACTCATAAATTTATTGTACGGTTTTATCATCACTGACCTTTTCGACCAAACTCCAAGTTCGATAGACAGAGGAAACAGGTACAAAATTAGGTAATCAATAACTTCATTAGGAATAGAGTGACAGGAAGAATCTATTTAGTATCAAGTTTGTTACTCTAGAGTTATTTTAAAAGATCTTTTTACAAGAAGATCTTTTCAATAATTCTCTATGGACCTTTTAACTACTTTATTGAAACTTTAATCAGGGATCCGTGTAAAATGTATTTTTAAAAACCCTTTGTTTCGTAGTTGATATAATATAATTATTGTGTGTTCTAACCATTTCTGTCATCACTATAAACTCTTGTCACTTTGATAATTTTTAATTATATAAACACGTCTTATCATATTATTAAAGAGTTTCAAACTTCTAACATAATTGGTAAAGTTTCGAAAGTTTACGCGGTATTTAATACGAATTCACTTCACATCGCTTTTAGTGAGTCAGTACAGGCTGAGAAAAATTAGGACACCTCACATATCGGACGGTTCGAGGAGATAGGTACCTGAAGAGATCCGGTCATATGACCCCACCCATCGACAAGGGAAGAGGTCTCCTAGAAGGGTTGAGTCCTTAGCTTGGGTGTAACGTCCACCTATGAAATGGTAGACTCGGTGGTCCCTTCGAGTTCAATACGAATTTCTCTTATATTTACATTAACACTATATTTAACTATTTATCCTACCCACCTACTTCTACCCATCAATACGACTACTTCTGTTTCTTCTGATTTCCTTGTGTATGATATAGCAAACAATTACACACTGATCCTATTATTTTATGGATTTTAATATGAAGTGAATTTTAAATTAAAATAATAGGTTGTTCATGAATGGTACATCGTTTCCCTTGATATGAGTTATAGAACATTATTAGATATTACCTACCCTTACATATTCTTCTTATATATATAACTGTACATCATATTTGACTTGATAAAACAACGAATGGTCTTTGATTATGGTGTAACATTTTACTTGATATAAATATGTTAAAAATTCAAAATTATGATTAATTTATACATAACCCTCACGGGTTTAAAGGATGTTAAGTACAGTATATAATATGTATCTTTTAGTCACTCTCGTTGTGATTTATATATACGTAATGTAAATCTACATTATTGATAAGTACAAGTAAATGTTTCGTTGTAAAAAACGTGATTTATATGTGACTCAAATTAAACAACCAATTAATTATATAAAAATTTTATTTCTTTGTTAAGTACTTTAAAATTAACATGAATTATGAATCTCAAATCGAACTTGGTAAACCGATCCAAATCCAATTAATGTTTTATTAAATACATTGAAAGAGAAAATTCATTTACAAGTCCAAGTTTAGTATATAAACATATAACAAGTTGTAATTAAATTTTTGTATTATAGTTACCTACTTTCTAATAAACTATGAAAATATAGTAGTGCGTATTTCTCATAATTAAAATGTAATAGTACGACATATTTTGTTTTGAGAATTTTACTTTATTCATTAGATCAAAAGGTCGCCAGATGCGTATACAAGGTCGTCCAGATGTAGATTTTAATACAAATAAATGAAAAATAACTTTAACTCAAACCGACTAACCGAAACCGTAGAGAATATACACTTAAATAGAAAAATTCATTGTTTTCCTTCAAGTCTCACAAAAACACAAGAAACATTATAACTTTATCTTTATTAAATGGTACATATATTTTTACGTATTCCCCTTTTTAACGTATTCACTGACATCTATGGTTATCGATATTTACGAGTTATTTATAGATAAGAACTATCTAAAACGTCAAAGGTTTTTGTATCATCAGTCACAACCTACAGGGAAGTAAATCTGGATCATAAACACTATGGTTTATAAATACGAATTTTAAGGTGTAAATACAAAAATTTTCAGTAACTAAAATGGAAAACAGTCAATTGTTGTGGGTGACAATCTTTCAAAATCTGTTCAATGTCCTATAACTGACAAAATCTAATTCTTGTTAAATAACGGGATGAACCTTTTCTGAGACTACGACCCTCCTTGATCCCCGTCCTCTTCTTCCCCTACTGTCTCCTCCTCTACCGACCTACCGTAGTGGCTGAGCTACGTACACTCAAACTCACTTGAGGTCCTCAACCACTACCTGTCCCTCCGCACCGCACGACGCTAAGTACCCCAGCGTTTCTCAGCCCGTACTAACTCGCTGACTTGACTTGACGGGATGATGACTCGTAAGACGTCATATTTCGTCTGTCGGAGAATTATTAGAAAAGAGTAAGTAAACCATATAGAACGTATATCCTTAAGTTACTTACAACTAATTGAACTCTTTCCGTTCAACTAAAAGGTACAACGGTTCCTATAAATAAATAAGTCTATTGTAGTTCCTAAAATAATTCAAATTAATAAAATTGTGGGGAAAGATGTGTTTCCAAAATTAGAAAAGTAACTTAGTTCACTATTCGTTGTTTTACGAAAAGATGAGTTTACTACCGTAGGCTAAGTACTATACTCTGAGTTTATAAAACAGATAGAAAAGGAGATATTTCATTGACGATAAATAACACGGGAACGATACTTGACCCTTGATAGGTTTCATAGTCTAGTAAATTTAGAGTAGTGTTATCATATTCCGTTCATGTAGTAATAGTGGATATGAAAAATTTATTTGATAAAATATAATCTCGTATCAACTAATTGTTATCACATAATTAAGGTCCACATATTGTTTCACTAAGTCAATACGTATACACACACACACACACAATCAGCGAGTCAGTGCAGACTGAAAGACACTGGGGTACCTGATATAGGGTGGTCCAAGGAGGAAAGTACCTTAAGAGGTTCTTAGGACCTCACCCAACCGTAAAGGAAGAGGTCTCCTAGTAGGGTTGGACCCCTGGCTTGAGCGGAGAGGTCACAGAGACGTGACGTTCACTAAAAAAGGAAGGACTCGGTAGTCTCTACGAGTGTCTGGATCTCTTATTTAAACACCAATGAGCTCCCCTTCGTGTCTCCCTCTCTCTCTAACCCTCAAGTCCTAACTGTACATGTAGATATAATAATTTTTATTTATCTCTAGCTCTACGTTTCTCAAATTCCTCGAAATGGTTCCTGGGATATGTTAATTGATCGTCCGACTCCTAAGTTTGATAACGACTAGACTTACGTGTCGGTTAAGAAATTGAATATATAAGACGAAAGATCCGGACTAAAAATCTCTATTAATTGTTCCAAAGTGTAAGTATTTGATTATAATGATTTAAGTCATCATGTATCGTCTCGGAGTTACTGCTTGAAAGTGTTTTTCGTTGTGTCCCGAAAAACAGGGAGTCTTAAACTAAATCAAAAAGGAACAGAAAAGGTAACAGGTATTATTCCTTAAAAAAAAAAGAAGATCAAAATAACTCCTGACACAACACCCAACATTGAAGAGAAAAAAGTAAAGTTTAAAATAATTAAACCTGGGTGAGAGAAAAAAGAGTTACTGAGACCGAATTTCATATGGTCAAAACAAATAAAAATGTTTCTGAATTAAGGATCAAAACAACTAGAAAGGATAACAAAGGAACAAACGGACAAAAAATCACAGATAAAGTACATAAAGACGAGGAATATTGACGAAAAGAAGATGATTGAAACCTAAAATAAAAAGGAATCAAGGAAATCCACATTTTAATCCAACAGAGACTCTAAGAACAACAAATGACTCTATTCGAACGTAACTATATTTGATGGGAGACCTAGACGAAAATGACACAGGGTTTCCAAAACATAATAACAAAAACAAAATTAAACCAGGTAAACGTAAATTCCATTAACAACTATCGATACATGGATGTCAGTGAAATAATTACCAAAACCCCAACAAAACATCCCGACAAGGAAAGAAGAAGGAAAAGAGAAGACGGAAGACTTAAATGTCAACGGAAGTCTGAAACAAACCTAAGGAAAGAGAAAACGTACTTACATAGACAATGCCTATAAACTCACCAAGTTCTACCACGACAGGAGAATCATACGTAAGTCTCAATAGGTAAGGAAATTTTAAAATACATTATCAAATTTTTCCTATCCAAAATTAAGGATGTTACAAACCATCTTAAGTCGATACTTCTGTAGACCAGGACTTAAAAACAAACAACCCTCAATAGTACTCCAAAACCAATGGTACTCCAAATATATATATAGTCAAGTATGTATGTATATATATATGTATATACTTAGATATTTTTAAGTATATATATATATACTTAAATTTCGACGTAAACAGAATTCAAGTTTGTCTAAAATTGCCGGTTGTGACGTAAAAATGAGGTGTTTAGAGGAGATGTAAATTACTAAAACTGTAGTATAAAATGTAATGAAACAAAATACATAGAGAATTGATGAACATATATACGTAATAAAATGATGAAACCAGAAAAGTTGGAAAGATGATCAGAGTATGTAGTAACTAAGTGGTGGAGATGACATATCAACGGAAATGTTTACTCTAAAAAAATATATGTAAAGATCGAGACGACAAGTAAAAATGAGTCTCTTTAGGGAAATTAAAAAAAATTTCAACCAAAATACCAAGACTTGAGAAATCAAAAACGAACGGACATTTTTGGAAACTACAGAGGTAGTTTAGAGTCACTTTAGAACGGTCCCTCGTATAATAGCGAAAATCCAAAAAGGAGAGTAATGAAATTTATAAGACACATCATATAAATTTTATATATTTAGAAGACAGGACACATCATTGACAACTTTCCAACTGACTATCGGATACCCGTAAGGGAATATATATAGACAACGAAAAGGGAAGGTCGAAAATTATAGAAGATAAATCAAAAGAGTAAAGTAATGTTATACCACACCAGGAGAAACCCAACCAGGACAAAACCTGAGACACGAAGGACCGGATCTACGGACAAAGGAAAGAGTCCAATCCTTTACAAAGACGATAGTAGAGAAGTTTATACGAAAGAAAGACAAAGAGAAGAAGACGTGGTGTTTTATACTTAGAATTACACGAACTACAACATGATCTTCAGAACGTTCAAAAGGAGGAAATAAAAGTAGAAAAAAAAAAGGGAAAAAGGATAAACAGAAGTTACTAAAGGTGATGAGACAGAAGATCTAACGTCCAGGTGAGGAGACATAGTGTATTAGACAACTAAGGAGGACCACATAAAAAATAGAGTCAATAATATATGGAGTACGAACAAACGACAAACAAAAGATTAACGAGAGAAAAGAAACAAAGTAGTAAGGATAAAAGACGGAACAAACCTAATTATGACACGAAATAAAACTTAATAAGTTATGAAGGAAAAAATTTCCCTGTAAGAAAAGAACGACCCATGTCTTAAAATCTAACTCTCATCAATAACGAAAAAAAGATTTAGGATTTCATTTATAAAACTTTACAGAAATACAAATAAAAACAGAATTGTTGAATCAACAAAGAATCCTACGTAAATTTAAAACAGTTTTCGAAATTCGTTAAACTAATACTACACTTAAAGATATTACACGAAGTATATAAAACATGAACTTCAAATAATTCGAAGAACCTAGACACTCAAATACCGAAAACAGTCTGAACCTTTTCAAAAGTTAGTGACAAAGAAGTTATTAAAACGGGATGGAAGGAGAGAAAGTCTAGTAAATTAAAATTAATACAATCCAGAGAACTTTCACGTTGTGTCGAGTGACCACGAGATTAAAAAAATTAGAGGGAGTGGAATCAGTAAAATCTATCAAGGATAAGTAAAAAGACAATTTCCAATGGTTAAGAAAAAAAATTAAAAAAAAACGTTATGGATTGGACTAAATTAGGGTAATATCCTACTCAAAGTTGAGTGTCTGACATCAAAGAAAAGATCTTCGAAATACTTCCTCTATACACACACACACACACACACACACACACACACACATAGGAATAAGAAAGTAGAGAAACACTGACATGTTTGATAATAGATAGTCTGGAAAGACAGTATCATAAGAGACCTATTCTTATAACTCTACTCAACGGTAAAGGAAGAGGTTCAATTTATAAGTCTTATGTAAATTTTATTGACAATATTATAGTAACAGTCGATTAAGACAGTTGACACATTATAGGTCCAATCAAAATCAACTGTCTAAAAACAAACGTCAGTGTAAAGGGTAAGGTATGAATAGACACTAAAGACTAACGTGTTTTTATAACACAAATATAACACAAATCACGCACAGTCGAAATGTAAAAATCTTTATGAGAACTTGACATAAGTCTACACACCGATTCAATGAACTTTATCGAATTTGGAAAACCGAAAAAGAAGTCGTCGGGAAACAGACATTGACCAAACGGGGTATTTAGTCCATTCTGTAAAGACTCATCAGGTCGTTTCGGGGTACTCACTGCTTAAAAGGGGAAACCGACCACCCTTGATCTTAATAAAGGTCTGTGTACGGTCAAGTTGAAACGAGGGCGGTCTGGGATATTAACCAATGTAGATACCTTCGGTATCTAAAATGAACAGGAGTACACATAAGACTGGTCATGAGTCGACTTCTCAACTCACCCTAAGAAAAGTATAAAGAAACCAAGAGACACTTCAAGATAGGGAACTTCAGGAGATGGGTCTTTTAACATCGGGTGCAATCAGAGGAACCTGGGAGTCTTAGTAGAGAACTTGAGTTCCCTAACTGTCCGAGGTGGACCCGAGGGTGAAGGACGTAATAATGGATCTTTGGGAGGGTCCGGTTTCGGTGAAAACTTCTAACGTAGTAAAGAAGGAGAAACGGGTCCTTAATGGGAGAGACAGAGGACTATAGATTATGAAGTTTTTATTAACAAAGCATATAAAGTAGACCGAAAATCACACCTTTGTCCACCATTTATATCAGGGACAATAAAATACACACTCTTGTAAGTATAGAAAAGTTCGAAAGTTCAAAAGTTCTAATATATTAATATCGGTAAGTAAAATCTTTTTACATAACGTGTCTAATAAAATGTCGTTTATTCTACAGACATTAATAGGGGAATCATCTATGTGGTCACGATAAATAAGATGAAGGTAGTTCATAAAGTAGAAAGTTTGTTATATAGTTAGAGGATTAATAAATAATAACTCATCTTTAGAACATTATAAATACCCAAATATATAAAATGATTAACATTTATAAACGATTACAGTAATGGAAAGAATTATTTGAAGATAACAGATATATATCATGTATATATATATGTATATATGTATATATACGTCACTTCACTCTCAGTGAGTCAGTACAGACTGAGTATCACACACTCAGATATAGAGTGTGTAATATAGACTATTAAAGGTGTACTATGTTAAAGTCCTCTTTTTTACTAACCAGTTTCTGACGATCATTTTGAACGTTGAAAAAATACTATATATTTTCACCGACTATGTAAAAATTTAAGAATCGAGATGGTCTTTATAAATGAAAATATCCCATGAATATAGAATTCATTTGTTACTCGTCATCAAAATGGACATTTTAGTTCTTAACACTGTTTCCCTTCTTTTTATAAACCCTTTGTTTACTTGAACTTTAATACGAAGATTTTAATACGACGGTTTAGACTATTTTATATCCCGGTACGGACTTTTATATTATAATTTGAGTAGAACAATCGTATTTGTACATGTATTTTTTTCGAAATCTATAAGTTAATGTCACACTTTTCGCTAGTCATTAAGTTGGTCTTCTGTTGTAACATTATAAACTGAGAAAACAAACAGACTTAGGAAATCTTCCTACTGTCTAGGGGTCTCGGACTTATCCGATACTATTTGTAGTATCTCTTTGTAAATGATCCCTTCAAACCCTTCATTAAGAGTGGGTGGTCATTTAGACAGGTACTTTGTATAAAAGACTTTATGTCGACGGTGAACGTTTTATGCTAAGACCAATGTTAATCGTCGACAACAGTTGAGACACAGTGAAGTAATCAATAAGACCTAAATGATCAAAATTCCAACTAATATCGAAATGTCAAAGACTTTCTCATATAACAGAGTAAAGTGTGAATAAAATACGAGTTGTATAAATTTTAAGTTGTTTAAAATCTTCTTTAGTCAAGATGTCGTCAGTACGTCTCTTCATGTTTTGTTTGAACGACCACTCTTTAAATCGATATAGTGTCATTTCATGTACTAAGGTGGTATTTGACCTTATTCACGGAAGTATATATAATCATAAAAGTATTATAAAATAAAGTAATGTCTTTCATTTTATGACTATTAAAGTTTTAATACAGTGACTATAAAGGTTTTTTACAATACTTAATAAACAAGTTCGTCATATCAGTGTAAGAGTTCCTTCCAAAGTTAAACATCGACCTTCTGTGTAAAGACCTTTCGTCATCGACTTTTTTTACTAATTTGAGTGTCGGATTCATATAACTTAATTACCTTCTATATGGACCCTATGTCTTTTCCCTCTCCTTACGATAGGGACTGTATAAAAACGTATAATGATTAAACAACTAAACAAGACCATAGACATTAAATTGATTGTAAAAACATCATCCACTTTTATGTCCCTAGAAGATACACAAACGAAGAAAAAGAAAAATTCTTAGAAAAAAAAAAAAAAATACAACCTCATATAATGAGTTAAGACAGACTGAGAAACATTGGGGTACCCGACAGTGGACGGTCTGAGAAGACAGGTACCCCTAAGAAGTACTTCCTATGACCCCACCCAACGATATGGGAGAAGATCATCTAGAAGGGTTTGGTCCCCCACTTGGGTCCAGAGGTCGTAACGTTCTCCTAAGAAATATCAGACTCTGTGGTCCCTTCACGTAAAAGAAGATGGACATTTATATAGCTTAGAAAAAGTTTCAAAGGGTAAATCCAGTAATGTCTTATATTTGTCTTAAGGGACGCTGTTGTCATCCAGGAATAACCAATAGATAAATAAATAAAAATTTGAAAAAATAAAATATAACCCTATATCGATTAATTATTACACCATCCAAGTCCACTTGTCGTTTCCCTGAGTCGGTACGTATATGTACGTACACAAACTAGGAATTAAATCTTGAACTTTTTGTTTGTTGTTGTTGTTTCTTTTGTTCGATCTTGGTCCAAAATCCAAGGTGTCAGAGTCGAAAGAACACTGGAAAACCGGAACTAAAAAAACGACGAATATACTAACCGAGGACAAAGACGTATTCTATAAGTAAGTTTTTTAGTACGGTTACTAAAAAATTTGAATGATAATTTTTAAGTTATATTCCTCTAGTTATTTTTTAACAAAATAATTTGGTAGACGACTCCCTATCTCTATCAAAACAGAGCGTAATTTACAAAAAGTCGGAGGAAAACTATTAAACAACATGAGACCACATAAATAATAATTANCACTGGAAAACCGGAACTAAAAAAACGACGAATATACTAACCGAGGACAAAGACGTATTCTATAAGTAAGTTTTTTAGTACGGTTACTAAAAAATTTGAATGATAATTTTTAAGTTATATTCCTCTAGTTATTTTTTAACAAAATAATTTGGTAGACGACTCACTATCTCTATCAAAACAGAGCGTAATTTACAAAAAGTCGGAGGAAAACTAGTAAACAACATGAGACCACATAAATAATAATTATCCATTTGGTCTTGTAGGACAGGACACAAGTTTTATCTTGTGACTAACGATTTATTTACTTTTAATAGAGACCCGAAACTTTTTACCGTTCTATATTAAACGTTACCCCGTTTGAATATTTATGTGTGGGTCTTCAAACGTCACAATTATAAATTCACTTGATAAATATTTATTAGTTTCACTAAGAAGAAATACTTAAGAATTGAACTTCTGTCATGGAAAGTTCCAACTTGGATTCTTACCCCGTCGTTCTTTGTACCTGAATAAAACTACGGTGTGTTCACGGTTCAGTTTCGATCTAAATATATTACATTCTCAATAAGTAATAACGTGTTAGTGTCTTTGAGAGTGTGTTTAGAGATCCCGTTCATTGTTACCCTTGTTTCTCTAAAAATAAAGAAGAACTAGAGACTATGTTTACTATCCTCCTTTAGTTTCTAGATAAGTCGTTATTCGTCTAATACCAATCGAAGACTTGAAAGGTTACTATCTCTATTTTTATATTTCCACTTATAATACTTGACTCAAAGTAAGTTGTGTATCTACACTAACCCAATACGAGAAAATAAATGAAACACAAAGAAAATCCTAACAAACATAACTATTCATTTTAAATCAGGTTCATAAAATCCTTATTGTAAAAAAAAATTATAAGGTCATTGAGAGTCCGATGTAATTCCCGATTTAAAATCCTTTTAACTTTGGATCTCTATCTTTTGTGAGATAGAACGAAGTAAATTTGTGATGAATTCGTTATTTTCTGGAAGGAACTACCGAGTTGTCATTTCTTAGACGAACGTTTCGTCCTCTGAGGTCAACCTAGGGACCGAGACCTTCTAGGGTACCTCCTCTTTACCGTTGAGTGAGGTCATAAAAAGGGACCCTTTAGGGTACCTACCTTTTAGGACCACCCGATGTCTGGTACCGCAGTGTTCTCAACTTGGACTGAATCGTTGATTTGGTGTTGGTGGTGGTTCCTTATTTTTAATTTTTCTTTTTTAAAGTATACTGAAAATCAGAACTAAACTTATGTCACTACAAATAATTTTTTTTTTTTTCTTGATAGAGTCTAAGAAACTCCTGTTACTTAAGAATCAATATTGGGTTGTATTGAAAACAGAGATTCTTTATATTTATATTATATATATATATATATATATATATGTATGTACATATGTATGTGTCGATACGTCTTTTTAATGTTAGTATTAATAACGTTTTTACAGGAGTCAGTGAAGTCAGTACAAGTTGAGACACTAGGTGTTTGTCTGACGTCGGGTGGTCCGAGGAGACAGGTACCTTAAAAGTTCGTTATTATAAACGTAGCCAACGGTAAAGGATGAGGTAAACGTTTTTATTACCCTGTGATGGTAAAGGTATATCGAGATGACAGGTAACGTGTTGTACAGGTTTCCTATTGTTCCTCCATTGACTGGACCAAAGTATAGACCCTTCACTTCATGTCTTTCTTTAAACTCTTGTTCAAAGTTTCGAAAATCAATAAGATAAAATTCTACTTTAGGTTATATATACGTAATTATACATATACAGGTGTACGGGTTTATGAGTGAAACTTGACACGAACACCTAAACTTTATTATTTAAATGTTTTAAATCGTCTCTTATTTAATGTATTCATGGTAGTGTATAATTTATCAATTTTAATAAAAACTTTAGACTCAAATAATTACCTAGGGAATTCAATTCGTATAAAGAATATTTTCATCTGACAATATACATAAAATAATATTATTAGGATTATATTTTTGTATCGGAAATGAATTTAGGTAAAAGTAAGTTATACAGTTTTTAATGGTTACAAAGTGTTACAATCTTTGGATTTATAAATAATGATTAAAAACAGTTTCAGTTACACGTTATTACCTATATAATGTCTTAGTATTACCCTCAACAACAATTAAGGGTTTAAGTGGTCTAATTTTCCCTCAAGTAAAACGATTCACAAAAATTATCTTTGGACCTTTTTAGTTCCACGGTGAACTACGACTAATCAGACAATCAAGAGACGGTAACAAGAAGAGAATCGACAGGAATAAGATTGATCAAATAGGGTACCAGATATTGGAACAATATGTTTTGGAACAGTCACCTGAATGTTGGACCTAAGTGGATTCGAACAATCTTAACGGCTTATTGACAAGTGTATGATCTAGATCACTTAGTCTTAGACAAGATGGTTCTAAAGGTAATTGTACACTCTACGTGAATCCAAGAATGTAACGAGTTAATTTGTAAGTTGTCGTCTTTAAAATTTATACGTTTTTACCATCGATCATGTCAAATTGTACCGGACTACATTGATTTCCTAAAAGTACATTCGATCTTAAAATGGAAAGACGGAAGAAGAAGTTGAAAATTCCCAAGTATCCTAATTAAACATCGAGTCTGTCGTTTCTTAGACGGACGTTACACCCTCTGGTCCCAAGTTAGGGACCCAGTCCTTCTATGGGACCTCTTCCCTTACTGTTATGTGAAGTCATATGAACGGACTTATTAAGGTACCCGTATCTTCGGACCGTCCGATGTTAGGTACTCCAGTGTTTCTCAGTCTGACTCACTGATTGTGTGTGTTTATTAGTTCAAATTAGAGGGTAGAGTTACAGAAATTGGAATTAGTGTGGACTTTTCAATGAAAATGGTACATTTCATTTGGTACATGTCGAAGGTCCCTAATCCTCTATCTGTAAGTAACCTCCTTCCACCCGTAATAAAACGGTCAGTGACTTATCATATTTCAAATCTAACTGTAGAATGTATGTATGGACTACTCTCTCAGTACATAAGACACCGGGAAACGTAAAGTCAAAAATAAACTTCATTCAGTGGGACGAATAAATTGAATATACGTCTCATGTAGTACTCTTTGTGACTCGACCTTCTTTGTGTTCGACCTTAAGTCTAACGACCCTCTTTATAGTTATTGGAGTCTATACGTCTACTGTGGTGGGAATACCGTCTTTCACTTCTCCTTGATTTTTCAGAGAACTACTCCCGCTTTCTCCTCTCACTTTTTCAACCGAATTTCGAGTTGTAAGTCTTTTGCTTCTAGTACCGTAGACCAGGGTAGTGAAGTACCCTTTATCTACCCCTTTGTCATCTTTGTCACAGTTTGAAATAAAACCCCCCGAGGTTTTGGTGACGTCTATCACTGACGTCGGTACTTTAATTTCCTGTGAATAAGGAACCTTCTTTTCAATACTGGTTGGATCTATCGTATAACTTTTCGTCTCTGTAATGAAACGGTTGTTTTCGATCATTCCGATCAGTTCCGATACCAAAAAGGTCACCAGTACATACCTACACTCTCAACCTGACACTTCTTCCGACTCGCGGCTTCTTAACTACGAAAACTTGACACCACAACTTCTTCTGAGAACTCTCAGGGAACCTGACGTTCCTCTATGTTGGTCAGGTAAGATTTCCTCTAGTCGGGACCCTAAAGAAACCTCCCTTACTACGACTTCGACTTTAAGGTCATGAAACCGGTGGAGTACGTTTCTCAACTGAGTAACCTTTTCTGAAACTACGACCCTCCCTAACCCAGTCCTCCTCTTCCCCTGCTACCTCCTACTCTACCGACCTACCATAGTGCAACCTACACTCAGACTCACTGGAGACCCTCAACCACTACCTGTCCCTCCGGACCGCACGACGTTAAGTACCCCAGCCTTTCTCAGCCTGTACTGACTTGACTTGACTTTCCCTCTCTCACCTCCTCCTGTAAACTAAGTCGACTTTATTAGGAACTTCTCTTGGTAAGTTCTAGGTACATAAAATGTTGTCGGAGACGTATAGGTGAATATTCCTGAGACACCTGTGTGTAAAAGTACACAATAAACGTTGAATTAAAGTTAAATAGGTTACCTTAACTAAAATAATTTAAATTATACCAACAAATTATATAGAGTTCATGACGCTATCCAGATACTATCGTATTTATTTAGTTCACCGATAATTTTTGAGTGAATTTTTGACGGTGTTCCTGAGTGTTTACAGTTATTACTGAGACTTCATGTGTATTAGTATCTTCTCATTATTACTTTAGTCAGTTTACATGGTTTAACAGATTTACTTTTAATGTGTTTTATTTTTAAGTTCTTTTAGTAGACATAAAGTGAACAGAGATTGAAATACTTTACCATCTATTCGATATTAGAATTTTGTCACGGACCTTACTACCCAGAGAAAGGACGATCCATGAGACAACTAGCCGTATGACTGTACCTGGCCTAAAAGTCATAAGTGAGTCTTTTACCGAGATAAAAGTGAAACTTCGGAGATCTGTCCCTTAGTTGAGGAACCGTGTTATATTGGCAGTGTCGATGTCTTTATTCATTCAACCTTTATGTAGGTAGACTCGTGTAATAAAAAGTGGTTTCAGAATTTTATTATCGTAATTTATTTGAAAAAGGACTCACCCTACTAAAATAATAATCTTGACTCTCTCTAATGAATCTCACACAACCTAAAAATTGAATAAAATTCCTAATGGTTTATAAGTAAGTAAAATTTGAACCGAAAGAAAATGTAGAATGACATCTTATTTTGTGCTAGATTAGTATTTTATTAGTCAGATTCTTTTCTTATAGAATGTTTATTATAAGTGAGAGTTAATATAAGAGGAGTAAGATAGTACGAAAGGTGGACTTGGTACATCCTTTCGACTCTATATGTAGTCGTTAGGTTAGTTTTTCACTTATGGGATCTTTACTACACAACGATTCAATGTTTACCCCGTTTGTTATGGTGACGATGAGACATTTACTCTGATTTTAGAATGTGTACAAGAGTGACGTCTATTGAGTTTTGTTTCATCGGTGTAAGGACAGAAGTAGTCTTAAGATCTATATTTACTGGTGCGAGGTCTTAACCGGTACATGATGCTTTGTAAACAAACACTTTTACGTTTTGGACCCGTCCATTCAATAATATTTGATTTTTTTTTTTAAAAAGGAGAAGTGGTTCCGTTTACTGTAACGTAATTAAATGAAACAAAAAAAAGTAATTTTGATAACAGTTAAGTGGAACAGTCAAGAAATAGAGGGTATGGTTTGTTGAGTGTCATTTAGAATTTTTATAATTAAATTTTATAAAATATATTAGATAATATATTATACTTTTAATATTATATACGAAATTAAATATATGGTCCATATATTATCTATAGTGTATATATTTTTCAAGGATCGACCTAAGTATTAATATAACCATCACTATATATTAGTACTTACCCTACTTTTATATAATAATTTTGTACTTCATTCTTTTATTTATATAAAATTTATTTATTTATATAAAATTTATTTATTTATTTTATATAATAATTTTGTACTTCATTCTTTTATTTTAACTGGACACAATTATATTTCCTTTAGTATTATTAAAGAACGACTAATGTAAACGGTGAAAGTCAACGAGTCAGTCCAGTAAAACCAAACTCTAATCAATATAAAACAGACAAAATTCGAAATTATAATCACTCTATTTTTTTCTAACATCTTCTCAATGTTCCAGTAGAATATTTCGTTATAAACTCTGTAGTGATTTCATTAAAATCCTTTTTCGACTTATACAAGTGAAAAATGTGAATATATCATAAAATAGTGACTCGGGGGACCATACCTGAATCTCTTATGTGTTATTGGTGTTACTTCTTATGTAATTTGATGCTGTTTTGATGATTAAGAAGTAGTGTCTTACAACTTGACACTATCGACCTTCACCACTTTGATAAACAAAAACATCTTCTCCTAAACTTTCATTACCATTAATTTACTGACACTAATGTTTAGTGTGTCTACCGTCTGGGTCCTGACCTTTTGTCCGTGGGGCTACACACCGAAACATGAAATAGGTACTATTTTACGAGTGAATCGTAAAGTGACGGGTTGGACAGTAAACGACAAGGTAGAAGGGTGACACCGTGTGGAGACTGGATGTCCCTCGTGTCGACTCTCCACGATATTAAAGAGTTTAAGTTGTCACATAATGTTTTGAAATCTTCCGAAATAAGTATATAAGAAGATTTAAAACGTCAATGGTAATTTCTCTTCTCGTTTGTAAAACTTATTTTATACGTTAGAGTAACATCAATACCGTGGGGTTTCGAATTTTTAGAAGCCAAAAGACCATAATATACCGTATAACGAGTAAAAAGGTTTTGATATAAATATCAAAGGAATTAGAGATCCACACCAACACTATTGGTGAAATTTTTTTAGGTAGACAATACAAGAAACGAAAACTTTGTTAGCAACAGATGACCTCCGTTCTACAACCGTTGGTCAAGTATTACTTTACCTGACCTTCATATATAATTGTTCAGTTTTCCGTTTTCTATAACTGAACTGGATTAAAACCTAAAGAAAAGAACCTATGTTATCACCGGACCTTTGTCTGTTACTAAGTATCTCCACGAGACGTTTGACTCTGAACTAACTGTCCAAAATGAGGAGTAATTTATTCAATGTAATCTGTCTCGATATTTTTTACCACCTTTAAAAAGAGTTTTACCTTAAAAAAAAAACAAATCAAAATCACTATATAAATTTCAGGTTTGCGATTAAAATTTACAGAAGATTATTGTTCTCAACGAAAAACACGATATAAATTAACTAAAAAGAAGCCAAAATCAACTAAGTCTGACAGTCACAGTACCTGTTTCTACTAGGAGGGGCTCCGGTGTTTAAGAAAAAACTTGGTCAAGGTCTTAAGGGGGAGTTAGGTTTGAAGTGGTAACATCTGTTATTTCCATGTCTCGTAAAAATTTCTGTTTATAATACTTTGTAATTCAGTTTTAAATTTTCTGACTAGACTGAAAAAAAAAAAAAATTGTCTATTATGTCGTCCTTAGTACTGAGCTTTTCTACCCATGTCGGCGTTGTTTTACTCGTGCATAAACGACGGTTAAAATTAAAAACTGTTACTAATAGGCTAAGTTTCGTCGTGACCGTGTGAGTGGTAAGCACACACACGAACACTATTAGTTCCTTTGTACGTCAGGACGTTACGGCTTCGGAACCAGGAGAGACGACCGGACTCGTGACCTCGAGAGTAACGATAGGAAGAGACACAGTAGTATGACGAACCATTCATACGGGGTCTCACTATACGGGGACTCTATATGAGTAAGTTAAGTTCCTTAAGAGAAGTAAGAGGCCACTAACACCTGACTTGTTGCGAGAAAAAAATATCGATTTCTCCCTCTTAAACTTGAACAATAATTTTATCAAGAAGGTTAAATTTTTTTACTTAAAAACTACTTCCTATCAAGATCGAATGTTCTCTGGTTTTTTTGTTCCTATATTATTACACTATATATATTTATGGAATTCATGTAAAATATATACATATCTCAAATCACACTTGATTATACTAGTATAAAGTTTCCCATAAAGTAAATTATTAGCTAATTTAAAAATACAGTTGACATATTCTATTTATGAAAGTAAAAACATGTCTTTCAATCTATTGAATGTGTCAGTGAGTAAGTCTTTCACAAGATAGTCAGTTTGGGTCCAATAAGAAACAATCTTAAGTGGAAAGATTGGTAACAGGAGTTTTGTTTTCTAATAAAATGTTTATGATAAAGATTATAATGGTACATAAAGTGTATACCTTAATTGGTCTCGTAAATTCAACAGTGTTATTATATCTGTAAAAAAAGTATTTTAAAAATATACATCAAAGTTAGGTGGTTTCTTTTACAAATTCAAGTAAAGAATTTTATAGTAATACTGTAACACCGGTATGGATCAAGTCGTTATAAAAGATTTAGTTCAGTACGAAGGTTAACGTTTATGAAATAAACTCATACGGGATTGTCCTGTTGTTAAATTAAGTTAATTCACCAACAAGGTGACATTTTGTAAGGGGGGATTTGAACAGAGGTAGTTTATGAGTAGGTTTTACTTAGGAATCCCGTCCTCTCGATCGGTTTAAACACAAGGTCACGAGTATACACAACCGAGGAAAAATGACGTTTAGGGAAGTTGGGTAGACCTACTTTAGGGAAACCGGTCTATAAGAACGTCCTGAAGTCACCCCTTGACTAAGTTCACTCCCCTTTTGTAAACAGGGTCAGTACTACCAGGTTGATAAATCTTTTTGTTAAATAGTCTCACTAAAACTTGTATGTGTGATGATGGTAGTCGTCGTCGTCAGACGCACAGGTACACGACAATCTTTAAACTTGAGGAGACATTTTATAAAAACATAGGGATACCTCTAATTTAAAACCGAATGGGAAAGTCGATTCACGATGACTATAGTACGACAAAATAAACGATTTGATCAAGATGAAGAGATTAAATCATGTTCTACCTTTATACATATAAAACTCAAAAAAGTTTTAAAGTTATAATTATATTATGTATATGTGTTTTTCTGTACATATACTCTCTTATTATAAGTAGACGGTTGTATTCAAATCTATAGTATTGTGATAAGTTGATTTAGAGATACGTCTTTAAGATCTTCCGAGAAAATAAGTCTTTTCAAACAGTAGAAAGACTGGACCCGTTATACCTCCCGTATGTAAAGAATATAAAATGGAAAGTTAATAATAGATTGTACCTTAATGAAAGACAATAAAATCAGTCTTACACAAGATTAAGTATTCCAAAATAATATTTCAAAGAATTCGTGAGTACGGTAATAAAGTTCGGAAATATGATTACCGACGTGTATCAACGATATAAAGACATCAATCCTCTCAGCCGAAACGTTCCACCACTATATTGTTCCCGGTATCATAAAATCCGGATAGGAAAATGTGAAACTTCTTTACATCAAAAAGCAAATATAGGTACTGTGTTCCGTCCCCAATTTTGGATCCCGTCCTGAAGAATTGGGGAAACCGAGGAACTTGTGGAAACCATCACTTTTACTTTGAATACTTAGTAAAATCTTATTATTAAATTTGAATAATTTATTTTGTACATTATGTTTTTCTTTATATAAATAGGTTTAATTTGTTTTGCCTTTCGTTTTATACGGATATATACGAAACAAAATCACGTTCAGATTACTAGTAAACACTACATAGATACTAAAAATAATCAAACTATCAGTGATATGAATGGTAGTGATTTTAAATACGACTACAAATACTGTCCTTCACGATGTAAGTCAAATGTTTAATCATTTTTATTACTACGAAAAAAAAAAGGACAAGGAATAGAATCGAAGAGACTTAACGTAAGTATATGGGGTCTAATTATTGGAGTCAACCCTTTTCTTCGTCCATTAAAACTGGACCGTTTCCTCGTTTATGAGTCTCGTCTAAGATTTCCGGCAAACACTTTTACGTATTTGTAATGGAATCTTTAGGAATTTCGTTAAACTGCTATGTCAACAACACAATGTGTATATCTCTTAAATATTTAATCAAACCCGAGGGGTCCAACACGATCACCATCACTTGAGTAGACGGTTGGGTCCTCTACATTCTCTACACCCAAGTTAGGGGTCCAGTCCTTCTAGGGGACCTCCTCCCGTCCCGTTGGGTGAGGGTATAAGAACGGACCTCCTAGGGTCTGTCTCCTGGAACCATCCGAAGTCAGATATCCCAACTTTTCTCAACCTATACTACCTCACTGACTCATGTGTGTTCATTTAATTAAGTAAGTTATAATTTGAACCTTTCTTGGGAGAAAAAGATTAAGTATCGAGTGATCTAACCACCTAAAGTCTGGATATAACCTAAATTAAATGTACGAATAGGAAATTATCCTCTCTCATTTCTATACAGAGCAAAAATTACCTATCAAAAAATATTACACAGGTCGTACTGAGACTTATATCGAGTTGTGGTTTTCGGACGAACCACGTCCACTCATTTCTATAAAGATTACTATAAAACATAAGAAAGATAGTTAATCATCTTCGACTCCTTTCACGTAACCAGTTATATTGTTATCGTAATCTGTCCTGAATTCCCATCAATATCCCCGTAGTCCCGGTTCCACTTCACGTCAGAGTTACTTTTAATCAAGATATTAGAGTTTTGTTTCTAACTTTTTTTACTTTCTATCTTAAACTCGGTTGTGAAAAGAATAAAAAGTCACTTTGTATTCATTATGGTTTTTTTGAAATTGAAAGGATTTCATTCTCTTTTAAACGAAAATAAAGAGGGGTCATTACATATTCATACGAAACCTTTTAAAAAGAAATATATTAAAATTGAAAAGAATACATATTTTTATACCTGAAAGTTACCTTTTGTATGAAACAACTTTTAGTTTATCAGCAAGAATGTAAAATTTTACATTAAAAATCAAATATTTACATAAATAGAACGTTTATAAACAACAACTTATATACGTATAATCAAATTTAAAGTGATCATATTTTCTTTATTCTTCCATGTAGTATATACCCCTCCCAAGTATCGCATACGTCTCCCTGGTGTTAATTGTATAGTCGAAGTTTCGAACTTATGTTGACATATTCAGTTCTTTCAGGAATCTTTGTTCTATTAAAGACATTCTACTTATCTTCCATCCCTACTCAAATTCAAACTTAAATTATAACATCGTATATCTTAATATAAAGTCTAAAATTTGTCCGAAAGTTTTGGTCCAGTTATTGTCCTTACCTACTTTGGTGCTATATACATACATATGTATAGATATCTATACACACGTATGTATACAGATATGTTATGTGTACTGTGTATAAACGTACACAGTATAAACGTACATGTATGTATGTGTACTGTGAGTATACGTACATTCCGTAAATACACATATATACGTATTTAAACTTACAAAACGTATATAGGTGAACTCAGTAATTCTTTTGTATTTTAAACACGATTTAAAGAGAACATTTTTATTACTAACATCAAAATCTTAAAATTATAAAACTCTGTTTACAAGTAATTCCTTTTCACTCTATAATATATGAGTAAACCGATTTACGTAATCGGTATTAATTTTAATAAGTTACGGACTCGAGAAATCTTCCGACTCAGAGTTTTCGTTCATTTTCCGTGAGATAATAGACGAAAAAAACAAAACAAAACAAAACAAAATAGTTATATCGTGTAGGTCAAAAACCGAATTTAGTACGACATAAACGTGTCCCATCAATCAGAAATATAGGTTTACTTGAATTGTGGAGAAAATGGTGTAGTTCCAGTGTTTCTATTCTCACACGACATAAATTCGGTCTTAATAACTTTGAGTGGTAAAGGAGAGACAGAGAAACAATATAAAAACAACAACAACAACAACAACAAAAAACAATTATCAAAATCAACACGAAAAACGACGTAACTTCTCCGTTTCTTTTTTCCTTGGAGACTATTAAAGTTTTCTGCTACAGGCCCTGTTGTAGCACTGGATATTGCTACTTCCGCCACCCCTTCTTCTATGGGTTCGAAAGCTGTAGCCGTGAAATTCCTTAGGTCTCCGTTCTCTTCTATCATTTGAATCTTCCCTACATTACGGACTTTGTTAAAAAGTCTATTCCTCCTGACATGGAGACACCCTTTTATAACTGCATGTTCTAAAATAGGTAGCTTCTGATTTTCTTTTACTGAGTCTAGGTTCACGTGGAGGAATACTAAGTGACCGTTGAATACGGATACTTCCCTTACTAAGGTATCGTCTAAGGGAGTCAAGAAACCTTAGAGAATGTCGTCTAACGTTGGTTCTAATACTAATGGAGTCGCTGACCCCCGGAGCAAAATTTTTTGAACGACTATACATACCCCCACTACTATCACTGGCTCTAACTCATACCATACTAAAATACCTACAGCTACCTTCATGAGAGAAACGATGATCTACCTCACCGGACGTAAGAGAAGGAACCTCCTTTAAAAATTTTTCAATTTTAATGTTTGTTATGCATCCACAACAGAATCATTCTCAAACGAATTAGTCATTCAAAGACACTTACTTATACTTACTGTATCTAAAATTTTTCATTATTATTGGTCAAGTGGGAGAAACGGATTGTTAGAGACTTCCTTTCATATAGTGTAGTTATTAGTTATTTTATATGTACTTTCCGAAAAACACGGAAAAGAATCTATATTCTTGAAATATTCATTACAAAAGAATTGACTGAACGTCAGTGGAAATGATAATTTACTTTGTAACACGTTGACGAAACATTTAATTATATTTTTTATATAGGGATTTCTTTATCCTTACTGATAATGACGGTATAAATAAATCAACTTCTTACAGAAACACAATTAAGTAAGTATAAAAATATTTACATATAAATATAAAAACATAAAAATACTTTATTTTATTATAAATATTTTTATTTAAAGTAAAATAAACTAAGGATAATCTTGAAGACTATAACGAAAATTGTCAACAATTTGTAGAAATTTTCATTTTGTACTAAATGAGTCCCTTTTTCGTCGATTTAACAACGTACATTAAACCTTGATCTTATAGTACCCTGATATTTTTTGAAACGATGTTTAACACTTAAAAACGAAGGTCGAGAGTTTATACCTGTTCACAAATAGATCGGTGACTACAGATGAGTAACTAATCCTACACTCTGTCCTGATATCTTATAATATTTATATAGACACTTATTAATTGATTTAAAAACATTTTAAGAAAGAATACCATTCTTTAAGAAAGAATACCATTCTTTAAGAAAGAATGTTCACTTAAAATAGACTCTCATTTCATACACAGTCATTACACAACTACGATTTTTTTAGATTTGGAAGGAAGTTATTATCATATAAAGAGTCTTACTCTTTATTGTCAAGACTGAAAGGAAAAATTCTAATCTATTAAGTACCTTATATAATTAATATACCCATTATAAAGTTTACCCATAATTATTTAATAACCTCAAAAAACCGACTATTATAACAACTCCTCCAACCTTCGGTAACACAAACTCTTTTAGAATTTTTGCTCACTGTACATCTAACCTCTATTCTTTTCATTACATTTTAAAACGATTATTAACCCTAACAGGTCTTTTGTCTTATACCTGTGGGATTCTGTACCCTTTGTCTCTCCCCTTTTGACACACATTATTAGTAAACGTTTAAAACTTTCTGACGTTATGTTTTTCGAACAGGATCAAATCCGACCTCTTATTTTGGATTTGATTTTCTTGGAAGTACTCCTCTAATGTACTATGGTAAAGACACAGTACTTAAAGGGAAAAGAAAGAAAACATAATAAGGAAACTTCTCGTTTACAGTACGTGTCCCACAAAGGATCCACCTTAAATATATTTTCAAACCGAAACTGATCAGACAATGGTTCAGAAAATTTTATCGATTGTGAATGGTTTAATATTTGTCTGGAAATACATAACATAATACAATGATATAACCTTTTATAAATTTCTGTTTCTGGTAAAGTTATTGAAATGGTGTTATCGATTGTGTATAATTTATAAATTAAATTACGATTCTTTTGTTTTTATATGACCCAGAAAATTTTTATACACTTTTAAAAGAATAGTAACCTTAACGGGTCTTTTGTCTTTTAAAAATCAAGTCTTTCATAATCAAAAGTGAATTTTTATTAAGGAAAGGGATAATGATCTCTAAAAGGTTGTATTTAGTCTGTTTATAAATTCCTCCTAATATATTCACCGAATACCATCAGTCTTTTTTACTTAAACTATAGATAATTATGGAGTATTAGTGAAATAAGATATTAGTGATCTCCCTATTCACTGTTATTTTCGTTTGTGTAAGATTCCTCTCGGTATTAATGTCATACTCATTGTAGACGAAGTTTCTCTTCTCTAATACACTCTAGTCTTGATCTCCTTATCCGTCAATGTAAGCGACGGACCAAAATGTACGATATTTATGATTCTTGTGGTGTCATTTGGTTCGAAGTCAACACTAGATATTAACGACACTCTTTTAGTATTACTATTATCTTTTCTGTATAATTTAAAAATTCGAGATAATATTTATTAACAATTAAACTGATGTAAAAGTCGTTAATTTATTACTTAAATCAAAATCGAAAGAAGGAAAGGAACTAGACTTTTAGTGACTATTTAATGACCTCAGAAATATTCCTGTCTCGATGTTTGAAGTATAAAATTTATCTATATACTAACACAGACGATATTTAACCTCCCAGTCTAAGTTAGTTTCTTTAATGGTCCAGACACATTATGATAAGAATGGTGTTAAAAGGTCATTAGGAATTTTAAGGATGTCACATTTATTACGGAAACTCTCATTCTATTCTAAAATATTAAAGGTTTGACTGTTCATTTTTAAAAAGATTTAAGATATCCTTTTATAACTATTATAAATGGGATGACTTAAACCAATTAAACTAAAGTGATTTACGTGTGTAATTTGCACTATTATAATCAAAGGTAATGAACTAAGAGAACCTGCCACCTCAACCATAATAAACTTCTTTTAATCGTGCACACAAATGAAAAGTTTGTTTTATTTAATTAACGAATGAAAACTCCATCTTAATTTAATTTTAGGTAAATTTATTGGTAAAAGGTTTATATTTCGAATTAGTAACAAGTTATTAAAAGTCTTTTTATATTATAGACAGATATAAGTATAAAAAGTAACTCCCCTTGGGTAGATGTAACAATCTTGAAATTGTATTAGACTTACGAAAGTGTAAGTTAGGACAATAGACTGTTTCCTTTATCTAAGGTTACCGAATTTTAGTTCAAATCATTTCTTTTATAGTAATTGTTGTTTTTGTTCGATTATTTATTCTTTTTTTTTTTTTTTTCATTGTCGTAGAATGGAGTCGGTCCCAACTTTACCAGGGTCAGCTAATAAGGAAATAAGACCTATTTCATGGTGTTAACCGAGGGTTCTAAGAAGTAATAAACCCCAAAAGAAAAGATTAAAAAATGAGAAAAGAAAGAAAGATTGCGACATAAATCCTTATTAGGTTCGGACTTGGAAAAAAGGGGAGATAAATTTACAACTACAAGAATAGATGTCTATTTTATACATAGAGATAGAACTATATCTACATAGTTATTAGTGTTTATATTTACCTTTTAAAGGTTTAAAGGTGAATAGAAATTGAGAAGAAAATATTAGGTTTATATATATATATATATATATATTTCGATGACATTTAAAGGTGAACACGTAAATTAATTCACTCTATACAGGTCTAAAATTGAATGTCAAAGGTGAGGATTTAGACAGGATAAAAGATGAAGAAAATACATCCAACTACCGTTAACTAAGTAGATGAACGGGTCCGGTTTTGGAATATCACTAGGAAGTAGGGAGAGTAAGTATAAGTTATAAAATCTTTTAGGATAACTTATATAGAAGTTTAAATGAATTTTATATTACTGAAAAGTAGTATGAAGGACTGTATTAGGACCATATTTTCAGAATGGAAAATCTGTGTTACCTGTACTCAAACTCGTTTGAGACCCTTTATCGCTTCCTTTGCCTTCTGACTATAGAACGTCAAGTACCCCAGTGTTTCTCAGTCTGTGCTGACTTACTGACTTGTTGTTCTTTTCAAAATGGATCTGATGACGGTATACGAAGATTCACCAAAACGAGGACGGTAGACGAAACTTACAGTTTTACCTAACGTAAAGAAAAGTGAAAACGAATAAACAAAGTTAATCCATTCACACTCGTAGAGTAGAGAACTAAGTTTTAAATAGGTGACGAGAAGTTTCACTCTTAGGCAGGAGAGTTTACCATATAGTAAACTTTTGGTACAATAGAGAAACTAGAATAAGAAGAGATAAAGGGATTAAGTATAGTGAAATCAATAAGACCCGAAGAACAATACGGAATTTTTTACGATTCGAGAAAGGGAAACTTGACTGACTAGTGAGAAAATCTTGTTAGAAAGGGGTCTATATCTACTTCAATTGTCTCATTGAAGGAAATTCACCAGTCTACGGTGAAAGATCTACTCCCGATATAATTTGTTAGAGTTTGGTCCCAGAGGACGTAACGTCCGTCTAAGGAGTGACTGACTCGATACTCCCTTCGGGAATAATTTGTTAGATAATCATAAATTTTGACGTCAGGAAGATTGGGTAAAGAAGAAAGGTGTGAATGTTATGGTAAAAGAGTCGTTTATGATAGTAAGTTGTAATATGTGTTAAACAAACAGTAGATTAACAACAGACGAGTAAAGGTGATCTCAATAAAAAACCAAGTATCGTACGTTCTGTTCCTCTCTGACTTCTTTCTCCGTTCGTTCAGGTCTAATTATCCATCGTCAAAATTATTGGTTCCCTAGAATGTATACTCTAAAGGGAAACGTCACCGTTCTATTCATCTAGAGGAGTGAGAGGGTGGTTTTAGCATCTGTAAAGATATCTTCTGAATGAACCCAGATCAGTATATAAGTGAGGTCTACCATAGTTTAGAATGAGAGAGTTTCGACAAAAATTCTATCGTAGAACCACACCGTACCACTCGCCTTCCACAAAAGGTTCCCACCTCTTATATACATCTCGGAAGTCAACGGGTCAGGTCACACGTCCAGTTGGTCGTCAGTGTAGGAGAACTATTGGAGGAGATCGTTACTGACCATGGAAACCCATTGTTTCCATAAAGTATATAATATAAGTTATTTTATAAGGTACACAGACCTAATCACAAAATATGAAACAACTTTTCGTCGATTATAAAATGTTTACCCCTTACAGTCTGAGTCATAAATCTACACTATCGATTAAGTATTTTATTATATTTACGTATCTTATAAGTTTGTTTACATTTATTTTTACTAATATGAGTTTAAATACTGTCACACCCTCCCTAACCCCCGTCCTTTTCTTCCCTACTGACTCCTACTCTGCCGACCTATCGTAGTGACTGAGCTACTTGCGCTCAGACTCACTTGAGGCCCTCAACCACTACCTGTCCCTCCGAACCACACGACACTAAGTACCCCAGCGTTTCAAAATTTAGATTCATGACAAATGACATAAAACAAACTAGTAGTGGTCAGTGATAAACTTTTCTGGAAAATTTTTTAGTTGTTAAAAAGGTGAACACCAAAACTTTTCGAAGTGTTACTTGATTTAATGTACGTTACTAGAAACGAAGAGTTTCTTTAACCATCACTCTAAAATGATCTAAAATCCGGTAGTTATGGTTTACACGGTTAGTTTTGTCTTCGGTTGTGTTGCTTCCTCATTTATGTAAAGAGAAGAAGACAAAAATAATAAAAACGTTAGAGGATTAGTGATATGACAAGAGTCTACTAAGAAAAGACCGTGTAGTCATCATCTTACTTCCACTTTCGTTGACTGATTTAGATTCTTTTGTAAGAGACTGAATTTAAACATATTTGAATCATTATTATAAAAAATTCTTGTTTATGGTATGGTGAACTTCCGTTAAATATATCTTATCTTTGTGTTTAATAAATCTAGATATAAAAGTTTTATTGTTACGTGGTTGTAGACTAATCGTGAGAAACAACGACAACAAATTACCCTATAACGATCAATTGAATCCAACTTTTGTACCTATTTTTAGTGGTATAATAACGGTCGTAAATTTTAAGTTCTATGAAATTTAATAAATAAGATCTAAAAGAACTTATTAAATCATCACTTTAATTCATAGGAACGAGATTACAAATACACTCAATTACAAATAATTGTCAAGTAAAGTCTTTAATGGTCAAGTATTATATAATATAATATATATTAAAACTATCATTATTCGAAATTAATTATAATACTTATAGGAAAATGTTTTTACACCGAAGACAAAAGTGACATTAAATAAAATTATATGAGTTTTACCATATACTATACTAAATATCAAAGGAACGATGAAAAGAACCAAAAGACACACAGACATAACGATCAAATTGAGGTATAAATACCATATACTAAACATATATAATACATGGTATATATATACGTATACCATATATATACATATATATGTATATATATATTATATATGGTATATATAAATACCATATACCATATACCATATGGTACATATACCATATGTTAAATATTAAATATAGTTTTATACATATATATTAATATATATATTAAAACTATCGTTACAAAATTTATTATATATAATATTTATAGGAAAGTGTTTTTACACCGAAGACAAAAGTGTCATTAAATAAAGTTATATGAGTTTTACCACATGCCATACTAAATCTCAAAGGAAGGATAAAAAGAACCAAAGAACACACAGACATAACGATCAAATTGAGATTTGAGACACAGTTATCAAATTCGTGTTTTTCATCCCCTGGTGGAAATCAGGAACTTCTTTAGAAAGGAAGACAGTAATTTGGTGTGGTAACCCCACCTAATTAACAGGACATGTGATTCACGTAGGTCTATGGAAGAGAGGACTAGTTTGACCAGTAAACTCCTATATAAGAAGTGTCAATTCAGGACTAATAGTATACGGTACAGTCAAACGAAAGGAACGAGGAAAAGTCGTGTAAATTTTATTGAACCGGTTATATAGATGGATAACTATCGTAACGAATTAATATAGAGATAATATCATTGTAATATAAAAGAAGGTTAAAGTAACTCTAATTAATTGTATGTCGTGACATATGTAAATTCTACACGTTTTATGACTAAACTCAACGTATGAAATACTTTAATAATGGTGTTGTTCAAATCACTTGAAGACAGTAGAGTATATCTATGTTTTAATTTATTTAGCTTTTTTTTTGGTGAAGAAACTATACTCTTGAGAATTTTAAATCAGGGAATTAAAAATACACATTACAACAACAACAAGTTAGTGAGTTGGCACAGGGTGGAAAACGCTGGGGTCTTTAACCAGAGTGAAGAAAGAATGAGGAGTGAGGAGTAACCGAGACCACGACCGGACCGGTACGTGTTTCAGGAATATACATTATATGTTGTCACAATTAATATAAATAGCATAACATGCAACATAGTGCTCGTGAATAGAATATTAACTTTTAAACATGAAAAACCGACGACGACGACGATTCAGTGCAGTCAGTACAGGTTTAGACACGCTGGGGTATCTGTCGTCGGGTGGTCTAAGGGGGCAGGGACTCTAAGAGGTCCGTTCTTGTGACCTCACCCAACGGTAAAGAAGGTAGGTTAAGGTGTAAAGGGTGGAAGACGGAGACTATTAGTGTTAGACTATATAAGTTAAAAAACAAAAACTTCATATTAACTGGACATTGTGATATAATCAAAGATGTTCTGTTTTAATACTAAGTTATAAAGTTTTACTAGTGGAACTATTCAGATGATGGATAGTGGTTTTGTTTTATAATACATTAATTTCTGATATAAGGGATGTGAAATCTGAAATATGACTACTAAGTAAATAAAATGTGGACCTTTGAACATGAAGTAAGAGAGAGTTGATACAGAAATGAGTGGTTCGGTTTAGGGAGGGGAGACCGTTACTGAAAAACAAGAGACATAGATACTAAGACACGACAATATAAATAAGTAAACAAAAATGTAAAAAATCTAAGATGTATTTTCACTTTGATACATCATAAATAGAAAGAGCAAGGTTGTGAAGTGAATCGGATTATGAGAGAGGCAAGTCAAGTCAAGTCAAGTAAAGTCAGTGAGTCAGTACCGACTGAGAAACGCTGGGGTACTTAGTGTCGTGCGGTCAGGAGAAAAAGGTAGTTGTTGAGGGTCTCAAGTGAGTCTAAGTGCAGGTAGCTCAGTCACTACGGTAGGTCGGTAGAGTAGAAGACAACAGGGGAAGAGGAGACGAGGGTTAGGGAGGGTTTTAGTTTCAGAAAAGGTTACTCAGTTGAGAAGGGTACTCCACCGGTTTCATGACCTCAAAGTCGAAGTCATAGTAAGGAAAGTTTCTTGGGGGTCGCGACTAGAGGAAGTCTTACCTGACCAACCTAGAGGAACGTCAAATTCCCTGAGAGTTCTCAGAAGAGGTTGTGGTGTCAAGTTTTCGTAGTTAAGAAACCGTGAGTCGGAAGAAGTGTCAGGTTGAGAGTGTAGGTATGTAATGATGACCTTTTTGGTATCGGAACTGGTCTACCTGGAAACAACCGTTTCATTGCAGACACAAAAACTTATACGATAAATCCAACCAGTATTGAAAGGAAGGTTCCTCATTCGCAGAAAATTAAAGTACCGACGTTAGTGATAGATGTCACTAAAACCTCGGGGGTTTTTATTTCAGACTGTGACAAAGGTGACAAAGGGGTAGATAAACGGTACTTCACTACCCTGGTCTACGGTACTAGAAGTAAAAGACTTACAATTCGAAATTCGGTTGAAAAACCGAGAGGAGAAAGTGAAAGTAGTTCTCCGAAAAATCAAGGACAAGTGAAAGACGGTATTCCCACCACAGTAGACGTATAGACTCCAATAACTCTAAAGAGGGCCGTCAGAACTAAGGTCGAACACGAAGAAGGTTGGTTCGTAAAGAGTACTACATGAGACGTATATTCAATTTATTCGCCCCATTGTTATATGTCGGAACTGTGTGAGGAAAAGGATAAACCTTGGTCAGATAAAAAGGTACAGGTCAAGATTGACAACGAAGGACTGGACGTATGTCTAAAGAGTTCTCCG